>OY744477.1:48024030-48606530 GCA_963556175.1 Tipula confusa | reverse complement strand
AAACTACATAAAACCCTGACCGAGAAAATATTACAAGTAAATATAAAACAATATTTAATCTTCACGGGTTGCTTGTTTCTTTAAGTAGGCGTGTAGGTTTTTCTTGAACACCTGTAAATTAAATATTGCAGGAAAGACCGACGGATCTATTTGATTCCACAGAGAGGTGACTCTAGGGAAAAATGAAGATTTAAAATGGTTAGTTCTACATCTGGTTATATCTAAGGCGAAGCTATGTTGCTTTGAACCAAAACGAGTGGGAGCCCTGTTGACAAACGCCGCTGGTATTAGAGATTTAATTTCGGAAGAACAGTGACCAAAATAATATTTGTAAAAAAGCGATAAAGCACCTACTTTGCGTCTGTTATCGTTAATCATGTGAATAATTCTATTTTGAATTTTATCGAGACATTTGATATTTGATCTTGGAGCACCACCAAATGAATTAAATTCCATAATGGGCCTAACATAAGCCTTGTAAAACTTAAGAACTTCTATAGGGGTAAAATAAAAGTTACACCGTCTAATGAAACCCAGATACTGACTAGCTTTTTTTGCAATAGAATATGTATGTTGTTTCCAAGAAAGATCACTCGAAATGTTTAAGCATTCAACCTTCTAAGAGAAGACGACCTATTAATTTGAATGCCGTTTATTATGGGTGGAACATAATTTTGAATTTTTTTTTGCGAAAAAAGACACGCTTGGAATTTCTGGGGATTAAATTCTACCCTATTAGATTTGCCCCATTCAATGACCTTGTCAATGCAAGTAAGAAGTGAATTATGCATAATTTGACGAGAGCAAGATAAATGAGAATTACAGTCCTTTTGGCTATTGAACTCAATAGAAGCAGACACTGTAGTATCATCAGCAAAAGAGTGGATATCACATGATGCCAATTTAAAAATATCATTGATATAGATCAAAAATAAGGAAGGTGACAAAGATGAACCTTGCGGTACACCAGTATTGATTTCATACGAGTCGGATGAAATGCCGTCTGATACTACCTTAATCGATCGTCCCATTAAATAATTTTCTATCCATTTAATTAGAGAACTGTCAAGATTCAGTGACCGAATTTTATTGATCAGGCTTTGATGCCATACTCTATCAAAAGCTTTTGAAATATCTAGAGATACGACACTTGACTCACCATATTTTTCAATACTTTTTCCCCACAAATGAGTTAAATAGGCAATAAGATCACCTGAAGAGCGATTCTTACGAAACCCATATTGAAAATCTGATAAAAGCGCATGCCTTTCGAGATAGTTCATTATGTGAAAATTCACAATAGATTCCATTACTTTAGATAAGGTTGACAACAAAGCAATTGGGCGGTAATTGGAAGGAGAAGTTTTATCACCTTTCTTAGGAACCGGTTGAATATTTGCTGTTTTCCAAATAGAGGGAAAAATGCCAGAGTTTACTGATAATTTAAACAGTTTGGCAAGAGGTTTAGCTAAGGAAAAATGACAGCATTTTAGGACAATTGATGGTAATCCATCAGGCCCAGTTGCTTTGTATGGACTCAGATTTTTAAGAACTTTAGAAACAACTCGAGTACGAAAATAAATTTTGGGCATAAATGAAGAAACAGTAGTACATGCTGGTGGGGATTGGTTAGGGAGAAAAGGGAGAGTCGATGCGGAAGCAAAGTGAGACGCTAATAAATTAGCTTTTTGAATGGTGGTTTTATAATAGTTATTATTATAAAACAATAAGGGGATAGATGATGTCTTACCGCTAAAATTTCTTTTAACCAAGCTAGCAAACGACCAAAAAGTTCGGTTGTTTGCTTTAGAATCTAATACATTTCGTATTCGATTACGAATTTTGAGGTCATGGTTTAATTTAGACCTGATTATGATAGCATTCGATTTATTACGGGCTATTCTAAATTTAATGAGATTTTCATTAGAAGGATTACTGAGATAATTTAAATGAGCACATTTTTTCTCGGAGATAGCAAACTTACAATTTGCATTAAACCATTGAGTTTTGTGGGGCCGATTTCTTTTATAAAAGCTAGGAATGAATAACTTCATTCCTTTTAAAATCACCGAAGTTATAAGCTTGGATACTGTATCAGCATTATTACTTTTAAAACACACAGACCAATCAAAAGAAGAGAAAAATAGATTGAGACTATGCCAATCAGCATCATTGAAATTCCAGATTAGCCTAGGTGTACATGTATTAAGCTCCGAAGTAGGTGGGGCAATCGGAAATTTCGCTGAGACCAATGCATGATTAGAAAGACCTAGAGGAGCATTAACATCAATAGAATATTTGTCAGGCATGGTAGTCAAAAACAAATCCAACAAATGAGATGAATGACCTAATATGTCAGGGTGCCGAGTTGGTTTGTCTACAAGTTGGACAAGACTATTCATCCCCGCAAACAATTAAACATATTCACCTGTTTGATCTCTTGGTTGAGAAAATCCCAACCAAGTGTCATTATGAATATTAAAATCTCCCAAGACAATCACTTCAGACATTGGAGAGATCTGGTAAATCATATCAATTGAACTTGAAATTATTTCAAACTCGTGACATGTCTCTGCATGTGTTAGATTTGGACTACGGTACAGAGAACACATAAAAATAGAGCGAGATTGGAATTTAATTTCAATCCACAAAGTATTAAACGCAGGATTGGAACTAGGTGAAATAAATTTGGGTACATTAAAGTGGAGATCATCCCTTACAAAAATAATCACTCCTCGATGTGGAATCAAATAGTCAACACGCGAATAACCCGGACAATTGAAGTCATTTGGATCGCCTAAGTAAGAAACTTGAACTTCACCTAAACTAAGTATGGCAGGTTTGGTTAACTCCAGGTGAGTTAAAATGGAATTAAAATTAGTTTTAAAGCCCCGAATATTTGTAAAATGAATTTCAAAATAAAAATTCATTTTACAAACGAAAAGTAAACAGAATGACGTAAACAACGTAAACAATGAGAACAATGAAACCAATTTTAGGGACCGAATAAATATGGAACCCTTGTGCAGTGGAACTCACTAACAGTGACGAGGCCTTCTAAGTGAGTACCGCTACAGAGAACACCGGGTCAGTCCACCAAATAAAATAAATAAAAAAAACGAAAAGCCTAAAAATATAAATAGAAAATTATATTATATATTTCACAAAAAACTTATCTGTTTATTTTTTGCTTCTTGACAGGTCAACGCACACTTTATGAAAATTCTAATTATTTCTTAGCTGCTGAGACCAAATTGTATCCGTTTTTTACTTCAATTCGAGCTTTTTCAAAATCGAAAACCTCAAAATCCGCAATAGTGGTCCGATTAGGGTCAAGGATACCTCTAATAACAGGTCTGGTTATGCACATTAACTGTACAAAAGTTCATTTAAATCGCTCAATTATTTCTTAGCTGTTGAGACCAAATTGTATCCGTTTTTACTTAAATTCGAGCTGTTTCCCAATTGGAAAACTCAAAATCTGTAGTGGTCTGATTGGGGTCAATAATACCTTAAATAATATAGCAGAAACGACACGGGAATAAAGCAATATTTCCCAATAGCGTAAGATGGTTCACCCTAGTTATAAAAACTAATATAAACTTATGACCATAACCGTCCCGAAATTCAAATTAATTGAAATACCGACATTTCATTTACATCGACCAAACATTAAACGATAAAGATGACAAGTTTAATCAGTGTCATACTTAAACTAATATGTTGATCTCGTGTAAAAAATCGTATTTGCCACACAAAAAATTTGTGTTCCTGACAAGAGTATTAATTAATTTTTTTTGTTTTTATTTCGTTAGATGTAATATGTAATCAATTTAAAAATTAAAAAAAAAATATGGTTCTCATTTCACCATATATCATTAAATTATTTAATCAAAACATATTAAAGCCCTCAACTTCCCTGGTATATTGTAAAGTATAAGTGTATAAATATCGAAAATTTTTATTAAAATCCCAAATTATAGAAATTAACCCCTTTTTGTACACAAATTTAAATCAAATTGATGTATCATGTAACATGGGGTTTTGCACGCATATCTTGTGCCCATCTAAGCAACATTTTTAATTTTTATATTTTTTTAACCTTCCTCGTGCAAGTCTGTATATGTCAGCCTATGAGTTCAGGTTTCTGTTTATAGGAATACTTCGTATTACGTTTTAAGGCTGAATTTGGGTCATATGAGAGTAATATTAATTTTTGAGTCCAATCGCACTATAACCACTTTTTACATTCTTCAATCATGTGCTTGAAGTGTTAACATGAATTATCCGGAATGTCAACTGAGATCAATAGAAGCGAAAATAGAAACAGAAATTTAAATTTTTAGTTCTAGCAACCAACACATATAACACGCATAAAGTTCCCACATTAAGCCTATGGGAAAGACAATCAAAATTAAATAATAATTTAACGTCCTCAACCATTCAAGATGCTCGGTTTTGAACCCCGGATTTACCAGTCAGAAAAGACGGCGAATAGCCATCATGTTGGCCAGAAAAAACACATGATTGAAATTTGTTAGGATTAAATTCAACCCTGTTGGCTTACGAGTATATTGAATTGAGAGTTGCTGAAAGAAGATCACTAATGAAAATTAGAAGATGAGTCGGAGAAAGGACGAAACCCTGAGTAACACCAGCATTTAAAAAATGTGAAACGAAAGTCACGTCTTCCACCACTACTTGGATTTTATGACAGACAACAAAATTCTTAATCCGTAAAATTGATGAACCGGGAGGGCCATTTGCTCTTAATTTGCACACCAAACCTTTGTGTCACACGCGATCCAATGCTTTCCAAATATCGAGTGCAATGACTTGTGATTCACCAGATTGATGAATGCTTCTGTTCCATTGTTCAGTAGCAACATTAATTAAGTTACCTGCTGAAGGCACCCCGCGAAAACCATACTGATGATCGGAAATTAAATGGATATTTTCCTAATATTTCGGGTAATTTTCGGGGAAGAGATCAGCTTTCTATTTGGCAGAAATAGTTTTCCTTTACTTTGCGAGCAAAGGACCAAAAGGTCTGATTGCTATAGCCCTGCTTTAGAACCTGTCATAACTCTGTTTTGACCTGTTTTTGTTAATTTTTTTAGCTTGCAACAGTTCGCGTTGTCAGGTTTCTAGCCGCCTTAAATTTAGCGGTGAGAGGCTTCTTTATTGCCGGTTGCTGTTATGCAGTCGTGATTGTGCCAAGAATTGCCTTTTATTTTGGGCTTAAAGAAACTGAAAGGAATGAACTGTTCCATTTCAGTGACAATGACAGTCGAAGCCAGAATTGCTGCACTAGCAGTATTACCGAAAGCAAAACAAGAGTTCCATTCGAACTCTTGAAAGAACTTGTTCATCCCTCCTCAGTTCTTATTTGTATAGTGACATAATTGACGTTTAGGTGGAACATTCGCTTGGCCTGACCATGACATTAGAAATCCCACTGTAGTAAGCCGATGGTCATTGTTTCTCCTTTAGAGTACTGACGGAGATGCTGTATTTTTTCGCATGAGATGTTACAAGCAGGTCCAGTAAATGACCTATATCGTTTACCCGATCTGGTATTCTCGTAGGCTGATCTCCAAGCTGTGTTAGTTGGTTTACAGCAGCAAACATTTCAGCCGCCTCACCAACCGGTGTAACGGAAGCCAATTGTCATTTGTGAACATGAAATCAGCTGCCACAGTGATTTCTGCATTTGGTGATTTCTAAAGAATGCGCTCAATGGAGTCTGACAGAGTATCAAATCCAAAATGAGCAGCGCTGTTTGCAATATTTGGGCTTCAATAAAGACCACATAGGAGGAGAGGAATTTGATAATAATCAAATCATTATTCGTACTTGAAAAAAAATTGGGAATGGAAAAAGGTATAACGTTGCGGATATAGATGGCCAGCTCTCTATGGTGAATAAGCCGTGAATAAGATGGATTAAAGAGTAACCCTTAATACCGATGGCCGAAGAATCATCGGAGTCCAAAATTTTGGACTCATACATTGTACATTTTACTAAATACCACACAACATTGTACTAAATACCAATAATCAACCTCAACGCTCGATGCTCATCATAAAGATTGAAAACACTCTAAAAAAATGAGGTGGTCAGAAAGTCTAACATGGCATTTTATATCAAGATGTATATAAGGTGTCATCAGTTTCATTCTAGTTCTAAAACACCGCACATTGGAAATTGGAACGCACATTGGAAACACCAGCAGTAGTGTGGTTATTTGTAACTAACTTGCACTGAATCATAAATATTCTAAAAACATTATCCAACTATTGGCAAACAATGGAACAATATGGCATTTTGAACCTCTAGCCCCACCTCATTTTGGTAGAATTTTGAAGCTTAAGTAAAGGTCATTAGAGAAGCAACCTTTTTTAATCATATTTTCACTCAAAGGCACTGCTTAATCGTTGCCCCGTTATGATTATTTCCACAAGATGTTATAGAAAAGCCAACTATACTTTCACAGTATATCACGATGGAGACAGATTAAAAAATAAAACAAGATTTCTGTATAAGATGATGATCCAATTACTTAAATCAATTTATACATAGAAGAAAATGTTCGTTTGGACAACTAAATATGAAAATTTTGAATTTATGACACAAATTCAAAATTTCCAAAATCCAGAAAATGCATGATCCTATTTCTATGTGGTAGTACTCTTAAAACATCAGCATTTCTCATGAAACCAATCATTTGCGTTTACTTTTCCCCATACCTAAAACACCTGGGTGATTTTCTTTAAGTCAATCCCAAGTTTTGCCACACTAGCATTAAAGTCGTCCCCAATTTCTATTTTGAGGTTCCGCTCCTGAATGGATACCTTGAAATTATTTACTGCTTTTTTGTAAAATGTTGTGAAGCATTAACATTTAGTTTGGCTTACATCCAATGGAGTGTAAGCACGTATGATTGATATGTTGTGAGGATAAGTTTTAAGTGATACTCTTTCATTGTTGAGAAAATAATAATCACACCTGTTGTTTCAAACTTATTCTTCTAAATTTCAAAGCAAATTACATTAATGTAGTAAAATTTCGAATTTTTGACCATACAAAACTTTTTGGCTCATTCATGTTAAACGACACTACGTTAAACGAATCCTACCTGTAAACATATTATATACACGACGATGAATATTATTTGTAACTTTATTAAAATTACATATTTTGTTTGGAGCATATAATCATAAATTTAATTTTTTTTATTTTTATATTTCAACTCTATCTTTTTTGGAGAAGTGAAAATAAAAAAAAACAATTCAAATACTTTTCAAACAAAAAGCCGATATTGGGAAATTTTCAAATTTTGATTATTCATGTAAAAATATTTTTTTTTTATTTTAAGAATTATAACCTTGTATTTAGGAAAATTTATTAAGGGTAGAAAAAATAACAATAATAAATTCTTCATGTAATAGAAACTTTCTTATATTCCGTATATTGCTGATAATGTGTGCATATCATGGCTGTAGTTAGATACTCAAATACTATATAAATACAAAAAAAAGTTAGAAACGTTTTATTTTTTTTACGATAATAAATTGAAATTCAATACAAATATATAAATATATATATATATATATATATATATATATATATATATATATATATATATATATATATATATATATATATATATATATATATATATATATCCAAATCGAAAAATTCAAAACACCGCGAACAATAATCCCAACTAGTCATAAAATGATGACGTCAACTGGTCACAAAATGATTAAATGTTTCTATTCAAATGGTTCATATGATGGGCCAAAAATGTTTATCCAATTTAACATCAAGGACAATCAAATCAGCTAGCTAGGTTACCGAAGTGAGCAACTTAGCAGATGATTATACGAAATTTTCGGAAAATCTATCGGAAAAGTCGGAAAATTCGGAAAATCGAATAAGATGTTTTTGAACGAGATTTCGCGTGTATTCAATTCAGATGGTGTTTTAGAAGAGAAAAATTGGAAAATCTGAGGGGAAGACTCGGAAACTTCCAGAAAAACCCGGAATTTTCTATGAAATTTTGAATTATATGCTTGTTTTGATGATTTTGGACGCTGTAAAGCATGAAAAGTCGATGCAAAGCTTGAAAAATCTCAGTAAATCGTGAAATAAATTGACAAAAACACAAAGATAAAGAGATGGCACAGAAGTGTGATCATTAATGTCACAACCCAGTAGAAATTTGAGTATTAATTCACTGTTTTATGATATTCGAATTGTGTTTAAATGCGTTTCAATTGTGTTTCAATGCGTCAAAATGTGAGATAATCGGAGAACTTCAATGTCTTTTTCATGAACACAATGCGTTGGTTCGTTTGTTTAAAACAAATGATGATCACAAAATAATCATCAGAGTAGACAAAAGACCAATCGGAAGCCATATACGTCAGTACAATACTCCCAGTTTCGATGAATTAGCAGTCGTGGTTATTGGCAAACAGTGAGTGTACGAAACACATTGATCATATGATGCACTCCAGTATATATTGATGTTAACTCATGGAGATGATAACTACCACTTCCAGATAAAGATGGTCAATCCGCTGGCTGATTAGTTATTGAGCTGTCAATTGTACTTGCATTGCTATACAATAACCAGTCGATGAAAAAATTTCATCGGTCAAAGAAAGATCGTTGAAAGAAAGATCGATGATTTCTGACTGATGCGCTTGGCCGTGTGTGCACCATGCATCCACGATAATACGAATACTACTATCTTTGTTTGATTTTGTTTCATGTTCGTATTGAGACACTCAACACTCGCCAAGGCCACTGTTTCTGCGCCGGAAAATCAAATTCGTACATTGTTTGCGATCATCATTGCGACATGTCCTCCATCAAACACATTAGAATTGTGGAACAAATACAAGAGCGAGTTGGCTGACGACATTATGCAACATCGAATTATGAGCCTGAAATGAACGACGAGATACGCAACGAAACTTTGATCATGATCGAAGACATGTGCGTGCGTATGTGTGGCAGCTATTTGTCGATTATATGAATCACGATTGGCTAAGCGAACGAACGATTTTGGCAAGAACAAGAATGTAGACAGTTTGAATTACTTGATTCAAAACGAAATTGCTGGGGAAATACATTGTTACAAATCCGTTGACTGTGGGACACATGAAAAAGAGGCAACCAACTGGCCCACCGAGTTTTTGTATGCGCTTGATTTGCCGGTAATACCACTGTGGATCTGTGATAATCATCAGAAGAATCATTCATCATTCAATGATGAATGACGTCTTTCAAGCAACGATCATCAAGGAGAATTCCTCTGATTCCAACTTACATTCCGTTCAACTTCAAGCACATTAAGTACCTCGTTCGTTTGGCGTTCACTATATGATGGTTAACAAATTGCAAGGTCAATCGTTGAAAGTGTGAGGAATAAATTTGAAATTTCCATCTTTGTCAGAGAACAAAACGAAACATTTCGACATTTCATTCTTTTTCAATACATTAGTGTTGGATTCGATGAAAAAGTGAATGGAATGTCCACTCAACTCAATCTCAAGTAGGATACAAGTATTTGCTCGGAACGAAGAAATTTGAAGCGCAACGAAGTTCGCCGGGTCGGCTAGTATATATATATATATATATATATATATATATATATATATATATATATATATATATATATAAATATATATATATATATATATATATATAAATATATATATATATATATATATATATATATATATATATATATATATATATATATATATATATATATACATATATATACATATATATATCTATATATATATATATATATATATATATATATATATATATATATATATATATATAAATGTTACATTATCACGATAAGGAAAGAAAAATAATTCTTAAGAAATTCATTAAAAATAAATGTTTGAATATAAGTATGTATTACTGTGGTATCCCTATTAGTCCTTAACATACAATTTTTCTTGATTTCCCGTAAATCTAAATTGATTTTCATTTTGTGTGCTTTGGTATTACACTTGATATACAAACATATATAACTATAATATATACATATAAATGGATATAAGCACAATCACAATATATATAACACCCATGCGAGATTGTTAAGACAATGAATTATTGACTCCCATTGACTCCTTTGACGTTAAAAGTCTTGGGTTTTCATTTTGGTTTCGTTTTATTTCCTACCACTGTTAATTTATATGTATGATACTACAAAAATTGTTTTATCAGCTGTATAATACATCTTAAATCTTATATGTATTTCACATATTATATATATATATATATATATATATATATATATATATATATATATATATATATAAATGTTATTTTCATTAAAATTTTTTCTTATCTTAGTGTTCCCATTAATTTAACTAATCTAGATTTTCATTTTCGTTCAAATTTATTTATTTCTCGTATATGGAATTTTTTTTTTTATTTTTATTTTTTTATTGTTTGAAAGACGTATAAAATAAAAAATATTACTTTACATCCTTTTAATTCGTAATATACGTAAGAAGTTTATATTTATGGGGTATTTTGATATATGAGGATAAAATATTTCATCAGAAGGTACATACGAGTACAATATATACAAGAGACGAAGGTATTATTAATTTTTTTTTATGTTTGGTAAGTTCACACAACATTTAATATTTATATATATATATATATATATATATATATATATATATATATATATATATATATATATATATGTATATATATATATATATATATATATATATATATATATATATATATATATATATATATATATGAAATAATTTTTATGTTAAGACAAATTGGATAAAATAAAAGTTTAGGAAATAAATTGAAAAGTATCAGGAAATTCGTTTTATTATACTGTATAGAAGCACTTGAGTTTTGAAAATGTTTTCTTAAATATATTTTTTTTTCGTTAATTTTATTTATGCCTACCTGTTTTATGATATTAAATTTTAATATTAACCATTTTTTGTGTTACTCGAATTTAATCGAGATTATTAAGTTTTTTACGTAAGAATTTTATATAATTTATAAGTGTGTCGTATTTATAGGTGACATAACTCTTACAATATATATAAGCACAGTTTTTAGGATCCACTTTAACGTAAAAAAAATTGTTTGAAAAATGAATTTTTGCACGCCTTTTAACTACCGAAAAAAATACCTTAAAAAAATGTATCTCTTGCAATGGACTTTTTTATACAAACGTCAGTTTATCAAAACAGACAGTTTAATTTTAAATATTTGGGTAGACAATTAAAACGAATTTAAGTTGAATTGAATGGTCATAATAAAGTTTAAATTCTCTTTAAAACTGCTGAACTATTTTAAAAATTCACTCGTGTCCATTAAAATAAAATCGTAAAAATTAAAACAAAAATTGAAAAAATTTAGACTTTTAGTTATAAAAGTTGATTGAACGTTTATAATTAATTTTATTTGGGTTAATTAGCTTCTTTTTGGAGCAATTTGACACAAAACCACTTAATTAATTAAAATTTAGTTAAAACACCAACGCATTATATAAAACACATTGTATATGCACTAGTATTAATAAAAAAGATCACATTTAGGCGAAATTCAATTTTAAATCAAATCAAAAATATTTAAAAATAGAAAAATAAAAAAAAAACCTATAGTTAATAATTACTTCATCAATGCACTTAAAATTAATAATAAAAAAATTAAAAATACAAATGTAAGAACATTTGCTTCGATGTGTTAATAATAAACTTGTCTCCTAAACATTTAAATTAAATTTGAATTTTTAACAAGCTCAATGAATCGGCCTAAAATGCACTCCCAGGCTTTACTAACTACTTCGTAGGTGTTTGCAACACTATATTTACTGGTATTGCTAGATTAGTTATGGCACCTTGCACTGTTCACATTGTTTTATTCTTGAGAATTTATTGTGTGTTTACTCCTGGTGTTCAATCGGGGGAAAATGGTAAAAAAACCTGATAAATTTTACCACATTTTGGCATAAAACGCACTCATTTCCCCCCAAAAAAAAACCAAACTATTTTCCGATTTTTTTAATTGTAGCTGTCTAAATATATTTAAATTTTGTTGATTAAATAAAATGTGGAATAGATACTCTACAAAGATGCTTATCGAAGCCTACGAGGAATACAAAGATATGCGATGTGTTCCTCGTGGGATTCGAGATATGTGGATAAACATAAAAAATTATTTAAACACTAAAGATGTTGTAAGTACTTAATTATTAGCAATTAAAAATTAAGATTTTATATATACAATTATTTTAATTAGAATTATTCGTTGCACCAAATAAAAGATTAATGGCGAAAGACAGAATGCGGACAAGTGGGCAATCCCTTTCAACATTTTAATTTTTTGTAGAGATGGACAATTGGGGATAGACCAGCCCAAGCCAGCTCTGATGCTGTTAATCTAGATTTCGAGGAACCCGAGTTTACGGAGGAGTGGCTATATTCGGATACACCTCGGGAACCTACTCCACAGGAATCTAGCCCTAGAGAACCTAGCCCAAATTTAAACGTGCTAGTAGATGATGGAACTGTGGAATCTAAGATTTAAAAGGAAGGGTTTAGACCATCGCGGCGTCGGAACATACGCTCTCGAAGTAATGTTGACTGCCTATTAGAGTTTAGGTTAGCTGATAGAGCGATTAGGCAACTACACCACGAGTAGTATATGGAGCGGCTGGATAATGTGGCAAGCGCGCTTAATAATATAGCAACGGCAATTAGTCAATTTTTACGAAGTAAGGAAAATAATTAATTTTTATGTTCTTTAATTATAATAAATTTTATTTAATTCACAAATTATTATTAATTTCTTATTATACCGTATTCAATTAATTCTGACAACAATTCATGTTGTCTTGTGGTGCTTTCGTTTAATTCTACATTTGATCTAATATTCTGGCTTTCTTCCTGTGGTAAGTTTGTGTCATCATTCATTTCATCTTGACGATCGATACATAAATTATGCAGCCCACATGCACTTAACACAAGTAATATGATCAATCTTTTATTTATATTTTGAAATTTTTGTAATCTTTGGAACCTGGTTTTCAGAAGCCCTAATGCTTATTCAACAACAATTCTTGTTGAGGAGTGTAATTTGTTGAACTGGACTTTTTCATTGTTGGTTTGTTGGTTAATTTTGTAAGGGGGGACGATCCATTTAAAAGTTTTTGGATATGCTAAATCTCCTATTAAAAATAGTTTTGGTAATATAAATGCATCTTGCCTCTCACATAATTTTTTAAATATGTGTGATCGCCTTAGAACGCGGGCATCGTGCATAGAACCAGGCTCTCCCACAAATACACTTGTAAATTTTTTTTGGTGGTCGACCGTTGCTTGCCTTTGTATGCTGTGATATTTTTTTATATTGTAGTAGTCTTCTTGATTTTCTTGAGGTTTCGGTATCTCTATGTTAGTGCAATCTATTGCTCCGATGCTATTGATTTGAACCCGTGAGCGATATATTTTTGCTCATTTAGAGATGGCCACTTGACAAGGGTTTTAGCATGGTTGGCCATAAACACAGCAAGTTGGGATACCACATAAAAAGCGTAACTCCGGTTTACTCCAAAACGATCACCTAGCTGACGGAAAGTTTCGGTATTTGCCAAATACCAAATAAACATGTAAATCTGCATTTTGGGTGTCAGATGTAGAAAATGTTTACTATTTTCTACACAATGGTTTGTATAGCTATCTAAAACCAATTTAATAATAGTTCTAGACAGCCTGAAATGCTTTCGAAATTGTATTTCTGTGTAAGCTTCAATTACTTCTTCAAAATTTTCTATGTTTTTATGTTCTTCGTCATACAACATTGAAAGCATTTCATTGTCCATTTCACTTTTACTTTCGCTTCCCCCGAACATAATTAACAAATTAAATTAACTAAACTATTTAAATACACGTATTAACCTTAAACATAAAATTGAAAACTAAACACTAAAACAAACTAAACAACAAAATAACAAAAAAATATCTAATTGAATTTAAGAAAAAAACTTATTTTAGGAATAATATAAAGTAATTAAGATATAATTTTTAAAATGATATTATTATTTATATAAAGCACATAAAAACAATACTGAATGACATTTGTAACCACTTTTAACAATTTTGGTTGTTCAAGCGGGTTTGACGTATACAGTACCATGGAATGAAGTTAGGATAGGATAAAATACCATGGTAATTTTTACCATTTTTTCATGGTTGAACACGTCCACTGTGTATTATAAAAAGTTTTTTTCAAAACTACAAAGTGATTCTCGGTTTTCTTTTGACTTTCTAATATATTTGAATTGGCTTTTATATTAATTTTTTATCTCGGTACTCCTTTTGACACTCTTTTTTTTAAAGGTTTCAGTTTGATTTTTGTTTAGTTGTAATAATTGGGTTCTCCGTTTCGGTCATCGTTTGGTACGCTTTACAAAATGGATGTTCCTAAGATAATTGGAAAACGCAAAACAACACGCAGTCAAACAAATTTTGTGTAAACTAAATGAATATACCTTATTTGATGCCCTTACTATCATTTATCAAGGTAGTTTGTATGGAATTCAAATTCCACGATGTAAGGGACTTATACACAAAAATCTGTGTTCAATTTTGAAAATTAAGTATTCAGATGCCAACCTAAGTTAAATATTAAGTATTCAGTACCTGTTTTTCGTTTCTAAAATGAATTGCTGTAAGTGCTCAAATTTAGTATTGCCTACGCAAGATTGTGATACAAGCTGTGAATTTGCCGGTTCCAATACAGAAATTCGTGGAATTTTGGTGATATTGCGTCTTCGTGAGAGCATTGTTTTTTTTGTGCTCTTTTTGTAACCAGCGTATTGTGAACAGCAATTTTGGTGTTCTAATTGATAAGATTAATGGTTTGTCGGCTACACCAGATATTACAAAAATTGAAGATGATATTGCGACTAATAGAAAGCTTATTGAATCGCTTTCATCGAAATTAAATGATTTCTTAACTGATTTACTGAATCGTCAATTTCATCGGGGCAATTAACCGGAGACGTTTTTTGTACTTGTGTTGATAATGAACTTGTTGCTATTGAGGTTCCTGAGATGAAACAACTTTATGTTAGCCGCTTAGATCCATCAACTACAGCTGATCAAGTTGTTCAATATATTTGTAAGAGGGTGGAACATTGTAAACCAGATGATCTTATTTGTCAAAGTTTAGTGAAGAAGGATCGTCCAAATGAGCCGAAACTAACATTTATTAGCTTTTATATTTCAATTCCGGCGAAATTCTTCATGAAAGCGTTAGATCCAACAGTTTGGCCGCAAAAAGTTTTGGTTCGTTAGTTTATATTGCAGACAAAAAATTTTCTGCTTATGATCATTTCTACGATTTTAAGGCTTGTGATTCGGCTGGTCTGTCGAGGTACCTCCAAGGTATTAGCTGGGAGAATATTTTTTCGAACAATAATCTCGATTTAAATATAGATAACTTTAATAATGTTATCTACATCTTTTCAACGTTTCGTACCTTTAAAAAAGAAGACAAATTATAGTTATCCACCATGTGATTGTTATTTTTTCGATTTGCATAACCTAATACAGATTTGCTAATTTTTTTCAGTCGGTATATAAATGTAAGGTTAGCCCCAGTTATAATGACTCTAACGTAAGTCATTGCCAGTTTAACATTCCTCGTTTATCTATAAGTGAGGTGGGTATCTGTGAGACACTTTTAAGATTTAACGACGGTTGTGGACCTCATGTAATACCTTCTCAATACCTCATGGATATTGCAACTCCGTTACGTTATCTGTTTAATCAATTCTTAGTAGCCGGGCATTTCCCTAGTGCTTGGAAAATTGCATATATTGTTCCGATTCATAAAAAGAAATGCCGTTCTTAAATTTCCAACTATCGTGGTATCTCAATTTTATCTTCAATGCCCAAACTTTTTGAATTAATAGTTACAAATCATCTACAATTTTATACTAAAAATATTATTTCAACTTTCCAACACGGGTTCTCTAGTGGAAAATCCACAACTACTAATCTTTTGCAGTTCACTTAGTATGCCATTGATTCCATTGAGTCAAAGGCCCAGGTTGATATTTTATATGACTTTGCCAAAGCTTTTGATTCCATTGAACATACAATTATTATAAATAAATTAGCTGCAAATGGTTTTGATCCTATGTTTTTAAAGTGGATTGCTTCCTATCTATTTTATTATTGTTTCCGGATGATTTGAAGATTTTTATACGTTTTGATTTATTAATTGATGCTGATAAATTGCAAACCGAAATCAATTACTTATCTAGATGGTGCTCTGCTAATAGATTTTTCATTAACGTAAGTAAATGTAACGTCATGTCCGTCTATAGAATATTAAATCCTGTTTTATTTAATTATCATTTGGACGGTAATCTTCTTAGTACAGTTAATTCAACCGTGGACTTAGGAGTTACATTTGATCGTAGACTAACCTTCAGTCTACATATTAACAAAATAGTACTTAAACCTAATTCCATGTTAGGTTTCATTATTCGTATGACGAAAGAGTTTCATGATGTTTTTTCATGTGTTCAATTATTTATTTCTTTGGTCAGGTCCACATCTTAAGTATGCTGTTACCGTATGGTATCCCCACCATGATGTATATATTAACAGATTGAAATCAATTCAAAAACGATTTACTACTTATATTTTTAGAAAAATCGGTTATCTGTCAGATCACAATCAACCCTTGTGGCAGCAAGTACTTAATTTACCGTCATATGAAGTCCGATGTCAAATTCCTAATATTGATAGTATCGCGAAACGTCGGAAAATTGCCTCGGCATTGCTTGTTGGAGATTCTTTGAATGGGCAAATTAATTGTTGGATCCCTACGACAACAAAAATTTTTGTATGTGCCGTTTCATAGAACTGATTATGGCTCAAATGAACCGACTGTCTCTATGGCTAAAATATTTAAAGAGTATTATCATTTATTTGAATTTGGTATGTCTAGAAGGTGTTTCCGTAACAGTATTCGTTACGGAAAAACCTTCATTTTTAAAAAAAGGAAATAGTAAAAGCATTGTGAAGCCAGCGAATTTAAGAATAGCTAGATCTGGGTACCTTCAAACAAATGATATTGTTAAGGATTGAGAAGTCATTGATGCGATTTGTAAAATTTCCCTGAGTCGAATGAAAATAGATACGCTTTCACAGTTTCTATTCCATTATTTATAGTAATGATATAAGAAATGTGGTCATGGATATTGATTAACTGTTTGTTAAAAGTTTTTAATATTATGAGTACGTCACGCTATTTAAAAATTACCTATAATATAATTACAGTTAACTCTAAAATAACAAATGTTCGAGGGGTTTTTATATGTTGCTGTCATTTTAAATCGAAAATTACACCACTAGCTCACGGAAAACAGGTTCGTTTGACTACCTCGACGCAACCATAAAATAGTATCGGTCAGTATTTCTTGCTCTCCTAGAAACTCAGTAGATTTTTATTCAAACGCCCACGGGTAACACCCCATTGTTAATTCCGATAGAATATTAATGGATGTTTATCACCGAGGTACATGGTCCCAAATATGATTTCAAATATATAATAATATTGTTCCTTTCGAATGGTCAATTGATGAAATTATTATCGATAAGAATGAGCTCACCACAGAAAGTTTGATGATTAAATCCTTATCCTTCATGTTATTGAATAGTAATTTATTTTCAAGCATCGCAAAAGCATAATCTTTATGTTTTATACAAACATTCATATTTCCATGTTTGCTGTACGTCGTACTTTACAAAAGTACAACCCCAAATATTTTCGTATATTTTTCGAATGAGTATATGTGGCCATACGTTATAAATGATGACGCATAATTTATAGGTTATACATAAAAAATTCTTTAAATCATGTTTTTCATATATTTTCAATATGTATACAGTATGATTAGTCGAGCACTTTACAGGTCTTAATCGGGATATTGAAATTTCGATTCGGCTATTAGTTACAGATTAAAACATAATCCTCTAGTGAAAACTTTAAATTCGCGAAACAAATTTTCCCTTTCGTATAACAAGATATTTCTTATAAACTTTCAATTTTATCCTCTCTTCCTAGAATTCTACATATCTAGACCTACCAGAAAAATATTGGTTCAAAGCTATCCGATTAAGTTGATTTTTCAAATCTTTAAACGGCTATATCTCGGAAACTAAGCCTCGCAGCGACTTAAAAATAGCATTTTTGAATTCTACATATCTAGACCTACCAGAAAAATATTGGTTAAAAGCTCTACGATTAAGTTGATTTTTCAAATATTTAAATGGCTATATCTCGGAAACTAAGCCTCGCAGCGACTTAAAAATAGAATTTTTGAATTCTACATATCTAGACCTACCAGAAAAATATTGGTTCAAAGCTAGCCGATTAAGTTGATTTTTCAAATCTTTAAACGGCTATATCTCGGAAACTAAGCCTCGCAGCGACTTAAAAATAGCATTTTTGAATTCAACATATCCAGACCTACCAGAAAAATATTGGTTCAAAGCTCTCCGATTAAGTTGATTTTTCAAATCTTAAAACGGCTATATCTCGGAAACTAAGCCTCGCAGCGACTTAAATTTTTGCATTTTTGAATTCTACATATCTAGACCTACCAGAAAAATATTGGCTCAAAGCTCTCCGATTAAGTTGATTTTTCAAATCTTAAAACGGCTATATCTCGGAAACTAAGCCTCGCAGCGACTTAAAAATAGAATTTTTGAATTCTACATATCTAGACCTAAAAACTTCAAAAAATTTTAAAAAATTCAAAAAATTTTAAAAAATTCAAAAATTTAAAAAAAAACAAAAAATTTTAAAAAATTCAAAAATTTTTAAAAATTTCATAATATAATATATTAAAATGTACAATCGCGCGATTTAGGCTTAAATCATTTCAAGAACTCAAAAAAATAGTCGTTTAAACTTAATGCATCGAAAAATTATGAAAGAGAAATAGGTGACTGGAATGTTGTGAAAAGGGGCTAGTATCTTAAAACAATTGCGTATATAGGATACGGCCGTGCAAGAGTTTAGTAAAAACTAAGGGTTACTGAATGGTAGTTAGTTTTTTTCCATTTCCAATTAGTAAGGAAAATCAGAATGGTCTCCACTATTGTTATTTTGTTAATAAAACTCGCACCTTTTATTGCATATCACAACGGGAATGAGCTTAAAATTGCAACTATTAATCAGCAATGTTGAATTTGTTTTGGACAAGCTTAAAATGTTTTTAATGGGTGCATCTATATATTACATTTTTTGATCAATTGTTTTTATATGTGCTGTCCCTAAAGCCGTCTTTAATCTCTTTTAAGAAGCCTATATGTTCCCGACGTAGGCAGATACCATACTAAAAATGTAACCTGTTAGTGCGACAAAAATCCATATGAATTTTTTTTTAAATTTTGTTTTGAATGGTTTTAAATACCCCGTATCGCCATATAAATTTGAGCAAATTATAACACTCGTAGTATGATATGAGCGTATTGTCTCTATTTTCTAAATATAAAAACAAACAGTTGAAACAAAAGAAAAATTACAAGTTCTCTTTTTTTATTTCCCCTTTAGTTTGCTGTTTTGTTATTTTTTCTACACCATATTCACAATCGTATATAAAGACGACATAACCTCACAAATACATTTAACAGGTTACATTTTTCTCATTTTTTACAGCTTATGTGAGATTGAGTACATTTGGGCTCCTATAAAGGATTGAAGATGGCTTTTGAACATTTTGTATTTTGCTGTTTTATTTCTTGCAATTTAATTTGGGAGTCAACAAAAAAAATGATGAGGGAAAAGTGGTATGGCTTCACATTCCACAATAGAAGAAGGGTTTATTACCAAAGTTGCAGCCTGGATGATAACGACATTACAAGGTTATAACGAAATTGAATAATGTCATATACCAAATAAAAATGCGGAGGAATGTGGTAAACTTAATGTGGTGCTCCTATAGGTGATTGATGCACTACCGAGTTACTGAAGTGCATTGGATTTTGTTCGGGCGAACAATTAGAGGTAGAGCGTATAGTATTATTATTTCTCTATAGTCATTTATAGAGACATCTATGAACTTGTATTGGCATTAGCAAAAATAGAGCAAATTTGCTGTGAAAGTAAACAGTGTTTGAGTGTAAATTTCTGTGTGTTGTGTATTTGTTTGTGGACAGTAAATATTAGTGGAATTAATTCACAATCCAGCGTAAATGAAAACAAACATTTAAGTTAAAAAAGAATACAAAATAAATTAATTTTAGATTCCTTTTTTCTAAGCATCAATTTCATGCATAAATCGTTAATCTTTATTAATCGATTAAAGATCAACCCGACCCGGCGTTTTTGTGAAATTCCAACTTTCTTAAAAAGTAAAATATACTTTTCTATATACTTTAATAAGGAAAATAAGGTTCCTAAAATATCAAAATATTTTGAATTATCCAACTAAATTCAAGAAATATGCAAGATTTGCAATTAGAAAATCTAACTATACAAGCGACAATAAATTCTCATAAATATTCGGGTTGGTCTCCAGAGCAGAACTTGACTTCGGACAATTGTGTTTCAAATTTTAAGCTAAATATGGCACTTTCAATCGAACACGATTATTCGTATTGATTTTACTTGGCAAATTGTGAAATTATTGTTTTTCTAACAAAAAATAATGGAGGAAAAAATTAGGTTAAGAGGAAACGGTATTGTGAAAAGTGATATTTCGATATCCCACATTTATTGGAGCATGTCGAGTTCGAAATATTGCATTCCATGATAATGGATAATGGCGTGAGTGATTCAATGAAGCGAAAGAAATTAAATGTCATTGATTGTTACGTAATTAATTTTTGGTTTGAAAGTTCCAGCAATATGGGAAGAATCAAAATATGCACGATTGAAAATTTTCTCTTCGATTATAATAAAGACATTTCATATAATTGAAGATCATTGGTTATTGATAGTATTTTTCAAGCACACAATCTGTTGAAGTATCAATGTATCCTTTGCAATCCTTGAAAATGATTGGTAGATTATTGAAAGATTTGAGTGTGAATAAAAATCGAGTATAATTATTTAAAGACAAACCGCAAACCTATTGTGTGGGAACTTTCAACTTTTGTCATAGTAATACCCCATGGGTTGCATGTAACCCCAATTGAAAATTGTGCAACTTTATTTACCATTTAAAATTTTCAAAATGTTTACAATATCTTATAAATTTTGTAAATGTAGAACATTCAAAAATGTATAACGCTTGGTAAATGCTTTACAGATCACACAGTATATATATATATATATATATATATATATATATATATATATATATATATATATATATATATATACATATATATACATATAAATATATATATATATATATATATATATATATATATATATATATATATATATATATATATATATATATATTTACATATACATATATATTCCAAATACAAATAAATAATATCCAACAAAAATGAAACTTACAATAATAACGAATATATCTTAATATTTTCTTTTCAGTAAAAATCGCAAATCACACAAATCATCCGAATAAATAATAAAAACACAAAAAAAAATTTAAGAAAATACGAATAATAAAAACATATAAATATCACAGAACCTAACAAAAATCTTAAGAATGAGGAGTTGGTTTTTTTTTTGTTCTTATTGTTGTGTCTTCAGATTTTTATTTTCAGTTTATTCTTGTTTTTGTGTGTAACATTTCGCGTTCTACCAATCAAATAATAAAAATGCGATAAACAATCCGCTAAATTCCACACAAGAAAACAAAATACATATATATATATACAAAAAAATTGATAAGAAAACAAATGAAAAAGGAAAAATAAATTTTAATCGTGAATTGGTTGAAATTCAGTGTGAAATATATTACGTATATAAGAAGGGAAATTTTGAAAGGAATTTTCTTCAATTTCATTTTTTGCCAATTTTTTTTTTTTTTTTTTTTGTATTTTTATATATGGATAATGGGTATGATATAAACTCCCAGCGCATTCATTATATACCTACGTACAGTAAAGTTGAAAAATTTTACGTTATATATTTGAAAGGTATTATATATTATATATGTATGTAAGTATGTTAGAAAAAAAATCGAAATTTATGTATTTGGAATATAAATAAAAAAAAAATTTCTTATTCATTGACGATAATGTATTATTCAATCTTAAATTGCGATTTTGCAAAAAAAAAAAATTGAGCAAAAATACGTTTTTGAATTATGGAGTCAAGTTTATATACAAATAATATTTAATGTTATTGAATAAAACATCATTTTGCATTTTTATACATAAAACGAATTGGTTTAGTGTTTATTGATCTAAATGTTTTTTATCGACTATATAGATTTGATTAAAAATCGATTTAAAATTATAACTTGTTATAATTATTTAGAATTAGAAGTATTTCACTTGACTCATGTGGAGTCATGACACAAGACTTTAAGGAAGGCACGAAAAATGTAAAATTATACAAAGAATACAAGACGAAACAAGTTTAGTAATGCCACTAAACATGCTTAATTTGTGCTAATTAATTTAATTCAAATTTATCGTCGAAAGTATTCTAGAAAAACATTAAATCTATTAGTAGCTTATCTCCTTAACTTCTATAACGGAAAACGCAATACAACTAATAAATTTCCAGCTAGTGATATCGCTACATACAGGTATCAAATTTGACTATATATTTATATATATATATATATATATATATATATATATATATATATATATATATATATATATATAATACCAACATGGTTCATTGATTCAATAACAAAATGAGCCAGATAGAACAAATGCAGTTTATCGATCTACATTATCTATGTAAAAATGTAAAACTACAGGGACCAGTTTGCACCAATGTTCAGCCAATCTAAATGTAACGAATGTAATGGAAAAATAATCTGCTTCACACAAAACAAATATCTGTTGATTCTTCAAGAACAAGTATATCCAAATTTCAACTATGAGTACTTTAAAAGCTCACGACACAACAGTTTTAGCAACCGGTATTGTCAAAACAATAAGAGACGACGGAAGAGTTGAATTTCTTAGGGTCCTGATTTACACTGGTTCACAAACATCAATTATCATGACAGAAGAGGCTAAGTAGTTCGAAAAGTCACCAGTGTTGTACAAATCTGTTTATAAGCAAGATATATGTCAACATATTCTGTTGAAAAAGAAGCATTGGTTGTTAGCAAAATAAGTAAGGATCTGCCAGAAACTTTAACAATCTGCTTCTTGGCAGATGCATTTTATAATATTCCGGTGCCCATTGATATACTGCTAGGCGCAGACTATTAAAGTCAAATTCTTAAAGCTCAAGTCATCAAGGGATATAAGATAGAACCCAGCTGCTCAGCTTACGGAATTTAGATGCAAATGAATTTGAATTCGCACCTTGGAAAGAATCTGATATTCTTAATAAAAAAACAGGAAACTGAACAGGAAAACCAAATTAAAGGGTAATCCACACGTTACATAAACGGAAATAGATGAGCAGCTCAAACATTTTTGGGAGCTAGAAGAAATTCATCTACCACGCAACTAGCAAAACCACAGATAGAATGTGTTTTTTTTTCAAAACTCACATAAACGGCTTAAAGATGGATGCTACGAAATTTGTATTCCTTTCCAGAAGGATTAATAATTCATGTACCTAAAAGTAACTGAGAACCGGTATTGTGTCCCATAAATGTCGATGATACAGTAAAATCGCTTGGACTTAAATGGAACCCATATCTGGACATATTTGAATTCAAGGTTAGATTAAGATTATCCGAAGTTGCCACATTGACCAATAATCATTCAAGCAAAACTACTCCTGCAGGTACCGTTTTTCACAGTATTGTATGGCACAAGCTCGATCGGCCAACAAAAAGCTTTAGTGCTGCTAAAAATTATTTGGTGAGCGCATGCATAGTTCGAAATGAACGGCTGGTATAGACATATAAAGAGAAAAACACACAAATATGCCTTTGTCTCTGGACTGACTCCTTGTTAGCGAATTGTATGAACCCAGAATCTACCTGCAAAATCTATTTCTACACCAATAAATAGAGCAGACACCCGTTCAGTCGGTAGATACCCCATGATTTGCCATTCCAGGGGGGGACGCTGTTTGATACACCTAATGCACTGTCGAAATGTTAAACTACTTAAGTTGCGTGCTCCTACGATGCAGTGCGTGCTTCTATATGTGAGTTTGATATATTATGCGTTGACTTATTGTCGATTTTGCTGACAAGATAATTGGCTGCTTCGAGGTATATAGTGCCCATCTATTCTTGATTCGACCTCTGACTCTCATGACCTTGTCGTCATCTAAAAAGTGTGTGTATTGATGAAGATGACTTCTATTGAAAATTGGTTTTTGCTGTATCAACTCAATATACTCCTGCGAAAACTCTCTGCGCTGCGTCTCTTGGCAGAATACTGCTTCCGACAAAAATTATTTTATCAACAATAAGCACAAGGGTATTGACTTTGACTGAACTCGAAGCATGACGAACATATGAAATCATATGTCTTTGCTACGGTTTTTTTGGACCCGGTCTTACCGTGAGATTTATATACTGCTGGCCATTTAGGATGCCTTTTCCTCGTTTAGTTTGGATCCGTCAAGGTTGGTTTGTCCCGGCCAATATTGCTCTGGTTGACGTAGGAACGTTTCTGCAGATCACCATAGCGAGTGATTTTCTTCTAGTGATACCTCACGGCTTACTCAATCTGCTGGATTGAATTGAGAAGGAATGTGACGCCAGTGATTTTTGTTGAAGAGGGTTATGATTTTTTAGACGTGATTTGCAACAAACATTGCCCATCTCCTAGCAGCTCGAACCTTGGTACAGGCTGAGTGTTTTCAGCTGTGCGACCTTGATCTTAGAGCTTAGTATATACGAAAGGTGTTGTGGTTACCATTCGTAACACGTAAAAAAGCTACTGCTAAGTAGGCAACCTCACTCTTAATGCTCAATTCTCATTACTATGTCACAAGAGTTGCAAGATGATGCCTCGTAAGTAGCCGTAGTAAGTTGAAACATATATATATTGTTCTCTTCGTGTCGCCAACGCGTTAACTGGTACGGCTAGTCGGATTTGTGTACCGAGATTTGTCTGTATATCTTCTAAATATCGGCTGCAAAAACGTATTTGGAAAGGCGAAAACACAGGAGAATTGATCACAGTGTAGATTGGCCGGTAGGGCCTATCATTAACATGTTGTTGAGGAATGGATTCATTTTTTTATGAATCGTCCATCTGGTCTGCGCACTGTGTTTTCTATCTAGTGCTTAACACAAGATGCTTTTTCTGTGCTTAATGCCATCTGTTTGGAGTTCCCTACCTCCTCTATTTTCCAGAAGCGGCAAAATGAATTGTCTTTGTCAAAAAAAGTACAATTTGAATCTTTTGAGCTTTGATGCCGGTGTACCTACCCAAATTTGACGTTTTGCACAATCAGGTTGGTATTAGAAGAGTTAAGAAAAGTACTGCATGTCTTTAATAGCAACAAATAATTCTTTAAAATCTTTAATTCCACAGATCAAGGTTGTGATGAGTCATCACAACCTTACTACTATTTTGCATAATATATGTAATGAAATTCAATGAGTTATTTTATTAGTATCATTGACAGACGCAGATTTTATTTGTTTGCTGACAGTATTAAAGACTTTTAAATTTTGTAACCCAGATAGAACGAATTAGATTAAAGATGTCAATCACCTGCGACAGTCCATATCTCGATGGTCCAATCGCAAGAAAATAATTGATTTATACAACACCAAAATTTAGTACTTGGTATTTTAATTCGATAATTGATAGTGACAAACGAACCATAATATTAGCCTTAATTAGGTGTATTTGGAAGCACTACGTTGTCTCTTGATTAAGTGTAAATTTCGAACTTATACGAAAATTCATAAGTTTTATATAACTTTTTTCTTTTTCTTCCTAAGTGTGATGCTGTTGAAACATAGAGAGCGGCTTATTGTAAAAAACGCATATGAAAGCAAATCACAAAAAATACTGGATGACCTATCAAATTTTTCATCGTTGATGATATTATATTCTGATTTTGAAGAACTGTCACCGTTTCTCACTGTATATCGCATATATATAAATATAAATTTTAATATATTAATTTTGCAACAAAAATCGATGCGATGAGACCGAAGATAATGTCAAAATTTTCGACCTACAAAATTTCCGAAAATGCTAGGGGTGACTGGTTCTTACAACTTATGAATAGCAACCCTCTAGTTTTGTATTTTATAAATTATATGAAAATTAAAAAACTATCGTGAAAATTTGTTTACTCATCACATAATTCTATATCATCTTATTTTTGTGTTAAGCTACATGTACATCGTTTCATTCATTTATATTATGATAATCATGCTAAAGATTTTCTTCTGTTGTATTCCAATTTTCCCATATTTTTTATTTTAATTTTATTTAATGAAAGTGTTATTTTTCCTTATTTTCCTTATTGTTTTTCTTCAATATTTACTTCAAAAGTAATAAATTATGTACGTCGTCGCGACTATTGTCTGTAATTTTCATATTTTTGTTATTTTCATAATTAAAATTAATATATTATAAATATTATGTATATTGATCTATGTTTTTAGTTTTTGTTTTTCATGTTTGGCTTATTTGTTATTTATTTCTATCATAATTGGATTTTAAATTGAATTTAATTAGCATCAATATATTTATCAGCGGTTTTTAGGTTAATTAGTATTTATTTATAGTACAGATAATTTATAGATAATATAGAAAAATAGATAACCAAAATTACTTGTTGTCTGAATAACATAATTGCGTTTCGGAAAATCAAGTAGCCTTAGTTTAATAAGGAAGAAAGTTTTGTTTTTCTATTGTCATTTAATATCTAATAGTTTTACAAAAATAGTGAATGTTATCTTGTTATTTATTTTTGTGATTCCAAAATAAGTACATATTTAACTGCTACGCTGCCAAAAAAAAAGCTGAACTATTTTGCCGTACTTTTGGCCTATTTTGATAATTATTGAATTGATAGGAACACCTCCACTTTATGGGCTCTAATATAAATTATCACTTGAATACAAAATCTTGATTAACTATCTCGTTTTGAAGCATGAAGTCAATAGCAATTAAGGTAAATATTTTATTAATTTTAAAAATTCGAAAAGCTATATATTACATTACACTAATGAATACACTAATGACAAGCTCTTAATATCAATGACGAGTACTCTCAAAATATTCAAACATTTTATCAAACCATTTTGAAGCATAAAAATTCAACAACGAGTTTATGCATAAATTTGAGATTTTTATAATATTACAATAATGGGCCTATTATTGTTTTTACCTCACCTCATTTCATCGAACTTGTTACCTCACCACTTCAAGTCGATTGACTTTGGTGTTTTTATTATGTTTTTCGCTTTTATTTTGGTGAGTTATGTTTCTATGTTTATGATGACCATTTCTATTCTAGGGTTTCCCCTAGGGTGAACATCGATATGTTGGTGTGGGTCTAGATGCTGCTTTGTAGAGTGATGATTTGCCGATCTGGCTAGATTTTGATTTTAAATCAACAATAAACACTACCCTGTGGAGTTTGCAATGAGGTCTATTGTACCAGACTAAGTAATTCTCAATGTCAATCATGGCGAATTCAGTTGACGTGATCATGTTAGAAATTAAGGCAACGTGCTCAATAGTTCGAACGGGTTGGTGTTAATAGAAAAGATTTAGTACGACAGCTAAGCTGGGGGTCCTGCAATTTTGGGGCTTGCTGCATTTCCTAAAACTAAAGAACGCTGTTTGGGATATGGCTAGGCACATTTAAGGTAATTTGCTGGGTTTGTGAGTTGGAATGACATATTTCTGTGGGTGATGGTTATAGGGTTATAACCCACTTTTTGGGTAGCTACTGAACCGAGGTGTGATTAGGTTTGTATCTAAGTTTTTTGTCTCATGCAATGTTGGTGTTTTTTGAGATATTTATATATTGAAGTAGTTGTGTAATAAATAATAGGGTATAGGTGATTTTGAAATTGTACGTGAAATCTATTAAGCGATGTCAATTATTAGGTTTTGTATTTTGTATATGTATTTTGCTATATACGTAGCAAAAAATAAACGGCGCAGTGGTTAAAGACGTAGGGGAAAAGATGAAATTTCAAAGAGTGGAGGCAGACTGGAGATGCTGATAACAGATTGCAGAATGCAAAGTAATTGATTATAAATTTGATTGTCTTTTGCCAATAGTAGTTTTAATATTAACACTCTGGAAACTGGATCAATTATGTCACTACTGGCATACATTTTATATCTTTCCTCCTCAAAAAAATAACTAACTATATTGCTTGCTTATAACTAACTATATTGCTTACCAATAGGTGTCAGTAGCCGGGTCGAATCTGTCATAACTAACATTTACATCTAATCCATCGGTTTTGTTTCAAGTAATATGGGTGTACATTGGTGCCCAGCAATCCTAAATATCTTGATTAACACAAGTATTTTCATTTCCCCAATACTGAAATTATGCACATCGCTTGAGTTTTTTGTTGCCAATAAATTATTTGACACGATTTTAGTATAAGAATGGCGCCACCTAAATGGTCGATGCTTCCTGTAGCCAACCAAGACATATTCGTATGGAACAATAGCGTAATTCGTAACAAAATGGCTGAACATTTTGAAAGTAGTAATCGTAATTGCTGGTTGCTAGATAAACTTTATTATGCGGTTTTATTATAATTCTTTTGATTTTTGCTGCTGATCTCTTTTTAGTTTTAAATATTCTTATAGTTACGATTTAAAATATTTGTTGCCTTTTCTTACTACCCCATATAAAACAGTATTCCCGGAAAGTCAGTAAGTATGTTTTAATAAACTGCCTTTAAGAGCCTGTTTTAATAAAGTGTCTTAAAACTCGAAATAATAGCCAGAAATAATGATCGCAACAGTATTAGAAAATCTTACATTTTGCCCGTTCGATGATCACTTCAGTTGAAACTTTCATACACTTGCGGTGTGATTACTAGCACAATTCCTACGTTTATGTTTGTTTTTATATAAGAAACTTTATCATCTGTTAGCATGATTTATTTTTAGAATGCTATCATCTTGGCTCTAAAGGTATAAACTATTTCTTTAAAAAGATAAAGTTTGAGTGGTTTATCTTAAAAATTTATTGATCACTCTGTAAGCTAAGGTAAAAATTGTCCAATTAAATTTAAAACTATAACTAATTTACATAATATAATTATTTTCTAGTTACTATTATTTATACATCGATATAAACTCAATTGGCGTATTTTTCGAAAATAGTACGATACAGCGCAGTTCAGAAAACATCTACGACCTATTTTCGATTAAAAAAATTTCATACAGCATTCGGTGGTCTATTTAGAGTGTAATAAAAATTTGTGAGCTTGAAGAATAAAGTTCGTTTGAGCGTGCCGATTAAACTTTATTCACCATTTGATAATTCTTTGGAAAATAATTTGGTCACAATTGTAAATTGTTTGTCCAGCCCTGATTTAACGTATATAGACGACTCATAGTTTATAATTTCGTTTCGATAAAATTACTGTTTACCTAAAATGAGCTATTTAATATTGATTACATCACATAAAACTGTTCATTCTCGTATATGTTTAACTTAAGTAAACATTAAATTTGTTGGTATGATTATTATGATTATGTATAGCTTAAGTTATAGACATTGTAAGGTAATAAATTAGACATGGTATTGAATATTATATAGATGAAGGTAATAACGTGTATATATATGGATAAAATAAAGACAAATTTTTATATTGTACCACTCACAGCTATATATCCACATGTCTATATATAAATCCATTAATAATTCATTTTACAAATATTTATTCTACATAAATTACATCGACATGAAATCAAAATTGATTTCCATTAATTTTAATTTTTCCTCCTCTTCTTATAGTCTTTCATGATTAAGTCTTAATATTTAATGATATATTGTATTATATACGAATTTTGTCACATGGCTATGTTGTACATTTTGGTTCCATTCAATATTCATCGAATCTATACGTTTACATCTATATAAGTTTCCTAATTCATTGTGAACAATAGAGTACTTAACGGTGGGCCCTCCAACGTGTAAAGTGGCCCAAAAGTTTCAATCTTACACTTTTTTCTAATCTAAAACCTGGGGTAAGATTATGACTATCGCACGAAGATTGCCATCCAAAATTAAAATACAGAAACAAGTTAAAAAAGACGCAAACAACTAGCAAACTGGTGCATCTGACAAATGTGAAGGTGACCCTGGCCGTTCAAGTCATTATTTGATAAGAGAAACAAAGCTGATTTATAAATAAAGAAGTTTCCAACATTTTCAAAAAGAATTAGTTAAATTTGACTATCTGATTATAATTGAGAAAAAGAAAATTGGAAAAGAATGGCCAAATATCGAGGTTCAAATTCAATTCGGTTCCCGGATCGTTACATTCACAAACCAACGAGATTATTAAAAGTTGCTTTATTGCATTGATCCAACCAAATATACAAACACAGTGAATTTGAAAACTTTTTGGACGCCTTATACCCATAATATACAAACTACAAATTGGCTTACTGGTGTTTGATTACGGATTGCCAGCCGCACACCAATTACTGTTATAATGTCCACATACGGAGTCATCAGAAATAATTAAACGTTTGGACAAAAATTCTAAGCATGAATTCAGCTATATGTAGGTATTACGTACCAGATTATACCGAAAATGTAACATATACACCCATCCCCCGATTTAAACGGGAGATTGGTTCCGCAGAAAACCGTGTAAACGGAAATCGAGATTTTTGTATGAAATTTTTGTAATAAAATTCTTAATTTATGGTTATTTTTTAATAATTCATTTAATTTAAAGGAATTCCAACTTCTCAAAACCTTCATCTTACACTAAATGCAATATCTCTAAACTATTTCAGAATATTCAGTTTCCAATGACACAATAGGAATATTACTATCGACAACTCGTGGCCATATCTTTCTCCAGCATGCTTTGATTTTTTAATGTCGGATTATGCTATTTAAACATATTTATGTTTAACACAATCTAATTAATATTGTAAATCTTTTCCAAGCATCCGTCACCGATAAAGATTCGATATTATACATTTAATCAAAAATACATCTGAACGTTCGCTTAATGTACAGTGCCTTAAAAATGAAGCTTATTCCTTGATCTAATGGCTTTATTAAACACGTTGTATTTGGTGGTAGGAATATAAATATCACATTTTCATTAGACCAACCTTTCGGATAGCCGACAGCGTTGTCATTAAGCAAAAGAGCTTTAAAAAGAAATCCTTTTTCAGTTAAGCATTTTTTTTAAATTTGGAACACATCATTTATAAAACCATTCAACTAAAATATTGTTAATAACCCATGCTTTGCTATTGGCCATCCAATCAACAGAAAGACTATTAATATGTATTCCCTTAAATGCTGAAGCGTTGCTACAGAGAAGAACAAACACGCGGTCTTTCATTGCTTTACGGCCTCCAATTTTTTTAAGAGATTCAGCTGCATAGGTTTTAGTTAAAAGTATTTTTACTTTTATTCTTATTAGGTACTTTCATTTTTACTTTTACTTTTTCAAAGAATAACGAATCTGAAGGAGCTTCAGAGAAGTGCAGATTGCTTTGAAATAATTGTTACACAGAAACCATTTTCATTGGCAGTAAAGGATGTGCTTTAAGTTTCAGAAATATAGGCTGCATCAAATTGCAAATTTTTTCCATTAACCTCTACCAAATTTAGTTTTAACAATAGACCTCTAAGATTAAAATAAAAATAAATATAAAAATAAAACCTTAAAAAAAACTTGAAAAAAAAACTTAGAGATGTAAAGTCTAGTGATCTCGGCCTGGAGTTTAGTTAGAAATGAACAAATCGTGGTAATAATATGCCGCCGCTAGCACTGAATTAATGATCAAGTACCATATTTCAATGTTGATAGAACCAACTTTTTTGCACAATTATTCTATCTCGCTTATCAAATCTCTCTTCATCTGACAGACTTAAGAATCGAGTCACCAAAATTGAGAAACCAATCTTAAAATAAGGCTACTGAATACTAGAATTGTATTCTCCCGTAAAAAGTTAAAAAAAATTATTACTATTAAGCAGTCAATCAATCTAAAAAGTTTTAAGTTTTCAACAAAATTTCCTTGAAATAAAATTGAAATTACCTTTGAAATGGATCTGAATTAATTATCGGATGAAATCCTGGATAAAGTAACGATGAGTATTTCAGTGCAAACCATCTTTTCCGATAAACTTTGTGCAGATCATATTAAGTCCCTCGTAAATCCTGAATGCGTAAACCCATGAGTATTTGGTTGTCTCATTTTAATCGGTTCACCCGCAATATTTTATAAACTGTATAATAATTGAAAAATATTACTATTTCATAGTTTTTTAATTTTTAATATTATTTAATATTATCAATCTTAGTTGTTTTTACGTTACTATTATTATTATGACGTAATACATTTATTCGATGATTGATTTTAGGATGAAACAAAATACACACAACTCATTGGAACCGTGATCATTAATCTTATGTTATAAGGTCTATAATGAAGTATTATTCTGTATCTTTTATGAATGTTATATCTTTGTTCTTTGCAATCATTATTCTTCGCGATTCAATCCCTTTTCCACTTCTGTATATTTCATATTATTTTTAAATTGGAATATCATTTATAGATTTAAGCTTTTGGAAAGTGTAAATTTATCTTAGTGATAAATAATAGATTTGGTTTAGAAGATAAAAGTTATGTGTTTATTGATGCTTATGTATCATAATTTTTTTAAATAACACAGTCATTGATGTTTACGATTTATATATATATATATATATATATATATATATATATATATATATATATATATATATATATATAAATAACAAATATTTACAAATTCAAAATTGGGAGTGTTTTTTAAGCTAATTGTGTTAATTTTTCAGTGGAAAAATTTTAACGAATCTAAAGAGAAGGCCTTAAAATTTGCGAGACTCGTAGGCAGTGTAAACCTTTTGATCAACGTAAAGTTCCTTGGCTGACATTTAATCTATTATCTTTAATTAAATTAAAAAATAAATTGTTCAAAAAATTAAAAAAACATTCTTCGAACAAGCACCTAAGAGGTCGCAGTTAGTAGAAAATGCAACTTAAGTATACACACCGTTAGGTCATCATATTATCAGAATCTTTTTAGTAACTTCTCTAATGACAGCAAAAAACAGTGGCAGTTAGTGAATTCGTTAATTCAAGAAAGTTCCTTTAATAAGAAGAAAATCTCCTCCATATATGATAGTGTGGGAGTTTTAACTATGGATTTGCTTAATATTTGCAATTCATTTAACAGACATTTCATTTCTACTGGTAATTCTTCATCAGCACTTGGCTCCTCTACAGCAATTAGTCATATTTTTAACAACTCATTTTATTTTGAGGATATCACACCAGAAAAAGTTTTGTACATAATCTCTAAACTTAATAATAAGAAATCAGGTGGTTTCAACGGAATAAATTCATTTATGTTAAAAAAAAACATTCTATAATATAGTGTATGTACTTTCATACATTTTTAACCACAGCGTGTTATCTGGTGTCTTTCCTGATATCTTTAGACGTGCTAAGTTTATTCCTTTGCATAAGAAAGATAACAGGTTATATATGACTAATTACCGTCCCATCCCGCTGCTGTCCATATTTTCAAAAGTTTTTGAAAAGCTAATCAAAATTCGACTGGTATCCTATCTTGATAATCTAAATTTTATTAGTAATTCTCAGTATGGGTTTCGAGCAGGTCGTAGTACTGAGGGTGCTTTATTGGAAGTTTTCTCGAATATCTACGACTCATTAAATGAAAATAAGGTTGTCGGTGTATTGTTTCTTGATTTATCAAAAGCATTTGATATGGTTAATCATTTGCTTCTAATAATAAAGCTATGGTGTATTGGAACCACTACTTTTTTTTAATTTATATAAATTCATTTTTTGATTTAAATATTTTTGCAAAGTTGTGGCCTTTGCTGATGATTTGGCTTTGATTTACCGTGCGGACAACATCGACATCCTAGAACAACAAATGAATAGTGATTTAGTAAAATCCCGCGTGTGGTTTATAGACCATCAAATGATTTTAAGTGAAAAATCCTGTGGTATGTTATTCAGTGTAGGTCATAGAGGCTTTAGGGAGTTAAATGTATTTTATTATACAGGAGAGTGCTCTGTGCTAGTTGATTCCCCAGGCTGTTTTAAAATACAATTCGTTGACGATTTTAAATATTTGGATCTAACGATTGAAGCAAATTTGAATTTTAAACCACACATGTAGTTTAAAGAAAGTGAAAAATTATTTGAACATGGCTCTTAGGAAATTGCATTTGTTAAGGTCAGTCTGTCCAGTAGATGTTGTACATAAAGTTTACCATGATTTATCCAACTCGAAGTTAGAGTATGGACTTGTCATTTATGGTGGAACTTACATCACTAACTTAAGTACACTATTTGTTGCGCAGAAATTTGCGATGAGAATTATTGATAAGAGGAAACGTACAGAATATAGATTGCCATTATTTCGAAAAAGTAAAATTTTACCTTTAACGTACCTTTATATTTTCAAGGTTTTAAAATTATTTTTTCTGTGACGTGGTACTGATATAATTAAGGTGAACTCTTATAATTTACGGGATTTAATATTGCCCATTCCATTTACGCGAAAAGAATATGTTAAACAATTTCACTTGACATGTGCTCCAACTTTTTTTAAAAGATTACCTCAATTTCTTTAAAATGAAAAATCCCAAAAGCGTTTCGGAATTATATTAAAGGAGTGGCTCTTCTTAAGAGATGATGTGGAAAAATATTTTTTCTGGTTTTGCAAATAAAAGCATCAGTCAAAGTAGCATGAATCTTGTTTTTAAAGAGTTAAACAACATAAGCCTTAGTGCATCTATTTTGGTTTATTTGAATTAACTTTTTATTATATTTAATGTTCATTTGATTATTGTTTGTTCCTTTTCAATTTTTTATTTAAAATTTCAATAATGATGGCAATTCCCTTGAGGCTTGAATGTCTTTGAATTGTTTACCTATAATCAACATATCATTTTATAAATAGTTATTTTTATATTATTTTTTTACTTATAATTTTTGTAATTAATTTTAAGCAATTTTGTACTATTATGTTAAAAATGTTGAATAAAGTGTTAAAAAAAAAAATTATATATATATATATATATATATATATATATATATATATATATACATAAATATATATATATATATATATATATATATATATATATATATATATATATATATATATATATATATATGTATATATATATATATATATATATATATATATGTATATATATATATATATATATATATATATATATATATATATATATATATAAATTATAGTTAAACTGCTTCAAAAATCAAGAGAAGGCATAATGGTCATCATGATATCATCTGAAAAAGGAAATATATGCCAAAAATCAAAAATGTTCAATACCTAGAAAATGTATGTTAGTAAGCTTAACAAAACTTTAAAATTGTTACCACAAATCGTAATTTTCAAAAACCTACAAAAAGCGTTAGTTATCCTTTAAGAACTTTAATATGTACGCCACAAAATAAACATTTCTGAAATGCTGTAAATGGATGATGGTTCAATATAAAAATTTCAAAGATCCAGATAATTCGTGTGGAATTTCACAAAATAAAATTATCGAAAATCCAAAATAAATCATAATTAAAACTTAGTGTATGAAAACTATTAAATTTTGTCACAGACAAAAATGTTGGGAGCTTAGACAACGATGATAATGTCATTCTGATAAACATGGCAAATTTTTCCTATTAAAACATTTAAAACATTGTTCATTTCTTTATTCATAGAATGAACGGGGCCATTCATAAGGCCAGAGAACATTCGAGTAAACTCAAAGTAACTCTTGTACGTTAAAAACTCGATTTTTTGCTGTTACTTCTTATCCATTAAAATCTGAAGAAACCCAGGTTTCACTTCCACGGTAGAGCAATGTACAGTTTTCCCCGAATTATCGAGAATTTCCTCGATTTAAAGTATTAAAAATTTGTTACTTTTCGTTGTTTCGTTAAGTTTTGGATGGTCACTTACTAATGAGTTCCGGAAGCATCTATTTTTTCGGTACGATCCTAATCGGTGATGGATACGGTAAAGGGTATACCTTATATGTTTTTGTATAGACATAGGATCATCATCAGCTGTTATGATTTTATGTTTTATTAAGTTTATAGTTTTTCATTCTGCATTACAGAATTTCCTATGGATATTAAAAATAATTTCAGTTAAAACCATTTTCTTTCTCTCGCTCAAGTGTCCCATTCTGATTAATTTTTGTATAGATTTTCAAGGGAGCCAACCACCGATTTCTGATGTAAAAAGAAATTTACATCAGTGTTGATCAGAGTTGGCTGGAAGTTGCACGAAATTTTTTCATTAGAACTACCAGGGATTGTTATGTTAGATGGATTGTTATTGTCATATTATGATTTGATACTTTACCAGTTAGGATCTTAGTAATAGGCGAGTGAGTAGATTAAATAAAAACGATTTTGTTTTTAATTTACACCTTTAAATTAGATTTTCCTACCATCATACTGAATTATCTACAAAATAAACCATTGATTAATTATATTGTGGATAAAATGACTTTTTTTATTGTATACAACCCTTAAATGGTCCTTAAACATTTATAGAAATAAATTGAATTGATACCAGTTTACGTACCATAACAAATAAATTCAATTTTATTGTCGCACCAAAATATATAAGAATACATCCTAATAATACAACTAAGAATAATGAAAATAATAGTAACAATAATAATAATAGTAATACAAACAATAAAATAGCATTTCCGCTTATTCTGTTAGATTTTCTTCACTTTTATCCAATTGTTTCAATTTTCTATTTTATTGTGCTAGTTATATCCTTCTTATTTTTATTCTATTGTAAATAGTTAATACAATTTTGCGTTGTATATATATATATATATATATATATATATATATATATATATATATATATATATATATATATATATATATATATTTATATATATATATATATATATTATATATATATATATATTTATATATATATATATATATATATATATATATATATATATATATATATATATATATATATATATATATATATATATATATATATATATATATATATATATATATATATATATATATATATATATATATATATATATCGGGTGTGCTACTCTAACACGGACGGACGGTGGTACCCGGCATTCCGGGATTTCTTAATTAATCCTTGGCCGTATACTCTAATCAATCAATCAATCAATTACGGGTACTGCGTAGTTATGATGATATGGCCAATGCACGCTTTGTATTTAAACAAAAAAGGCAAATAAATTTCAAATTATGATCAACAACAACAACAAGCATTCCCAAAGTATGCACCTTCAATAGTCGCGTTTTTTATTCGCTCCCGATAGATGCTTTGCTGAGCAATTAATTTCTACTCCTATACATTTCAATTTAGCGCGCTATTTATTGGTAATCTCAATTTGGTTAACATATCAAACTATAAATTTTAATTCAATTCCTCAGAAAAAACTTGATAAAAATAATATTTTGGTCTACCTATTTATATGGAGCCGCTATCGAGAACAACTTTTATATGACGGCGCTCGATAGCATCTTCGGATAGCAAATAAAAAATCGTGTCTATTGCCACCAAAATGCGTTATGCGGAATAAACCGTTTTGGTTGGCAGTCACTCTGAACTGACTGAAAAGAACTTTAGCAGATCTCGAACATCAAGGATACCACAAAGGAACCAAAAAATATTAAAATAGTGAAAGTCAACGCAAGGTGCAGTCACGAACGTCGCCACGCTCCACACTTTACCACCACGATTTCATGATGATTGACAACAAAAACATCTACAATTTCCAAGTAAAGTGAAGTCTGAAAGCCTTATCCAAGCCGACTAACCAAAAGCAACCATGAACAGACACGACAGAACGCCAACCAACCCAAATGATAATTTTACAACGCAAATCCACAAATCACCCAAAATAAACTACCAACAACAGTATTGCCACAGGTACACAACCATTGAACGTAAAATGTAAACGTCGATAATTTTCTCCATGAAAAGTACTATTGAACCACTTTTTTGCAATCTAGATACTGTTGCAAATGCTGAGTTTATTTAAATTATTCGTAATTGGTGGGTTATTTTTAAGAAAAAAAAATTTCTTTGTGTAATTTACTTTTAAAAACTTACACCAAAAACCTGTCAAAAAGACAGGTTTTTGGTGTAAGTTTTTAAAAGTTTTTAAAAGTCATGATATTACATATTTATGATGTATTTAAGCATTCATTTGACTTTCGTATCCAAAATTGTATCTTCGATATGTTAACAAGTGAAAAATGAAGAAAATTTATTCTATGGTCAACAGTCGTTGATAGAAATATAATTAAAAATTAATTAAAGCTACAGCTGATACCCGTATTGTATACAAACAACAGTGCGGTACATCAGGTAAACTAACCAAACTAAAAACGAGGTGGCTGTGTCGTCTGCACGGCTGTAGTGATACGTGATAACGTAAATATGTAGTGTGAGAAATGATAGACTTTATGGATTTATTAAAATCGATTTATTTATTACTAGCAACCGCGCCATCGGCGGTGTACAAACGATTAAGTATTGGTCGATGGTACGAGAAATACGATATGAAGGGCAAGGTCTCTGCGGTGATGTATGTTCCTTTTTTTTTTTTTTGAAATTTTGAAATTGGCTTCTGTTTTGTCATAGTTATAAAGAGCGGCATAAAGAACGATTCTTGTACTTCAGTGAAACTACAAGTGAAGATGTAAAGTGACATCTATTACTATTAATATTTACTACTTTATATTGTTTAATTTCACACATATTTTTTTGGAAGGAATTAAAATCACCTTTTGAGTAGACTTCAAATTTTGAGTTTAATTTCTTTGTCTTTCGTTGAATCACTGGCAAGTACTAATACCTTTCCGCCAAACAGCATCGAATTGTTGCTCACATTTCTTAACGCGTCATCAATAATATTTAAACATTGATATCACATATGATTTTCGTAAACTTTCACAATGCATCTTTTTAAAGCGAGCTATAAGGCGCTAGCCAAAATGCTTCACAGTAATTGTCAAATAAAAGAATTGTACATTTATTTAGCAATTGTGGAGCATTTTGGTATGGAATACTATTGTCGTTTTGTTCAGAATGAATATTTTGAATTTTTATCTGCTCAAAATTCTGAAACCTTTAATATCTTTCGTAGAGTAGACCGACACCATTCTACAAATAACAAACAGCATAGATATATATATATATATATATATATATATATATATATATATATATATATATATATATATATCTATGCTGTTAGATATATATATATATATATATATATATATATATATATATATATATATATATATATATATATATATATATATATATGTGTGTGTTATAAAAGATGTATCTATATATAGTTCTCCCTCGAACTATACATAAATGAAAATCTACGATAATAAATTAAGATTGAACCAAAACCAAGTTTGAACTAACAAAGTAAGTTTTTTTGTGATTTACTTGATTTTCTTCTTTAACGGAATCACCCTTATGCCCACAAATAATTTTCAAAATCAAAAGTGATAACGTAACAAGACGAAGTAGACATCATGTATGAATTCGACAAACCCAAATTTTCTCCATTACTTTTCATACACACAAATTAAAAGCATAAAACGAAAATAAAAAGATCAAAATCTTTTGAAAATTGAATTGCAAAGTAAAAATAGATAGATGTAAAACTCAAAGAAAATTAATGGTGAATGAACAAATAAAAAAGAAAATTCAATTTAAAAAAAAAAATATAAAAAAAATTATAAAAAGTCAAAATGTTAAATGACAATAATTTGACTGTCATTGACTGTTGTCATCATCAACTATCATTATCATCATCAAAAAATAAAAAAAAAAAAAAAAAGGAAAACACCAAAGAAAATAGCCGGAATAAACCAAAAGAATCAATAAAAAATTTCGTTCGGAATGTAAATTGATTCAATAGAAAATGAGGAAAAACACAACAACAACAACAAAAAACTTGTTTGTAAAAGGGTTACACATTTGTACATTTCAATCAATTTAAGATTGAATTGATGACCACAATTCATGATGACTTTTCATCATGATTAAATTTTATTTTTTTTATATTTTCGCTCGACTTTTTCGTTCGTTAAATTAATTTTAGTGATATTTTAGGATACCCAACTTAAATTGACTTCATATTTTGTGTTTTTGCAATTTTTTTTTTGCTTTTTGCTCTTATTGTGGGGTGATAATTTTCATATGGGATACGCATTTCTTGGTCTTCCCGATCGCCCTATTTAGTTAACTATGTATACATAAATAGAAAGTATCGTTTTCAGAATAAAATTGAGGAAATTAAGTATTTAGCCCATACCACTGGTCGGGGTGGTTTTTACTAACCCTTATTACAATAAAACCATATAAAAATTTAATGAATTTAGATTTTTATGGTGTATATATACTTACTTTAATAGTGATGTAGAACTGTTTGACAGCTGTTATAAACATTCAAAAAGAAAAGAATATGGGATTGTCATGTATACATAGCCAAGATATAGATAGTTCATACTGGTTGATTGAATTTGGTAAATGAAAACGAACAGCAATAAATATTAGAACATTGGACTGGAAATTCGGTCAAATGGAGGTCATTACGATTTCATTTATTTTAGTTGTTCGTATAATTTATTGCTAGAATCTTTTTAGAGTAGCGTCATATAATTACTTATCCGTAAAGTATTATGGTGCACTTTAGTTCTACTATTTTTGATTTACCTAACAAACTTATTTTATCTAAGTAAATTTTTGGTAACTACTAAAGTATGCAGAGTGGTTTTTACTGTTGAGTAATTACAGTTACAAGATAAACCATTTGTTAAACAATTAATCACCATTTTTTCAACCTTAGGTTTACACCAAGCGTTTTTTTAAATATCGATCAAACCATTTCATATTCCCAAAACTGCTATTTTGACTCACTTTGGTTTATTCGACTTTACTAATATGACTTTCAGCCTTGGAAATGCAGCACAAACTCATCACAATTTAATGAGAATATAACGAGTAAAACTTTGCATGTAATCGTAAGCAAAATTTAACCCGTTATATATATATATATATATATATATATATATATATATATATATATATATATCTTTATATATATATATATATATATATATATATATATATATATATATATATATATATATATATATATATATATATCTTTATATATATATATATCTTTATATATATATATATATATATATATATATATATATATATATATATATATATATATATATATATATATATATATATATTTAAATTGCATCTAAATCTTATGAGGGACATCTAGAATATTTAGTTATTTTATTTTACAAATTTTTAGATATCGGTTTTTTTTTATTGATTGATTGATTGATTTTGAATGTACTGCCAAGCATTAAGCAGGATATCCCGGAAAGCGCCGGGCCCACAGTACACCCGTTTTTACATATACTTGGAAGGATATGGAAGGATACTAGTTAAATTATTGAGATCGACCCGGTTACAGACACCTTGGCGGCCAATAGTTAGTAAATTTTTGTGGGTTAGGGAAAGGAAAAGTATGTTAGTTATGACTTAATTGGTCCGATTTCCCGGTATCCAATATTCAAGCTACTGTTAGTGTAAGACAATCACATTTTTGTTGTACTGCTCTGCATTCTGCCATTTCTTATCAGCAACTCCAATGTGCCACCATTCATCTGTAATCTGCAGAGGTTTCCTGAAAACAAAATCTATTAATGAACTAATTGCTCTTAGCCATAGGCTGTAAGAAATAGAATTAATTTCAATCTGAAATTATAATTTAATTAATTATAATATTATAAAATTATAATTCTGCAATCCATATGCTGTAATAAATTTGATAATTTTCCCTTGAAATTCGCTCCGTTGCGTTTTTGCTAAAAATTAGGTGTTAATTTAGTACCGTACTATAGTGGTAATATAAATCATAATATAACAGTACAAAGATATGAAATAATACAACATACAATACAACATACAATAATATAACAACAAATTTTTAGACATCGGTTTGATTATTAATTCTAACAAATGTGCCTTCGCTTCACACGAAATAAGACACTTAAAACACTTAAAGACCTTAAGACCTCCATCACATCAATTTTCATCAGTATCGCTTAGGTTGCATTCTTCGTTTAGTGAGGAGTTGAAATACATTCCAGCAGAAATGGTTTTCGTGTTCATTACAAATACCTGGATAATTTACCCTTGACTAATATTTTTAGCTATTGAAGTAATAACATTATGCTTTTTACCGTTAAGCTGAATGTGAATTTGGAATTTCTTATTTCGCGAAACCAACATAAAATCGCAATGGAATTTAAATTAACGTCAGATTTCAAGATATAGCCAGGGTTTTAATAAAAGAGCCGACGCGTTCGTTTGCGTAGTTTAATAAGTTTTTGGAGTTCAGGAGGAATTTTTGAGATGCCTTTGCAATAAGAGGTATAGTTTTATTGATGGCAAATTTGATTAGGTTAGTTAACCTAATTGCTTTTTTCTAAATTTAAGTAGTGGACGAGATTTAAGAAGCAACTGGAAGGTTTCGATGGACGTATAAATTTAATCCAGTCGTCTTGAAAGTAAAGTATAGTTGCGAACTACCTTTGTTTCTTCTGCTTGAGTCTTGAACAGGATTGTGAATACAAGTTTAGATAGTACCAAATCAAAAACGGAATTTGCTCTATAGGGAATGTGATGCTTTTAATTTGATATGGAAATTATTGCATACTTAATAAGTGCTTTTCTAGCAGCTTATGTGATGTTCAAAATCGAGCCTCTTGACTTGTCTCACATAAATAGACCAAACCGTGAGGTATTTGTTTGGTATACCGACATTTGAAAGTGTAGCTTCAGTTTTGGCTGTTACATATGTTTTAGCCAGGAAGTGAGGAATACCATTCTGAATTAAGATGGCAGTGCCTCCAAATTTGGCAGTTTTTGCCTCGTTTGTTTGATAGCACTGGCACTGGCTTTTTAATAAAAAACATTATTTGTTAGCTAACAAATAAAAAAAAACATCCAAGCCTAAATATAACAAGAAAAATTCCTAATTTACGAAATTTGTCAAAACTTAGAGTGATTGACACTAATTAGTATTTCCTGAACTCTTCCCATTTTCCATCGCGAATGAGTAATGTATCGTTTTTTATTAAAATGACATCCTCAACTGAATTGTACTAAAGAGTGATGATTTTGTGCCCATTTTGTACGCTTCTGCAACAATTAGAAATCATTGAACCATATTTCCAAAAAATCATCGTTTGGTTGTTCTAAATAACATTTTGTTCTTAGGGAATAGACATCTTCATTATAGGTTCAGGAATCATTGTTATAGACCCAGTCTATGAAAACTTCGTTGGGGTTAGGATTTAAATCTCTTCCAGGTCATGATACAAAACCGTTAAAGGCAATCTGCTAATTGGGACATTAGATTAGTTATCTTCTCGAATGTTGATGCGAATGTCGTCTAAGACATTCTTCATGTGAGTCTTTCCGCATTTTACAATTGCCTTCCATATTCCACCAAAATGAAGTACAGTATACCGGGTATAAAATGCCTGGTTGTTTCATAATTTTTTCTGACTCTAGGTTTGCAATCATTCCCTTTTGCCGTTTGAATATATAGGTTGGCACAACCAATATTTAAATATTTCACAAATATTTAACAGAATATTTAGAAAATACACAATTGCAATATGCAATATAGATCTGATTAACGTTTTAATTAATCCAACTAAGCTCCAATGTAAGTCGATATATTAAAATTTAAAATAAATCAACCTTATTAAAATTGTTTGTGATTAATATCTCTAACTCATAAGCTGTAATAAATTAATTTAGTTATCACTAGAAAGTTAAAAAAAAACAGTTAAATGACCCACTAAAACTCGAAAAACACGTCAAAAAACACCTAATATATTTAAAATTTATACAAATTGCAGATTCAAAAAAATTATCTAACACCAAAATCAAATGAAATAACCGTTAAACTGACAAAATACGTCTTTTTACCTTCAGTTTAAATTTTTAATTGATTCAAAATTCTAATTGTTCTAAGATATTAAACTAATACATTATATATATATATATATATATATATATATATATATATATATATATATATATATATATATATATATAATTACTTGATTACATTGTAACTAATTGTTTGATAATATTAATAAAATATTTGTAAACAAATTAAAAGTCGTATGTATACGCAATTGTGTAGAATAATTAGATACGATACGTGTCACCAAAATTTAAAATTCTATATGTTACATATACACGAGTACATACATAATGGTACATCATTAAAATGTCTAAATCGTAATTTTGAAGTCGAAAAATAATTCTTGTACCCATGCCAAAACCACAAGATGTAATTAAAGTTTACGAAAGAGGCATGCTGATTTATATACCTTTGATCTTTTTTTTATATTTTTTGTGAATACCGAATGTTATGTAACCATATATTGGCTTATATCCGTATACGTATATCGTTTGGAAATATAGATTTGACCACATATCAAATTTTGATATCGAGTTCAAAAAAATAAAGGAATGACCTCAATTAAATAGTTCAAAGTAGCGAGATGTACAATTCAGAGTCGTATGTTAATGATCCGGTAACTGACTGCGCATTTACCATAAACTATTTGTATGCAATCAATTTTCAACCGAATAAATACAATCTATATTGTTCGTCTTCGAATTGGATAATCAAAAACACTGTAAAAATATAAAAGTCCGACGATAAATCATTTTAAAATCATGTATGTTTTTTTTTTTAAATAATATCAATGGGTAAAATATTCTAAAATCTAACAAATATACTTGTTCCAATGAAGTAAAAAATTATTTTTCTCGTTTTTCCTGTTATCTTCTGTCGATATTTTTTTACGTTTGGAAAAACTGTCCATTATATAAATAAGTATATAAATAAATACATATGTATATATATATATATATATATATATATATATATATATATATATATATATATATATATATATATGTATATATATATATATATATAAATATATATATATAAATATATATATATATATATATATATATATATATATATATATATATAAATATATATATTTATATTTATAAACAGGGTTAATCAAATTCTCTTCAATTATTGAACAACCATATACCTCGAAATAATGAAGTATCTGGTTAAAAAGGAAGAAAAGATATAAAGGTGAAAGCTTCAGTGAAGGTCATCTTGATATTAAGCGTGTAATTTATAATACGTAATCACACAGTTGGAGATTTTTCATTACACTGTCTTAAAATGGTTGTAACTTCGCATTCATTGTGTTTAAAGTGGAATCTATTGTAGCATATAGTTTAGACTATAGCCGAATTTAGAAGACGGATTTCGATGGCATTCTACTGTATTAAACTTGATTGACGAGTAGCTCTGGCTGAAACCCGAAATAAAATATTTTTCAGGATATATGGTGAGTCTATATAATATCCGAGTAGACCATTAATTCTTAATATTGAGGCACGATTATTAAGGAATGCAATTTTGTTTTTGCGACAGCGATCAGCATACGGCTGAAGTTCATATCGAAAATATAGGTAAAATAAATTGTAAGTAAACAGTATGTCCTTTATTTTCGACGATTACAGTTTTATAAACTCAAACTTAATAGAGTTAGATTTATCAATCTAATAACTCTAGATTTAAATCTCACACTTAATAGAGTTAGATTTATTTATTATTATGTCGAAGCATTTAAAAAATCATATTTTCTACAAATATAACTCCCAGATCCTGAATTTCGGCTGTTATTATATATGTAGTACTCAAGTTGAATAGTGGTTTATTTTTACGATAGAACAATTTAAAGATTTTCATATCATCAGCTTATATCATAGTACATCGGAATTTTGTACAACTTTGATTGAATCGTTGGTGAAGATGAAGTAAAAGTAAATAGTAATTGGTTTCACCACCAAATTTGTAAATGGCCTTTATCGTTTTACTAGTAAATTCAGTCAAACTAGTGGAGGTTGATTTCTCCGGTAGGAAGCCATGCTGAACCACTGTAACATGACGTCCTGCTATTATTTCGAATTAGTGTTATAGACAAAAAGAGTGTACAGATTGAAGACAATTATGAAATTTTCCTGTAGCATGAACATTATAGGTTTTATTTTAGTTATTTTCCATTAGGGAGTTATTATTCAGAGACTGTTTAAAGAGTAACCGCAGTGAGCTTTCAGGGCAATTGGAAATATTTTATCTGCCCTACCGCCGTTACGGAATGCATTTAAAGTTTGTAATATATCCACCATATGATTGAGCACCCGGTAAAATAGATAAAAACCAAACCTGACTAAAGCTCTTTAAACTACAAAATTAATGTGCCTAAAAAATTAAGATCAGAAGAGTACGTCACTCCAAGATTTGATATAAATTCTACAAGAAAAAGAGATTCACATTTGCTTATGTAAAGTAGTAATCTATTTTTGACATTCCAACCAGACGAATTGTTCAGATCACTTTGCAACTTCTAGCAGTATGTTATGTCGCCGACGAAAAGCAGAAATCTTGTGAGTTAAAAATAGTCAGAAAAATTTTGGAATAGCAAGAACAATATATAGTAGCCTAATGTGCCTACCTTGAAAAACACCGGAAGACGCATTAAAAAAAAACAGGTTTGTAAACCTCCTCAGAAAAAACCAGGTTGCTTGGGTGAAATATACTTCTTTACGTGAAAGAACAAAATTCGGTAAACCATTGATTGAAAAAGTTTAGGCATCGTAAAAGTACAGCAATCTTGCTGATCTCGAAAGAACTTTTCTACGGGTTTGGTAAATTTGAGTATGAAGACTTTCATTAAAGATAAAAGTATTGAGCTCACTTAAGTTCTCAGAACAATTTCTAATCAGAATCATCATGGCTCCAAAATCATAATGACCTGCGCCTTTATTTACATTTAAGTTTGATAGACAACCGAAGACTTCATCTACGGTAAACGATGATTGAGTAAATTTCTAGGATATATTTGAGATGGTTCATTTTTTGATTCGAAGAAGTTAGCGATTAAAATACACATAGTACAACATCGGGAGGGGACCCTACCGCCTTTCTCATTTTATTAATAAAATGCGATAAGCCTGGCGGGGGTAAAGTTGTCCCATTTTCAATCTGAAGGATGCAATTATTGTAAAAAAACAATTAAGGATGTTGAACTTCTTACACCCTACAGAAAATTCAGAGCGATACTGATAAGAATGCTCTAGACGGCACATGTATTTATGAGACCAGACTTGAGACGCACGTTAAACAGTGTCACATTATCATTTAAATCCCGGCATGCTATAAGAAAATTTAAATCCAAATTGCAGAATGATTCATTCAGAAAAAGGTATTCGGCCATTCTAAAATCCAAAAGCCAATTAGTAGTAAAAAAAGCATGACGCATTTTTCATGAAACTATTTATCACAATTAAAGTGTGGTGGATGGTAATACAGCCGGTGATACTTAAGATCAAACATTTTCAATTGGTTTCTGAATTGAGTTGAATAAATTATTTTAACTCTAATTTATTGGTCAGTAAATAAAAACTTGTACTAAAGTTCTAGCGGGCCAAATACTTGGCTGAAGCAGTTTTGTGTACAGATCTTGGTCGACACCAATTTTAAAATTGACGAAATATTAAAAAGTCAATATTTAGTCGAAAATTTAGCTTTAAAAGTTTTACAAAATATCTGAAAAATTATCCGATTTGCAATTGTCTCCAAATGGTTTGTAGCCATATATCGAACACATGATTCTTCTCTTGAATGTCATCAACTATATTTGTCATACTTGTCTGTCAATTATAATATATATCACCCCCCCCCCCCCATACAATTATCAATAGTCACAAGAGATCCTAGGTATCGGAAAATCACATTACTCCTTCAAATATGACGTTACCACTCACCATCATAAAATTGTAATGTGTCTTAGTCTCTGAAACGTGACTAATTGATTTTGAAACCATAACGGAAGCTGAGAATCGTTTGTTATTTTAGAAATGAGTACGGAAAAAGTCATAACATTTGTTGAATGCTGACATTGAAGCTATACACTAGGTGTCTATATATAGGTGTTAAATAAACCAACTGTGGGAATAAATTACTGTGAAAAATGATTGATGACATTCGATGAACGATCATTAGTATGATATAACACCGCACACACGCAATGATAATGCTTATGACCTCTTAATTCACGGAATACAAAATATGACTAAAACTCAGGATCCAAATACTCAATAGCTAAATACAGTTTTAAGCATCCCGATATTTTGTTAACTTACAAAAATTAATTTTCAAACTTTGGTGCACCGCTACCGATAGCTTTGAATAACCCTGTTTATATATATATATATATATATATATATATATATATATATATATATATATATATATATATATATTATATGTATATATATATATATATATATATATATATATATATATATATATATATATATATATATATATATATTTATATATATATATATATATATATATATATATATATATATATATATATATATATTATAATTTTTTTATTCTTTTTTTAAATTTATTGTTATTTTGTTAGTTTAAACATAGATTAGAAAACTGTAACATCCAAATTTATTTCCTGTCTAAAAATTATTCTTCCACATATTTTCTTATTGGCGTCCAATTCTAAATTTTAATATTTTAAAACTTTCTTATGTATATAATATTGCATTACCAAAAACCGAACTGTATATAATGGCGAAATGACAAACAATTGAAAATGTAACATGCTGTCACAGCAACAATTTGGTTTTTTATAACCATAATGTTTGTTCTTGTTCTTGAGAACAAAATCAAATTTTGCTGATCCTAAACAAGGAAGATATTTTAAGAAAACATTGTACATACATCTCTAAATACACAAAATATACAATACGATGTGTAAAATTCCGGATGCAATTTATAAATATTTATAATATATATATATATATATATATATATATATATATATATATATATATATATATATATATATATATATATATATATATATGTATATATATATATATATATATATATATATATATATATATATATATATAATATGCTCCGCTTTTTGTTTTTATTCCATAACCAATACCAAAAACAATCACAATTGGGAAAAAAATTAGTCTGGTTTTCCACTTGAACAGTCATTTTAAAGTAAGATTTGTTCCTTTTTCTTAATTTTAGACGGGTTGGTTAGTTTAAAAATGATAAATTGTAACAATTGTGAAATGTCATGTAAAGCAAGTGTTGTATAGTTTTATGGGACTAAGACTTTTCTTCTTTTTTATGTTTTAATCCATTCTGGGATCCAATCTTTTCTGGAGCCTCAGCTCTCTTAACTCTTTCAAGGTTAATGATAACGTCCTGCGTTACGTCGTTGCCAACCAAATCAAGGAAGGAAAATACAGGTTCGCTTTAAATTTATATCTGCACATTGCAGAGATTTGGCACTTCAACAAAGTGTTATAGTTGTGTTTTTCGTCATCACCATTTGCAATCAAGTGATGAAAAATCATATTTACATTCCACCCTGTTGGGATTCGAACTCGATACCTCCCGAGCCAATTGCTCGTTTTATGGTGCTAATTTTTTTTTCTGTAGAAAATTATATTTGGCAATTTAATCTTGATTTTTGTATTTAGTCTTGTGATTTTGTGTACCTAAAACCCAGTATCCGAATCGTTTTTTTTAACAAGCTTTTACTAAGCATTAATTGAATTAAAAATTATAGTTTGATGTTAAATAAATTGAGATTACCAACCAATAGCGCAGAAAATAAAGCAAAATCGACAATATGTCACACCAATAACACTGTAAGTGAAATTACGACGTTTAATTTAAGTGTAAGAATGCATAGTTTGGTCCTTAATATCAAATTGCCATTTGTAATATTATTACGGTCCAGACGCGGAAGAGCGTGGAGCGTTTAATCGGTTCGAGCGATTTACTGTGCTAGCGAGAAACATTTTAAATGATTTGTTAACAAGCATTTTGTTAATATATTATATCCTACTGCGTAGGTAATACCACAGCCTCCTATATATACAAAGTCCCAATGATTGGACAAAGTTTTAACTAAGCTTAATATAAGGGTCATACATTTTACGGTAGTCCATAAGAACATATGTACAATATGATACTATTTTAATTCACATTTTCGGAACAAAAGTCATTCATAAACTATAATTAATTTTATATCGATATTTAAACCAACTCTTTTGGTATATCGTATGTAAAAGCCAATCAATTATATTCAACAATTAATGGATTTCATTTTTTAAATAATTTTTTATGTATCTTGCGGTTTAAAATCAGATATATGATATCGAATGTGATTAGATACTTAATTTTAGATAATTATTTTAATTTTAGATCAGACACTAAGGGTCTTTGTGAATATGTTAAAAACATGTTAAAAATTAAAATTTTCACAGTTAAAGTTAAATATGTTTTTTTATTCACCTAAGAAAAATCTATAAAAAATTAAACCGGGTGGAGACCGTCTATAAATTTTGACAAGTGAATTTAAAAAATTATAACCTCATTTTTGACAAAATCACTGTGGATAGTTATAAAATAATAAAATTAAAATCATAGTTGGCGTATATTAACAATAGCTGTATTGCTTTCACAAAGCCGAAAAACATTACATTGCATTGTATAAAGCCGAATCGGCTTTATTTTTAAGTCAAAATTTTTTTAGATTTAGTGAAATAAACCATTTGATAGTTACAGTGTTCACCACAAGCGGTAATTTTTTCAATTTTTTTATTTAAAATCACAGAAATTATCACATCACACGACTCTTGTATATAAAAAAATTTGACATACATATTTTATTTTACTAACACAGAAAAATTAAAATGCATAAAGCCAAAAGCTGTTGCATTGAGATATTAAAGTAAAACTCGCTTAGCTTTATGAAAGCAACACAGCTTTTATTTTATTGGGAATTTTACAACAACAATAGCATTCCGTCTGAATTAACTTCAATCCAACTTTTTGTTGGTTTTATATTGAAATAAGGGAAATTTTCATTTTAATTCTTCTTCCTGTGCCTAATAAAATACGCATAATATGTTTATCACCGATACATATTTATATTATTACCGCTTGCGGATTAGATATATATTGTTACCAATTCGATCATTTTGTGTATATATTTGAACAATGTATAGCTTTCAAAATTTTAACTATTCAACATTCACTCGGCAAAATTAAATTTTTAGTTATTTTTATTTCCCCTCGATTATTTATTTTCCCCAATTTTTTTAACTTATTATTTTTGATACATTGACAAAGACCCTTAATATAGAAAATAAAATGCACCGACAAATATTTATGAACAAAGATTTCTCTTTACAAAAAATTTACGGCCATCTAGAATTGAACACATTTATTAATTGTAGTATAAGAATAAGTTCGGTGCTCAATTGTTTTTGTAATATACAAAGTATGAAAACGAATAACCCGTTACACTTATTTCTTGTCGAATTTATTTAATGTACATTACGAAATAAATTAATTTAAATTTGGTAAAAAAATTAACGAATGATTTCAAGAACCCTACAAACTTTATAAATGTAATAAAGATCTTATATAAGCAACAAATACCTGTGTAAAAAAGTGGTCGGGAAGCTTTATACCATCAATAACTTGCGCCCCAAAATGTGCAATCAAAAAGAAACAGTTCATTCCTGGACAGTAAGTTTCTTTCGGGATGACATGCAATTCTATAAGGATTAACGGTACGAATACATTAAATTTAAAAAATACATGCAACGAAACACTAAATAATACTTATATGAAAAGACTTATATTGACTCCAGTATGAATACCCCTTCATTCGACGTATGATAAATCCGCATCATCTAAAGAAGACCCCAAAGAGTCTATTTGACCTATTGAAAATATTAAATTAAAATTTCTAAAATCAACTATAGAACTAAACATTTGGTTATACCTACACGGTACACAATAAATAACAAATTTTAAAAAAATGTAATTATTCCAACTGTTTGGTTTTGTTTATGATTATGTTTTAATTAAATGTCAAACAATTTTTTTTTTATTTTGTACGAAACAGTGTGTCGCAATCACTCACAACTCTATCTAATGTTGAGCACATAAACTACGCCGATTAAACTTTGGTCGTTTTTTATTGTTGAAATATATACTAAATTATATATTTGTTATTGCGGAAAATATATTTCCAATTCAGATTTATTCATCTAAAATTATTGAGTAATTTTAAACAGTTTGAACATTATCAAATATATTAAAATAATTTTTAATTTTAAAATTCGTTTAGTTCGTTTTTTGTCGTATAGATGCTACTAAAGACACAAAAGAGTTTCTTTTATTTTGTTTATAATTTCTTTTTACGTCCGTCACGGGCTATTGATGTGTTAGTTAATAGAGATATTTAAAAACCTTTCAATTGTAACTTTAATTAAAGTTACTATATAAGATGGATTTTATTAATTTGGTTTCTAACCATTCATATAAAGACTATTTCTTATAATGTCTGTGCGTTTACAATGAATTTCTTAAATATGTTTATAAAAAAATCTTAGATCACACTTGACGAAGTTCAAAAGACGGCAATCACTACTCCATTTGGCTTATTCGAGTTTATTCGAATACCATTTGGACTTTGAAATGCCACATAATTGTTTCGAAAACATCAAAGATCTCGACTTTGTCTACATAGATGACATATACTTGAAACCTTAACTTCGAAGGAACAACACATGTTTTACCTAGAAACACTGCTCCAGTAACTTTTTGGTTTCGAGGTGATCAACAGTTTGACAAGTGTTTTCGGTACTAGTTCCTTAAACAAGATTACCCCAACTAGTGTTCTACCAACCACTTGACGAATTAATGCCATTCGGGAATTTCCAACTGCTCAATCAATCAGACATATACAGCATTTTATCGGCATGATAAATTACTGTCATAGGTTTATGCCTAGAATAGCGGAAATCTTAGCATCTATCCATACAGATTTGACAACTTTACTAAAAAAGCGTAAAATGCCGAAGAACTTTTTCTGGACAGATAAAAACTAGTTTAGCAAACCTTACCCTGTTAACACATGCGCAATACATGGCGCTAAGCAGCGCTGTATGCACCGTGCTGCAACAATCTAATAATGAGGATTAGGAGCCGCTTGAATTTTTTTCTTAGAATTTTTTTCTGTACACAATAGAGAGCTATTAACTATTTACCAAGCGATAAAACATTTTCGATATTATGTCGTAGGTTTAGATTTTCAAGTCTACACTGACCACAAACCGCTCACTGGACCGATTCAATTTAAGGCTGAGCGTAACTCGCGACCAAGTCGCCATTTGAATTTTGTGTCCCAGTGTCCAATGCACATTCAAAACATCTAAGATACCGTGGTGGCCGATCTCGAGGTAAATCGCTAAATCACAAAAAGCTGACACAAAAATCCGGGACATACTATTTAGTACGAAATTTCAACGGACAAAAACCGTCCGTACATTGCAGAAACAATTCGTCGAAGCATTTTCGACGCACTGCATAACATTTCACATCCTAACATATATGAGCCACTAGGACGCTAATATCTACTAAATATTTTTGGTCCAGTATGAATCAGGACGTAGCTCACAAGACAAGATCTTATTTGCTTATATGAACTCATCTTTGTGATTTCCACTCGCGGCATTCAAACAATCGTTCTTTCCTGCAACTTCATAGATACACTTCTGGCTCCTTATGTCCTCATTGTGCAAAAGTTCTACAAATTAGTCATGTTCGATCAGGAACTACGTCAGGTAATAGGTTATCTCTCCAGACCAAAGTCATATCCACTTAAGCAAATTAGTTATAAGCTTTGCAGTTCATCAACATCTGTTATCTTGTGTACATCGCGGCAGCTGCTGCAACAGCTGCATGAGGCAAACTCGCAGCACCATGAAGGAATCCGATGTTCATAACTTTCCAAAGTTAAATTCCTAAAACGGCATTGAGCAGCGCCAGCCATTATTTTTGAATTGAATGCATGAATTGAATGTTGGTAACCATTGACGTTGAAAGGTTACCAACAAGAAGATTTACCTGAAGAAATGGTTCCCAATTTGAGCTCCAAGAGCTAGTACCGCGGATACAGCTCAAACCAAATTGTTTACACGAGAATTCTCCTGTCTCCTGGATTGCAGTAGTTAACCCAGGTTCTAGAAGTTCTACAATAGTTCTCCAGCTGTGTATGGTGAGGGAAATATTATGTCCCTTTTGCCAGTGCTAAACAACACCAGCCTGTGCCCATCCTTTAAAATAAAATATATGATCACATATTACCGATATTAGAGTGCAACAAATTTTATTAGTAGTTTTAGGACACATTAAGTCCACTGCTAATGACTACCAACAAGCTGAAGAGAGATTTGAACCCTGACATATCTCAACTTTAAAATAAAACCTATAAAAAAATAAGATCTTAATTAATTGTGTTCGTTCTATAAAAGTTGACAAGATTGAATTTTGGCAAGTATGACAAAACATAATGACAAATGGCAAATGACAAAACATAAGTGCATTACATTTCTTTTTGTTGTGTATTCATCCCTTGTTTGACTTAGCATGCTTTATATATATATATATATATATATATATATATATATATATATATATATATATATATATATATACGGCAGCCGTACATCCATTAAAATTCCACCTCGATTCAAACCATTTAAACATAATGTTGATCCGTAATTTATTATTTACTATACATAAATACATTATGCTACAAATATACCAACTATTTTTGTCTTATTTGAGTGGTAAATTTAAATGAACGAGCCCAACTTGAAGATGGATACATAATTTAGTACACAGACAATAATAGGCAATTATTATTAAAAACCATTTAATATTTTAAACTTTTTATGGGGTAATTTGTGTAAATAGGTAAAATCCTTTGCAAGGTTCAAGTGAAGAAAATAATAAAATTTTACAAAAAAAAAAAGTATCTTCGTCCTTAATTTACCTAACATATCTATCTTATTCATATTGGATATGGATACAAACGGTTGCTTTCGTTTTTTTTTAAGCCATACAGACAGAAGACTATAAATAAATAAATTTATAATGAAAGATACGTTTATGCCACACCTAAATCAAAACCTATTTTAACTTATTTATTTTTTACTTCTGCTTTTGTATTATATATGAAAAAGGATATTGAAATGCCGCACCTTGTCATCGAAAAATGAATGATTTTGATATATTATTATCGTTATTATAATAAATTTCCTTCTTATTCGTCATTTTCTTCTCTAATTTTCATTTTATTTGAAAAGTTTTGGGAACGAAATAAATCTATTTCGGTTTGATTAACTTTATGCCGCCTCACCTTAAATAACATGTAGAGAAAATATACTACTGTATACAGGCCAACAACCACAACAATAATCAAAACAACAACAACAACAACATCGAACACAGTAAAATAGAGTTATAAAAAACATAAGGCCCCATCAATTTTATGGGGTAGTGCTGTAAGTTGAATACTAACATATGGAAAACATTTATAATCTTGATTAATAAATTGTGTATGTGGAGGTATGCGTCTATGTCGTGCTACTTATGGACATTTATGGCGTATCGATAAATTCAGTAAGGTTTGATATTAGATTTGTTTTAGGGTCATAGATATATGATTTCGATGTCATACTTTACAAAATACAATTTTTAGGATCAATTTGAACAATTATAAATGGACGTTATATTCAAGAATAAAACCATATTATTTTTGGTTCGATCTTTGAGTTGACAACCCAAATCCTGAAAACATGAGATTAAGGATTAGCATGTGGACGGTCAGTCGCTGTGAAAACTAGGTGCGTTTCATTAGGAATAAAATTAGTCTTGTTGTAAGGTTCTTAAATAAGATAAAGATAGTTCACAAAATTCTAATAAAATTCGACATACCTGTTCAGGATTATTTTTCTCCTTTAGTGATAAAGTGTCTATAACTCAAATTAGTGAAAAGCTGAGAAAATTTTTGTAAATATAACTTTTTAAGAATCTATTATTTTTTAAATTCTAGACGAATCGAAGATAAAGAGCCTAGGTTTTATAAAGTATCATTGTTTATCGTCCATCTTTTGCTTCACTTATTACAGTTCATTAATTAGCATTTTCTATTATAATTTGAATAGATTTCTAATAAAAGGGAAATAAATTATAAAAAAAAATCTGAAGTGTTTCACCATAATCTTTGATCTCCCATAATAAATGCAGAAAAAAATCTTAATTACATTTTTTTTATATATTATTGCTGATTTTAATAAGGATATAAAATTCAACCTGAATCATGCTTTTGTATGATAATCAGTCATCCCCCGGTTTTCATCGTGATCACCATCATCATCAACATAATCATAATTATTGTTGTTAGTTGATTTGTTTTCTATGTAGGTATAATAATAATTTTTCTTCTATAAAAAAATGAAAATCTATGAATTTTTCAGGGACCACTTTTAGAATAAAGCGTTATATATATATATATATATATATATATATATATATATATATATATATATATATATATATCCATACATAATTTTTGTGATTTTTTTTTTTTTTAAATCTTGAGTCGACAAAATACAGAGAGAAAAACATTGTCAAGTGGTTTTTCTTGAACAATTTTTTTATTTTTTCTGTTTTTCACTCTTACAAGTACTGGGACGTGACATTAGACATGAACCAAAAAATAAAGCAAAAAAAAAACATTTTTTTTTATGTTGTACTGTACCTAATAATTATTATTCGTATTTTAACAACAACAAATAAATAAGTTTTAGCAGTAGAATACGGCAGAGGAAAAGTAGTACGGGAATAAAACGTGATAGGGAATACAAATTAGAGGATGAAGGATGAATTTTTGATTTTTTAATTATACAAATAAAAAGGCAAAGCTGAATATCTACAGAACTGAAAACTAAAAAAAAAAAATGTGTACATATACAGTGACGACTGGAACTGTGAAGGTGGAAATTTTATTTTTAAGTGTCTATTTACGATTTCAAATTGAAAAATGGATTTTCATTTATTTGTTAATTTTCCAAATGAGATGATTTTTGTTAAGTCTCGTTTTTGTTATTTGTTAAATATTTTCTCATGCTGGGGAATATGTGTCTGACATTCATAATTTGTATTCATAGGTGATAATATTGATTTGTAAAAAAAAGTTTTATAATTTCTAAACCGAATTTGGTGGGTAAATTTACAGTGAATGTTTTTCTTAAGTTTCAATGCAAATACAGAGATAAAATAATGGTACACGTGTATAGATTATGCTCATAAATGTTATACATACAACGGTTTCAAATTATATATAGGCATGATTTTTTTACTGTACAAATGCAGATTTTGAAACAGACTATATCGGTCACAAACAGTTTTAAAAGGATTAACAGTATCTATGTTGCAATTTAAAGTAGTGCAAACGGCACTTCGTAAAAGTTATCCAAACAATCCAATCATCAGGGCTGGTCGTCACTCAAGTAGACGACTTACAAAAGACCCCATTTTCATTTAACTCCTCAAGTTTAGTAGGTCATAGTACGCAGATGAGTACCCTCACGATGGTTAGCTAACAAAAACTGTGAAATTTATGCCACTATAATTTATACCACAAATGGAAAATTTGCAAAATTCAACCAATTGCATGATAGTTAGTTCATCAAAATTGCGATAATTTCAAAAAGTAATAACCCATCAACGGAACAACGAACCTTTTTCAAAGTAGGAGATCAAAAGGGCTCCTGATTTTCAAAGAGGCTCCTGATCAAGCTGCAGGTGAAAAATAAAACTTACAGCATGTTTCAACTAAATCAAGAAAATATGACAGACAGCTCGTCTCTATACAGTTCTTTATACAGAAATTACGTGTGATTATGTCTTCAATCGCGGAAAACGAACGAGGCAACAGAAAGCAAGAAAAAAATCAGTAATAAAGTAGTTTGTATGTACAGCGTGGGTTTGAACAATCAGGAATGTTTTTACCTCCGACTTCTTTCTGTTCTATGCTTCATGTGTAACTACTTATGCTTATCTAAGAACTATGTCGAAAGGATCTAAGGACATATTTGCTATCTTCTGATAAATTCCAGCGTAGTTTTTGGTTTGCCTTAGTCCACAGCCTCAGGAGACCAAAAGCATATTATTTGTGGTTCATAGAGGCTTTATGTCTATAGACACAATCACATTTTAACAATTTTTTGTAAAATTCCATTGTAGGAGCCTGACTTAGAGTCCACTTATAAGGTTACAATTTCTTTGGACCAATTCTGATTTCCCTTGTAAGAAAACTACAACTTTCACCTTTGCGATATTGATATCAATCTTATTCTAACAGACATCTTCATTTTAAAGGTACTCGAAAAATAGTCATGAAAATGTTTTAAAATTTAAAATTTTAGGGAGTCTGGAATTAAAATATAACTATTACAAAAGAGACATAACCATCCTTCATATTCAGCATTGTCGATTTTGCGACAATTTCAGGTAATCGAGGAAGTGCATGGCCTTACGGTGTAGTTGGAAATACTTGTTCTCAACTAGTGAGAGAGTGCTGATGGCAAATGTTACCGACATTAAGCGGCATTACACAGCTAACTTAATACGATTGGTCTTGTGCTATATAACACAAGATTACTCACAGTACTCTCATAATCCTGATAGCAAATGCGCTACATATTCACGAAGCAATTAATATAATGGATGTTCTTAAAATTTGTTTAAAAATTCTGAAAAATATTATCAACCGTTAGAATTAAATACTCATGTATCTCTTTTTGGAACACCAACAACTGGAATGGCGAAACGATTTTCTTCTGTTAATTTTATTTAGACCGGAGTATATTATAGTTTCTAGTGGTTTAAAAGACAAATTGTGTGCTTAGCTTGGTCGCTAATATTTAGCCAATCACGGCAAAATAAAGCAATAAATAGAATTTCAAATTTTTATTTTGATTTTATTGAACCTCTCGAACTCCTACTAAAATATTTCCAATAATTCGATGCTTTCTCCTGAAACGATATTAGAGAAGTTCAAAATTAGGTCTTCCTTTAACTAAACTGAACTTATATAAATTCTCAGCTTCGTACATCGTTGATAATGGTGCTCCACAGTTCACTTTGAAATTTATATTAGTAGCCTCAACAAGTAGCTCCAAAATGATTGGTTCGTTGGAAATGGTTTGGGTCAAGCGTAATTTTTGTGTTACACTTGCAAAAGATCCGTTTCACAGTCGGATAATTGTTTTCCTGATGTCACTCTCACTATACTGTCGCATCGGTGGCACAACTCGTAAACAATGAAATTCTCGATTACTATTACTGGACGTTGTACTCTTTTAACATTGATCACTAGATGACCTAGCTCAACTTTGACAATGGTAATTTTAAAATATATTACTTAACTTAAGAACCATCAGAATCACGTGCTACCGTTGCTATAGTTCGAGTTACTTGCGGGATTCAGAAAAAACTAATTTCTAAATCCAAAGTGATTTCACGAGCGGACACAATGACGCCAATGACTGTAACCTGATTATGAAAATATTTAAATAATTGCCAACTTCTTGCTTGATCGTGTGAAGTTTTGCCTTTCCTGTTTTTAATATCCGTTTTATTGAAAACATTTCCTATAAAACGAAGGCACTTCCACCCGATAAACATTAAATCTGAAAACTGATGGTGTCAGACATTTCTAGTGTATTCACTGTTCAAGTAAAATTTCAGTCAGTTTTGTTGGTCGTAAATTGACTCTTAGCTTTTAAACCATAGCAGAAAATAAACAACTGATTAGAGATTAATGCGTTTCGTTATTAAATCAGTCGCATTGGTACATATCTTCGGTTTGGTCACACATTTCTGCTTAAGTTGAGCTACTATATATTGTGCACAAACAATATTTGTTACTATTATGTGCATCCAAGGCTCGTGTATAAAACCACATTCATATGCTTTCTCAAAAGTATCGCAAAGTGCAACGGTTTGGATTAACAAATGTGATAAAGTGAATATGTTACATAGCTTGGATGTAATATCATTTGATAAAATCGGTCCTCAAGGTGGTTTAAAATTAACCGATACATCTTTTCGATGCCCTTATAAGAATAGTGTTGGATGTGGTTTGTACATCCTTACTTCCTTGTTTGCTTCCTTGAGTTGGTGGTTGATTATTTAAATGCCGCCTTCACAAACAAGCAGTGATTAGTTTGGTAACGTTACAATTATAAAACGCTAGTTCATTTGAATAAATCTATAGACAAAAATTTGTGATTACCTCGAGTTCATTTTTAATTTTTAACGAAATTTTATTCATCAATTCACTGTATATATAAACACCAATTGTTTAATGGCCATAAATAAACTCATAACGAATTAGTTATTTCCATTAAAAAAAAAAAACAAATCAAATCCAAACAACAGAATTAAATCATTTATTGACCGTAAAATCAAAAAAAAAAAAAAAAAAAAATGTTACAAAAATTTTAATCCCTGTTATTTCATTCAAACTGAGTTGGAAAATTAAACTTCCTAAAACAAATAACCAACCAGGAAATTGAAATAAATACAAAACGCAACAACAATAAATGATATTATTTATAAAGGAAGGACCTTTTTTACGAATAATTTTGCTGATTAAATTTTTTTAATGCCTTTTCATTATGTTGTATAGATTGCATGTGCCGAGTTTTCCAATAGGATCAACCGATTTTTCAATTGTTGTTTAAAATCGATCGTCAACTTTTTATTGAGAAACTACAATAAAACGTATTTGGATTCAACCTCTCTATTGATCTTTAGATCATTTGTGTTGTACACCATTTTCAGAGTCGAAGTAACATCGTTTCAGCAAAGTCAAAAATTCAACAATATGGGGACTTTTTTAATGTAGTCTTGAAATTAATCCAAAAAAGTCAAAATACGGACCCAGTTGTAACCAGATCATAACTAGATTTGTCTGATCAGTTTTGTGGTCAATTCTGCTATTAAGAAAATGACTATATCACCAGAAATGGTGCCATTTTGTTAAACAAAAATACCCGCAATACTTTTTGAAAGGCAGTCTGGACTGATATTGAATTTTTCTAAATTTTATCTTAATAGACTGAGTTTAAGTAAAATCCGAAATATTTTCATAACACACGATTTAAAGATTGAGTGTAATCCACCCAAAACACGTTAAAGTTTTCATATTTTGATACTTTAAAAAGAACCGGAGTCTAATGGTATTTTGGTAGATGTTTTGTAACTGCGGTGATTGGTTTTTATTACCACTTTCTTCATTTGAAATGGTTAAGTAACTTATTGTTACGGCATATATACAGAGTTACACGCCATATTTGGCCCTTCCAGATAATTTATTTATAATTGGCGTTTGTTGTAGATGGTCATCCAAACGAACGATGTTACACACCATTGATCCCTGCGTTGTGGTCAGTAGTTGCAATTAAATTCAGGATAGTGGCGTACTAAACACACACCACCACTAAAAGACCGGTGGCGGTAATGCCATATGAAGCTAAAATTGAAGGCAAGTGGCTGAAACGGTAATGTTAAACATTAATATTGACTGCCATAGGAAATTATAATCAAAATCATTTGGCCATTAATTATCAAAAAACAATTTTTTTTAGATTTTTTTTTGGCATTGTTCTTCTTCACCGTCTTAAAATAATCATTCACGATTCCAAAAAAAATTTCCAACTCCTTAAAAAAGTTATAAAAATCATAATAATAACAACAATAGCGCCAAGAAAAAGTTTAATTTTCAGTTGGAAATTAATTTTTGTTTTTTCCATCTTTTCGAGATACTGGTTCTGGGGCTGATAAATTTTTAAATTTTTTTATTTTTTTTAAATCATGAAAATGAGTTTTAAAAATGAAAAAAAAAATTATAAGGGTTAAATCTTATAATTTTTCTTTTTTACGTTTGTTCTTTTCCAACAAACTAGCGCACAAAAATAATTTGTAATATGGCACAAAACAAAGTAGGAAATGGAAAATTTCCACAATTACTTTTCTTATCCTCTTATAGCAAACAAACAAAAATGTAAGTTTAATGAAACAAAAAAATAAAATGGAGAATTACCGCGAAAATATTTTAATGATTTGGTATTTTTTTGAATTGATTTTTCTTTTTTAAAGAAAACTTACCATATTGCAGAAATTGATGAGGCAAACAATTATATTTTTTTTATCTTTGCCTTGGTTTGATTGGAATTATTTTTTACGCTATGGTTAATGGTAATTTTTTTTTTATTATTGTCTGGCTCAAGATTGATTGGCATCATGAAAATATATTTTTGCTAGCCCCAACATTTATATAGACCGTGTTATACGAATATGATGTTTTTGCCGTGCTAAATACTTCCAAAAACTTTTCATACATTTGGGTATATATTATCCCATAATTACCATAAGTCTGATTTTTACTCAACTTTAAAATGTTTTGTAAAATTCAAAAATGCAGTGCTGTAAACTTCCAAGCAATGTTCAATTAGCAGATGGTTTTTCTTCCAGATAATCTTGGTTTTTTAAACCAGACACAATTGATCTTTTATTATGGGTGTAGTTAAATAAGAATAGTGGTTTAAAGACTTAAGTTTATACAAACAACGGTTAAAAATGAAATTATGATTTAAGGTTTTTAATGAAAACTTAAGAATGGAAGTCAATAGCAAATCGTTCCAGTTGTACGTTTTTTTGCAAAAATTTGCATTTTTGATTTTTAATATTTCTCATACATTTGAGCAATGTCATAGAAATTGAGGATCGTTTGAATTTATAACCTATTTTCCCAATACGCCCCAATGTCGGAAGATCCGAATGATATGACCAGTTTAACACCTTAAACATTTCAAAGAAGTATAACTCCAAACAAAAGAGTATTGCTTCACATATATTCCATGTTGAAAATGTCGAAAATAGCTTTGTATAGCTGTAAGCGGCTGATCTTGTTTTGAAAAAGAAATTAAATAAAAGAATGCCTGTTTTTTAATATTAATGCCAATACCAAATAAGAAGTAGTAAGTTTTCGCACCTCTTAAAAGTTTGGTAGCTAAACCTATTATTGCATGAGGAAAAGCAACGTCCCGTTACCTTTAAGGCTACGATAAAAGTAGTTCCATTTATATTTTACCACCATGACTAAAAAAATATTCTGCAATTGAGATTGCAACATGGCACGCAATTGGTTATTGTGGAATAGGCTTCTGTTTGTTTGATAATAAGGGATGCTAACATCCCAGAAGATATTTGTCTTTCATTTTTCAGAAAAAGCTACACTGGCCAAGTGGACCGCAAATTTTTCTATTGAATTGTTAGTCCATAGTAAGTTAATGACATTCCAAATTGATCCAAATAGTTCTGCACATTGAAATTCTCTTACGAAGAGCGTAGTTTTCACAGACATTGCACTACTTTGATGATTTAATGCTTTGATGATTTTTGTTTTGCGCATAATCTTTATAAAAATACTCTAAATATTTGTTTAAAATTTCTCAGGCGCGGCTGGTATGTAAACACATACATTAATGGGAAAATAGCTCTCAGAGCTCTTAGCATTGACACCATAATTGCATGGTGTGTTGTTGCGACCCAGACCACATGATATTTGTCTAATCTTAGTGCTTCAGAATCTTGTTGGAATGTATCGTAAAAAACTTGATTAACGGTTTTAATCAGCGTTAAATGTCATTAACGGCACAATCATGGCTTCTAAGTCGAATCTAACCTTGAACCTGGGCTTTTAGGATCTTGTATATTGTTATATTATTATATTATTATATCATTGGTCTCTGTAGTTTGGGGACACTTCCATGCCTCGTAAAAGACTTCAAAACGAGCATGGTATTCTAAGAATTCCACCACAGCTTCCATAGTTGGTCATCGGAGACGACTAAACAAAGGTTAGATCGCTAGGTTGCCTTACCGCATCCGTAAAAAATATCAAAAAACGAAAATATGGATTCGCCAAACATTTAAACGACCCCCACTTATGATAACGGAAATGCACTTTAGGATCGGTACATAGAACGTGCAATCGCTAAGAAAGCCAAGCGCGTTTTATGGCACGATACAACAGTATCGTTTGAAACTCGTTTCTCTCTAAGAAACTCGATGGCAAAAAGTGGAGATCATGGGTCCCAAGACCCATTGCCGTACAGTGGAGATGACCTCAGCAATCTTGATGTTGGTTTTCATCTGGGACCCAAGGTTTAAAGGCTGTTTTAAATTTCAAAATTAGTTGATAATCGTGTAAACTATACGGTTACGTATGCGACTAAGCAACTTGTCAATTATTTGTATGTTTATGCACCGACTGATGTAAGCCTACCCAAAGAAAAAAAATTCATATTACAACAATTTGAATGATCTGATGGGATACATACCGGAGCACGACGCCACCATAGTGATTGGAGGCTTTAATGTTAGAGCTGGCTGAAATTGGACTGACATATGTGAACTTTAGGTCCATTCTCAGCAAAGATAGCTCTTTGGAGGTAGAAAACGACTTGCATTTTTCGGGTTGTTTGGAACAAACTAAGGGCAGGCTCGGGACAGAAACCATCGAATAAATAGTCCACTGATGTAACTTTTTATCTCAAAAATAAATGATTTAGGCATATTTACGTATTGTTTAAAAACAACAGCAACCATCTTCACCAACAAGAAAAACAAATAAATTATCTCGATCATTTGAAATGAATTTTTCGGTTGTTTATGCCATACCATCTCTCCTATAGTATAATTTATAAGTTATTTAAGATTTGATTGCCATCATCATTTTTGTATTTTAATCTTTAAAAAAAAGAAAACAGAAAAAACTGAATAAATAAAATAAACAAAAATTTCAAATATTTTCTGTTATTTTTTTATATTTTATTTTTTTGTAACTTGACTAAATAAAGAAAATGAGAAAACGTCAAAGTAATCTGTACTTCCGCTTGACTTGACGCCCTTTTTTATTCGTCTTCTTATAAATTTGAGTTTTTGTTTTTAAAATAATTTCATTTCTTCTCGTACCGTAAGAGATCTACACATATATTACCGAAAATTGTAATGGCAGAAGACGAACACATTTTGTATTATATGACCCTTTTAGAAACGAACACAGTACAGAAATATATAGAAAATATTTTATGTATATGAAAATGGAAAATGACTGAGGAAAAGTGAAAATATCACATTTTATTTATATATTAAGACAGGCCTACCGAGAGAAACGATGTGATGAGTGATATAAGAAAATTTTCTTTGATAATTGAAAGGTTAAGTATGCAAATGAAAATACAATATAAGAATACGTGATGCATCATTTAACATGTCACAATTTAATTAGGTTACATAAGAATACTTTTAACAACTAATCATAAAATGTGTGGGATTATAGGGTGGATTGTGTTTCCTTTGTTTTTTAAACACACCATTTTTTCCGAAGGGACTTTAGGTTATTTAAACAACATCGAGTTGGTTTTCTTATTATTTATGTTTTTGACAGTTGTAACAAGTACTGATACATAGGATTACACATTTGACTTACAACAAATTCGGGAAATACAAATAGTAGCTGTTTATTTGATTGACAGTATACATTAAGCCGTTGGTTTTTGGTTGATTTACTCCAATGATAAACTGGAAACTTGAATTACTATAAAGCCAATTTTCGTGATAAGGAAAATTGTAATATTATTTTTTTTAACGTAATTTCGGTTATCTACAACTTTCTAGACCATTTTTAACATCCAAAATTCCACTCTTAACTTATTATGAAGAGAATTTCACTCATTTTACATCAAAATAAAATTGAAAATTTTAACTCAGATTTTCAAAATTTGGATTATTTTTAACGTAATTTCGGTTATCTTAAACAAACTGGACCATCCTTAAAATTCAAAAAACCATTCGAGACTCATTATGAACAAAATTCTACTCATTTTGCATTAACATGAAATCGAAATTTTAGCTAAGAATATCGATAGACTATGAAAATTTGAATTTTTTATTTTCAAAACAGTAAGATTTTTTAAACGTAGTTTCGGTAATCTAGCAGTTTCTGGACTTAAAATTTAAAAATCCACTCTAAGTCCATTATGCAATAATTCCGCTCATTTTGCATAAAAATAAAATGGAATATTTTAATTCAGATTTTCTAGATTTCAGATTTTATTTATAGACTGTCAAAATTTGGATTATTTTAAACGTAATTTCGGTTATCTAGAACAACCTGGACCATCCTAAAAATGCAAAAATCCATTCTAGACTCATTATAAAAGGAATTCTACTCATTTTGGGTCAAAATTAAAATGAAAATTTTAAATTAGATTTTTTCACATATACAAGGCGTTGTACTGTCAAAATTTGGATTTGGATCTTGTCAAAAGCAAGATTTTGTAGAACGTAATTACGTAATTAGAACTTTCTAGGCCATTTTAAATATCAAAAATTCCACTCTTACCTTATTATGAACGGAATTTCACTCACTTTACATCAAAATAAAATTGCAAATTTTAACTCAGATTTTCACAAAAATACAAGGCAATAGACTGTCATAATTTGGATTATTTTAAACGGAATTTCGGTTATTTAGAACAACCGGGACCATCCTTAAAATCCAAAAATTCATTCTAGACTCATTATGAAAGGAATTCCACTCATTTTGTATCAACATAAAATCGAACATTTTAAATCAGATTTCCCCGAATAGACAAGGCTATAACCTGTCAAAATTTGAAAAATTTGAATTTTCTAGACTATTCCAAAAATAAAATCCAAAAATAAAATTCAAAAATCCAGACAAGATTCATTATGACCGATTCATTATGACGATTATAGCATACACTTCTGAGAATGTATTGGCATTTTGATAGTATGGCGATGGTCCTACTTTGTTTATATTTTTGGGACATGGTTAAAGTGAAACTTCCCCGAAGTAGATCTTGTATGCCGACTAATTCTAGCTTTTGTCAGTTTAAACATGTTTTAGCCCAGTAAGCTGTATCCACGTTCATGTTGGACCAGAAAAATGTTGAAGTAATCATGTTTCGGGTGGCTCTTATACCTGGGTGTGTAAGAGGGTGTTGTAGTGCAGTAGTAGTAAAAAAAATTTTGATATCAAAGAATAAAACATAAAAGTGAAACCAGTAATACTAAGGAAGTAGTTCACTAAGATCCAATTTTATTATTGGTGATGAATTTACTGAAGAAAACACATAAAAAAGCAGAACACATAAACAACTCCGAGTTCTAATCGGGAAGCAAACCAATATATTGGCCTGCTAGGATATATACTGATAGCTTACCTGTTTTATGAGTATCAGCACAATAATAGTTAATAAGGTTAACTTGCCTAAACTTATAAATAGTAAAACGAACTGAGGTCCAAAATAATTAAATCGAAATAAACGGACAAAATTGGAAAACGAGCTCTAAGTGCTCAAATAAATTAAATTAAATCTCGTAGAAACCAAAATTATCCTTTTGAAGTCAACAAATTAGTTAGAGTGAAGTGGAGGGTACTAAAAACCTGGCAAAGAACACGTTCCCTGAAACATACAGATCTTAATTTTCTAGGAAACTCACTATTTTAGTAGGCTCACTAGCAGTAACGGTATTTAGTACTGACTACTCTCTTAGAATATCTACAAAGGATTTAAAAGAACATATAAGGGAATGTGCCGCCTATTAGAAACGTCGAAGGAATATGGGCCAAAAGTGATAAAAATTTGTTTTCTATATTTGAATATAACAAACACACATATTCAGCGAATACCTCTTCATCAAAATGCGGTTAGAAAGCTCCAATTGCAGAAACCTGTATACCTAGGCCATTGTTCTTAATTATTACAAAGAAATATTTTGCATCTCCACTAACTATACCAAAATCAACTAAATAAACTAAATGTCATAAAGGTTAATAATTTAACAATTTTGTAAAAGTCTCTTAATATCGATGCAGTTAAATATGCTAAATCTAACCTTTTTTGATACTCAATGAACTGAAAACTATGCATAGATGAACTATACGCTCATTCTTATCAACTTGAGTCCCTCTCCACATAGATACTATGCATAAATAAAATTCGATTAGATTAAATTCGTTCGATTGTTGATATTTAGCACACAAATTTCATTATAAACCCAATTTACTACCCTCCCCCAAAACTACACTCACATTTCGATACTCTCGTTTAGTCTAAAGCACAACAGTATTATTTTAATAATTTTCGTTTGGAAAAAGCGGTTATAATTGGAAAAAATTATCATTCAATGGTGCATAAACTAAAATATGTATCGACTCGACATGATATTATAATATGCTATCAATATATGATTGAAAACCAGTTGCAGTCAGCTTGAACTCTAAATGCATTTATATGCACATATCAACTATACCTATATACGTACATAAATGTGTCCATGTTGTGTGTATTTTCATATATGTATATATAGGGGTATGTACAAACGACTATGTACTCGAATAAATGTAATGAATTTATCAAAATTTAAATCGAAATAACCACTTCGCAATGTGAACAAAAAAACTAATCAGACAAAACAACACACTATGCTAGGCTAGGGTAGGCATTACTATTATACATATATACTACAAGGTAATGCTACTATATACTGAAAATGCTCAAATTCCATTTCCTAGAAATCAAAAAAAAAAAAAATATTGAGCAAAAAATTAAAATTGAAATTGAATTTTAGATTTTTTATTTTTTTTTTTTTTTATTTTTTGATTCGATTCGATTTGTTTCAATTCAATTCTATGATTTTGATTGTGATTTAGATTATGATTTTATTTTTTTGCAAGTGGTACATACAAAAAATCTTATTTAAAAATAAAAAATTATCAATTGGTTTGATTTTACAATAGATACGAGCGAGTTTATATGCAAACGACGGTATGAGGTGGTTAATATAGATTACGTGTGCTATCGATAATTCATTCATTTTCGTAGATTTGCAAAGGCTGATCCCTGCCCGAATTTTTAAGCTCGATTATAATTTGTGCAAATGTATGAATATTTTATAGCAGTAATTAAATTGATGTTGCGAGCTTTTGGAATGTTCATTGAATATTTAGAATATTGTTGGAGTATAATCTCTCTTTATTGATTAATTATGAATGAGTAAAAAAAAAGTTCTAGATACGCCTTCAACTACATGTTTCAATTAGCATTGAAGTCACCAGTTATGATGGTTGGGAGCTGTATTACCCATTGGAAAGCGTTAATATGAGCACAGCCTTGTAGATCTGTTTCCGATTTTAAATAATAATAGCATCTTCGACTTGCTTGTGATTGTTGTAACTATTTTGACTCTAAGCCAACAACACACGATACGTTGATGATACTTCATTGATTCGAAGAAACCAACATTGATACTCGAAATCTGGTAATTTAAATAGAAATTAACGTCTTCAGCTATTTAAATAGAATTTAACGTCTTCAGCTATTGTTGTTTTGTTCTGCTGATTTGTTGTCTGATTCGTGCCACATCTATTACAGTTATATTAAATCTTTTGTTTAGTTTCGTATTACAATAGAAATTTTCGACGATCTATCTAAATTTCGTAAGCTGGAAGACGTTCCCTATTTCTCTATTTCTTGACAGTCAAAAATGTGATACGAATTACTACAAAAGTAGGACAGAATCCAAAAAACTCCATAGACTGTGTAGTAATTGGCGATTATTATACTGTTAACGTCGCTAGAATGCTACATTATCTTAAAGAAATGACATTTAATTCTGCTTTAGCCTGAACTATCCTTCTACTATACTTACTACATTATAGTGCGATTAACTAATATATAGAGCGTCAATGCGATGAATTCAGTAAAGTGAAAGTTCGAATAGTTATCTTGTGGCAGCAATAACCTAAGCGCTATATACGAACAATTTCTGAGCCAAAAATTGGTCTCAATGGTACCATGTTAGAATATAGTGTTTATGTTAAAATATAGAATATAGAATATAGTTGATGCAATATCAAAAGGTACAATATTTAGAGTACACTAAATAAGGAAATCATCCGTGGTCTGAAAGCTTTGAGAGAGATTTTGCACTTTTTAACTGCAAATATGGATAAATTTCAACAAAGCAATAGTTTGTGAGCACAATCTTAAATCGACGAGTACCACCACCACTACTGCAAAACCTTATAGTTTCAAGCTCAATATCACTGAAACTTCCGCATCATGTCCGTTATGTCCCGATATTTACCATAAATTATACGAGTGTGGCAAAATAAAACAAATGTCTTTCGAAGGGAGATAGGGCTTCTTCAAAACACAAAATCAGTATTTTAATTGTTTAAATAATAGCCATACCGTTTATAATAGCACATCCAAATTTAGATACAGATATTGTAGTAGAAAGCACCACTCATGAATATATGAAAATTCTCCAGATAATTTAAACAAAGTAAATCTTATACAGTTTCTCGATGCACAAGCAAACAACATCAATTACTACGCCGAAATTGGGGCGTCCATATTACTAATGGCATTAGTAGCCATAAATGATATGGATTCGACAATAAGCAGACGTGCTCCGTATTAATAGATTCAAGCTCTCAATGTTCCAACATCACCAAAAGCTGCAAAAGCTAACCGTTGGGAGTTTAGGGGTTTGTAAAAATGGATACACAAGAGTCAGTGTCACTTACCTTAACATCTAGAAGTCTGAATGAGCCAAACATTCAAATTGGTGCTCTAGTTCTGGCAAAGCTAACTTCTGTGACTAAGTTTATCTACTCGAGCTGGCCGATCTATTCTTCTACAAAAGTGCCGATATTGACATCCCAATTTGCTCGAACAGATTCATTTAACTGTTAACAGACGACAAAATAATAACCAACCACCATCTTGCTATGCGGAAAACAATAATGAGTTGGATAGTAACTGGACTACTATTCGATCAGCACGTCATTCAATTACTAACCATTAGCACTACCAATAATGACGACAATTTGAATGGATTTTGGATTTTTGGATTTCTTCTAAAGAAGTTCTGAGAATTTACTGACAATCCTGATCATGCTCAAAAAAAGGAATGTTCTGCGAAAAACAGTTCAAAGAAACTCATAAAATCGATAAGATATCACTATCAGTTTTGGGCAATATATTTGGCGTAGAAATCCAGTGGATGCGCGCTATGAAAACGAAGTTTACCAAATATAATAAATTTGCTGAAAGTTACAAACAATTCATGGCTGAGTATATTGCTTTAGATCATATGAGAGCAATACAGAGAAGTACAAAACCATAAGAGAGAAAATAATGGGCTCCAATAGATGACCAAACTAAAAGTAGTTGTCGATGGATCCACCAAGGAAACGTTGGACCAACGGTTTAACTGTCGTTATTTGGAATTATCTTACGCTTTAGAGGGTTTCAAAAAGCATTCACTTTCAACGTCTACAAAATGTTTCAACAAAAAAAATCGTCTGGTCGGAATGCTTGAATGTGTCAAATATAATTCAAAAAATTTAACCCAAGTAAGCAAAAAACTCGTTAGACCTTTCTTTAAAGTAGAAATGGATTAGGCTTGTTTGTTCACATGTATGACTACGAAAGCCCCGCATATAGAGTTGGCAGTCTATGGAAAGCGAGATGGTCAAACACTTATCATAGAGATGAGTCAACCTTATTTACCTCAATTGAAGCCATACTAAATGAAAGACCAATTTGTATTTTGTTACCTAACGAATTGGAATTCATACCATCAGGACACATCTTGTTTGGGTGGTCGACAACCCAATGCAATCGACGGACATCAGAGATGTGAAGATATCAAAGTTAAACAGATGGGTACACATCCAAAAAATAATCCAAAACACATTTGGGAGTGTCGGAACCAATTTTATCTAAACTATCTTCAAGGTAGAAGCAAGTGCTTTAAGCAGTTGTTACTATATCCCGATTTTGTGTGTAAGTCCAGTCAAATCTATTTCAGTTTACTTAATTTATGACGGATTTCAGCTCTTTAAAGTTTCATTTGCTTCCGGTAAATGATCAAATACCACAATACGCTCAGCTTTACGTACTGAACAGCACTCAAGCTACAGACGCCAGGCAAGAACAAAAAATGTAACGATACATTTGGAAACGTTGGTGGTAACCACCCCATTTTACTGTCGTTATGCTGGACAACAGGTTAGAGTGAGAGGCGTACTCATGGATAACCTAAGAATCGGTCACAATCATAACAAGCGGTCTACCTGAGCTTCAATTTCAAATTATATTGATTGTCGTTACCTTAGTACTCTAATGTGACGGTTTAAAAAGTCGTCTGTAACTTCCAGTACATTTACCAAACCAACACACTGTAATCTTTAAGGAAGGTAACGAGCATAAGATACTTTTGGCAGTGCAAACCGGTCGTACAAAACTTGAAGCTTGATTCGATTTAAACAACAATTGGATGCCCGACAGTTCTTTGACTGTACAAAGAAGTTCCTAGTTTACGTTTGTGGTAAGTGGAAAAAGAGAACGAGGAGGTGGCAAAATTATATTTAAGAAGGCGGTTACTATATGTGTGAGTTGCAACAAATTTTCAGTCGATTCAAATAGTGGATGGCACGGTATATGAAACTTTCAAAGCAGCGATATTAGCACGTGACTATAATTGAATGGGTTCAATGGGTTTCATGAACAAAATTATTTAAGCTGTAAATAATGATGTAACCATAGCCGTTACTATTAAATTGATAGATGGTTCATTGACCTCAACAGAAGCTATTGATGAAATTACGATACTTGAAGAATGAACTTAGGGTAATCGAAAAGCTTTTGTGTGAAGTGATATAATTAATGGATTTACGAGAAACGCTGCATAAATTAAAGCCGACTTTGGAGACGAGTAACATTTACTGCAAATATGCGCAATAAAAGCCAACACGAATACAACAAATCGTTCCTCGATCGGCATGGGATGTCGGCTCCCGGTCCCAAGAATCTAGATAATATTATTCAAATTCCGGGTGTCAGAGTTTTTTTTAGAGACAGATCAGTTATAAGTGCTGATTTTAAACGAATGAGTATACTATAGTATTTTCAGGTACATTTCCAAAGTGACTATATATAAATAAAAAAAATCGTGTTTTATAAATGTTGCCAAATGACGTAGATATAGGGGACACATAAATATTTACATGACAATTAATCAAACGTATTGGTTTGTTGACGGCCAAATTATAGCTGTTGTATATATATAGGTACCTGAAAAATATGTTTACTCCAGATGAACAAAAACACAACCACGCCTTGTATTTTTCGAAAATTTACAGCCAAACAATGAATATGATTTTATTTTTGTTGTTGCCTTTTATAATCATCAATTTTCGTGAAAATGGCTACAAAATAAAAAAAAAATTATATCCTTTCGCTATACATATGTATATGTACCTAATCGTACATATGTATATACAAAAAATATTTTTCACAAAATCATTCAATGAAAATTAATGACCATCGATTGAATGACGATGACGATATATATAGACTAACCACCGCATATACAACAATTGTTGTTGTTATTGTTAAACATGTTGGCCAACAATAACTTAATTAATCATAATCAAAGTGTAATCCATATCCCAAATGTCAATAATATTTCTAAAACTGTTTAATTTATAAATAAGAATAATAAATAATTAAAACTAATATCATAATTTTTTTTTTTTATTAATTTTAATTTTAAATAATTGAGTGTGGAAAATTATTTTCCGCAATAATTTTATTTGTAATGAAATATATTATAGAAAATATGAAAATTATTTTTTTTTATTAAATATTTTTCGATTTCATTTGAAAAATATTTTCATCATACCATTTCTCATAAAACTCGGTACTATTCATTATCGATTTTTCATCATCATAAATTGGTTCGTAATCCAAATATATTGATGCTCTTAAACGGTTATACATAAATATTGATGCTGTATATGATGCAATTGAACACGGTGAATAGCTTAATTTCAGTAAATTATCTTTATGCGCTATTTTATTAAATAATTTTATAAACAATTCGATTAAAAATGCAATGAAGTAGGTGATGAACGCTGGTATTGACCACCATGTTGGTGAGAGGCGGAAACGATTAGTGCCTCGCGATATACGCTGACAAAATCGAAATGTGTCCTCGATTGGTGTATTATCGGTGATGAAAATTGGCATACCTAATACTTTATTGTCATCGGTGTCTAATATGTCTTTGGCACGGATATGGGCCCACGCCACATTTCCTAAAAAAAACAACGCAATGATAAAAAATGTTAACAACAAAAACATTACTAATTAATTTAAAAAATATACCGGCATAAGTCATTTGATGCTTTCCACCTGCCCCTCCCAACTTTGGCACCTTGCCACCCGTTTTTTGTCCCATTTCGATGAGGCGCGGAAAAAACTTATAATCTTGTTCACCATACGTAATCGGTGGACGTAACGCAATTGTTTTTAATTTTTCAGTTCCATTTGCCAAAGGGCGTCCACACGAATTTATTACTAATTTTTCGGCACGATATTTTGACGGACCGTAACCAGCAATCAAAAAATTGGATTCATCCTCGGGTGGACGTGCCTTCGTCTCTGTTTGATTAATGATAAAACAAAATGTGCCCCGCTCCAAATATGGTGCTAACGTTACTAACGCTGTACTCGTGTACACGAGCCGTTGTATATTATTTTTTATACACAATTCGATAATATTTCGTGTGCCATTCTCGTTCACCGATTCGAGTTGATTTAAATTTGGTGGAAATTCAATACTTTCGTAGGACGCACAATGAAATACACAATCAACATCGCGGAACGCCATTTCAATTGATTTTGGATCACATATATCACCGACGTATGAAATCACTTTTTTATGTTCGACATGACCTATATATTATAGTAGAAAAAATAATACAATAAAAAATTTCAAAAATCATCATCATTAGGGCGGCCGCGGACAAATACATTGTGAAAAATGCTAATCATTTTCATTACAAACTTACCTAATCGATTTTCATATTTTCTCAAATCAACAATACGAATTTCTTTTACCAATGGGTCACGTTCTTGTAATACACGAACTAAATGTTGACCTATAAATCCACTTCCACCTAGAAATAAAACGAAAATTTTTCAGATTACGATAAGAAAATCAAAATAAATAAAATTAAATTTTGATTGGAAACAACCATAATAAAAAATCAATAAATAAAAATAAAAAAAAATTCAATTTTCTAATTTTTTTGCTGTATGTGAATTTTGTAAACCATACATCTATAAACCCAGAAACATTGTACGACTATATAAGTAAAATTCCAAAAAAAAACAACAAATACAACACCAGAACGCCACCCACCGCACCAACAGAAAATAACGTAAATTTCATTAAATTGATTCCGTAAAAGAAAAATTATATACATTTATATTTTCCGATTTTCTTTTATTTATCGGGAACAAAAATTCTCATTGCGATGATACCGAACGTGTGGTAGTGGCGGTGGTGTAATGATTGTTGTTCAATTTATTAATATTATTTATGATTAGAAAAATCAAAAAATTTAAATTTTTAAAACTTCAATGAAAAGTGTGTCAAAGTTTTTAAGACATTTTTCAGAGCGGTAAAAAAGTTGTTATAATGTCCCATTTAAATTTAAATTTACATTGATAATTTTACAATGATATCTCTAAGGGTTAAGGGACTGGTTAAGCGATTGCAATCTTACCTATATATCGAAAATATTTTATAAAACATTTAAGAAAATGTTTCGATGTTTTCTAGCAATAATTATGTTTATATCGAGAGCTTTTGATTAAAGTATCGTCCATTAAAATCTGACCACTATTACGTGTTTTATTGCAAAATGTAAGCATATTGATACTTTTGTGGGCTAACCCATTGCCTGATTTTTATGCTCGAAAATAAGTGAACTGTAAAGTGATATGCAAACTGTAAGGTAACAGAAATCCAATGCTGGCAGCCAGAGAGCGTGTGCAAGGGGAATCTTAGTCGCCTTTACTCAGCAACCATAAAGTTTTAGCAGTGATGCAATTGGAACCTTAAACATATAATACTGGAAGCTTCGCTTTCGCTATGGCAAACTTGGCTGCACCAACAATAAATTTTACAACGGAAAACGAGAACCCACTTTTGAGGTGTAACAAAATATTGAAATCTCTAAGATTAAAAAAAATATTAATTTGAAGTAACGACCTTATTGAAACGTCCAGGTCAACTGCTTGGGCATTGAAGAAAAGCAAGCCCTCACAGAAAAAGGGAGAATCATCATCAGAATATATTGGGCAAGGAGCACATACCACGAGTAATGGGAAAAGGTACCGAAGTGAAAATCAAAAGCGACAATAACATATTGAGCAAGCAAGTAAAGAACTCCTTTAACGAGTAATGGAGCAACTCAGTTCTATAATGATCTGAAACCGGAGAAAGGAAATCAACCAGCATCTATTAAAATAGTCGGTGTCAAAGATATCTGAAAAACAACCCAAATAATGATTACAAGCTAGTAACACTTAACAATTATGCGTAGAACCTAAATATAACAGCAATGAAACACACATAGAAAAATAGCCATGATAGCCAATATCCTAGAGTACTCTAAATATTTGCTTCCATTAATGCAAAAGCCTATCTCAAACTCTGTAAATGTAGGCTCAGCTACCTTTCATGAGGAAAAATTTAGAATTGGTTGGTCTCGAACACTTGTTTGAAGATTTCTTAAATTCCTACAATTTGTACTCTCTTAGTTTTAAAAACTAAAAATTTTAATGATGACAAAACTAGTAACACGCCAGAGAATGTTTTGAGTTAGATTCTCAAAGCGGCATACTCGTTTTATATTTTTATTGTTTTATTTCATACATTTTGTTTGTTCAGATGCGTGCCTACTTGATCGAAAAAAATATAAAATGTTCTATGTATAATGTGTGAAAACAAAATTTGTGCATGTATTTCTATAAAGCGATATACGTTACCGACACTTTTCAATTATTCAATCATTATTCCAATCATTAAATCCAACACTGATAAGAGTCGAATTTTCACTATGGTAAGCAAATAATGTTAAAGAAACTACTGGATTCGAGCAGGCCATAAGACCGCTTTGTCTGACACTAAACTAAAGGCGATGATTCATGTACAAAATTTGTCTGAAAGACATAAATTATAATAGCTTTGATTTGTTAATATTTTGGCAGCTGGCCAAGCTTCAAACGATATCTTATGCAAAATGAATAATGTTCAATTTTTGAGTTTTGTCGTACGACAAAAAAATATGGTGGACCTTCAACCAATCAAAACGATTATAATTTATTTTTATCAGATAAATTTTGTACATGAATAAATCGCCTTAATCGTACGTTTTCGGTATTTCTTCACGGTTCATTTGTGCACTCATAATTAGAAACAATAGAAAATTATATCGAATTTTCATTTATTGTGCACCCGGTGGCAGTGTCCTATTTTCACCTATAGTATGATCGCCTCTGGTGATGGCTTAGAACCAATATTGTCTGTTTAAATCAAACTCATCTCTTCTGTCTAACGAACACACATGTTAAATGATGTTTAAGGGTTGAAATGCTCAACAATATTGTGTAATATTGACTGAGCATTTAAATCATTACAAAGGAATTGCACAACTGGCATAATATTATTGACATGTTTCTTAAACGATGAAATTTTGTAATAACACCAGTGTACGCCATGACTTTTATTGAAGCACATGACTTTTATAGGGGGCAGCCTTACAACTAGTTATTAATAATATTTTACTGTTTTTCAAAACTGTAAGTAAAATTACCTAACTATTTCATCGTAATATTAGAACAAATAAATGTCATAATATTTTGCAAACCTTGCAAATATAATTTCCAAATAACTATACTATTTACCAATATAAACGTTAAGTGAATTATATAGTAATTTAATTGTTTGCAACATAACAAAATTAACAATCATAATACTAATTATATTTCAACATGAAAAAAAAAACGAATAGCTATAAGTACCTGTTTCAATATTTAATTATTTTTGTTATTGTAACAAAATAAGAAGTTAACTATTTTTTCTTAAAATAATACTCGTAACAGTATTAAGTTGGAAAACACAAAAGTTGAAAATTATAAGAAAAAATAAAATCAGGAAAAAACATAATTAAAAAAATTTATAATTTATAATGTGTTTGACTCAGGTGTAATTAGCACGTGATCTTTAAATACTGCAACCTATAAATTTAATTAAAAATAATTTTATTTTTTTTTCGTTTTAAGCTCGAAATCATCTATTTATTTCAATTATGTTACTCGCTTATTTGTTTTCGCTTCTTATTTATTTATTTATTTATTATAAATTTAAAGAAAATTTACAAATCGGAAAAATAACAAAATTTATGGGTTTTCCTAGTTTTATTGGTAATTTATTTTAATTTTTGTAAGCGCATGTAATTTTTTTTTATTATTTTTAAATTTATAATTTTTTTACTTTGCCATAAATTAAGATTAAAATTAAAAATTGCATTAGATTTTCATTAAAATGTTGTTGTTGCTATTCTATTTTTTAATTTCAATTTTGATTGGATTTTTTATTATTAGGTAAATGGGAAAATTTTTTTAAGTAGCTGAAAGTAAATTAAGTTCGCATAATCAAAATACATATCATGTGCCTTCCTCGAGCAAATCATTTAACATTCCACCACAGCCGCAATATCCATTATGCTCAAATGAAACTCACATGTTATATAGCTGTAACAAATTTCGAAAAATAAGAACTGCCAAAAATGCAATAAAAGGGATAAAAGGGGTAACAGTTAACGATCTAACGATCAAACACTTATTTAATCTCTGATCACACCAATGATCCAATCCAGTTCCAACCTCTTTGAAGATAACTTTGGAAATTGGACAAAATTTCGAGCGCTTCTAGTACAAACCAATTCATTTGTAACAGAAACCTGTATTAACTACCTAGGAATTGCTAGAACAGGGCATCTTTATCAACAGATACATTAAATGATACTAAGGCTGGATTGTCTAAAGTACTATCTAATTTAAGGGTCAGATCTGGCGTAGAACATGAATATATTTTTAGCGCACAAGCATATATTATACCTATATACTATTTGCTCCAAATTACCGATGCTGCCGATTGAGGATGATAAACAGATGAAAAAATGGTCCATATGATTGAAACTTCAGTAGCCCGCAACACCAAATTTGGATGGAGTATTGGAAGAAACTTTAAATTAGATGATCAAAATCCAACTACTATTAGTTCATCGACGTCAATACGCTTGCCCAAATAACCCAAGAGTTACGAGATTGTTTAAAAATTAAAAATTCACAATAAAGATTTTGGGAAACGGAGGAGATGATCAGTCAACAAATCACAACCGAGGATGAATTTTTTCATGAAAACGTCACATATGTCGATAATCATGTATGCTTACCATTACCATTCAACCAATACCCAACCTAGGTGAAAGCTTCTCACAAGCACAACGTAAACTACTTTCACTCGAGAAAAAATTAAGCTCTGACAGTTTACTTAAAGAAGCATATTCAAATTTCTTAACTGAATATTTAACGCTAGGCTATAGGAACTTATCGCAGAACATGAAATTGGTAAACCAACAACCCAAATTAATTACATGCCTCACCATCCTGTTTTTAAAATAGCTAGTACTACAACAAAGATCCGGGTAGTTTTCGACGCCTCTTTGAAAACTGCATCCGGAGAGTCAATAAATGTAAATCTTCTAGTAGAGCCTACTATTCAAACTAGTTTAGTCGAAATACTTATAAGATTTCGTAAACATAAGTATTTACTCTCCGCTGAGAAGAATGCCAAAGAATGCCAGCGGTACCATTATTAAAATTAGTTCAAAGATCAAAGTGTTTAGTACACTCTCCCAAAGATTTATTTATATACGGATTGGACCATAACATTATCCAAATCATTCAAGGTTTGAAAAACTTTTATAGCTAATCGTACGTTCAAAATTACTTATATGCGCAAGTCATAACCAATTGAAACCTGTGTCGTCGAAGGAAAATCTCGGTGATTGCGCCACGCGGGGCACTTTACCGCAAGAATTAGTAGAAAATAAGTTTTGGTTTAATGGTTCAGAATTCCTAACAAAAACGAAACAATGGATTTTTCACGAAAAATCCAAATGAAGAGAGTGATAGTGCCTATGAGGAAACATATTATGAAGCCCCAAGTGCTTTCACCGATTAGATTTACAAAAATTTAGACACTGATGTAATCGATCTCGACACGTCTCATATTGCAACTCAAAATGCTGAGAACTCACAAGTAAAGTTCCCAAAAATTCAAATTTCTTCGACTTCGAGAGAGTACTCCGAATGGTCATCGCTTTACGATATGTGTTCTATAACCATAAATTAGTCACCAAACCTCAGCCCAGTACAAAAATTTCAATATTACGAGGTACAATCGCAAAAACTACTTAATAACAATTTATCAATCTACCGCAGCAAATATAAGGCGTATCATGTACACTTCTGATGAGGTGATTCGCGAACTGCATGCTCTTTGTGAAATTTCTAAAACCAGAGGTCCTTAGCAGATTTACGTTTTGCTTCAAAATGTAGATGATAAATAAATCAAGAGCCTTCTGGGCCGAATAGTTAGCAGACATCATCCATCCTTAATTTTTAAAATTTCTAAAATTCAAAAAACAGCCACATGGTCGAAATTCTTGTTGCCAAAGCACCACAAAATCATTCTGCGATTTAGGAAGCATAATATAGCCATATCTGACAACATAGAAAAGATGAATTTCTCCAAACGATACAAATTACCAGAAAATACTTTGGGGATCTGATCCATCAAACCCAATCCGTAATTTTCACTTATTAACAATCACTTATGATCTGCATCTGCGTCATTTTTAGATTTAGAGCAATAAAACAAATTGCTGAAGAAATCAAAAACACATAATATACTATAGCATCTAAAGTAACATCCAATGATATAACCCGAATAACCTGAACGACGACCACGAAGAAACACACGACAAAAATATTCAGGATCACATATAGAACAACCCATCCAATGCATCCACAAAGATATTGGGAATCATTTGGAATTCAGACACAGATAATTTAATTTTCACCTCGGACCAGATTCCACGAATTTCATGAAAAGATCATAGTACTACCTGAGTCAAGCCGTTTATTTGATCCATTGGGACGGCTAGCTCCCATCACTATAAATTTTAAAATATTTTTGCAGGTGCTTTGCAGGTGCTTTGGTGGACAATATTGGACAATATTGCATGAGATGATCCTCTTCCGCAAGAGACACATTAATTTTAAATAGCCTAGTAAGTCAGGCCAAACATGAATCAATTTACGACATTATAACAAAATAATTGCGCATGGACTTACCACCAAAATGTTCTAGACTAGTTAGCTAGCCATCCATGGCGATGGAGCACCTTCAATTCCCCTAAATCTCTCTCGCAAAAATTGGATGCACGTTTCCACAACCGATAACTCACTTAACATATGATGTGGTGGAATGAACCAGCTTGGTTGCATCTACCTTCCGAATCTTGGCAACTACAACAACATATATATGGATTCACTTTAACCAAACCGCCTGAGGGGTACGATGTACGATCAACCGATTCTCTTCGTTCCGTATAGGCTACAACAAGTCATGGGCTACATTTTATGATTTATCCACAAATCAGCAAAACATCTGAGGTTCAGGAACAACGGAATTTACCTAAGACGAAGAACTCAAGCTATAAGAGCGAAATCATCAAAACTAACACTTTGAATCCGCTTGATCCATTTATCAACAGTACTTTGTTGCTCTGAGTAGGCGGCAGATTACGGATAGTTTAGCTTCGTATTTTGCCAAGCACCCCATTATATAATTCATCAAAAACCCAAAATTGCATTACTAATCTTGTGCGATACGTACATATACAACCAACATGCTGCACCCCTTCTTGTATTATCCCTTATTCGTCAATATTTTTGGATATCCAAACGGAATACCAAAGCCAAGGAAGTGGTAAAACAATTTACCGTTGAGCCAATACCTATTCATCTAGTCAAGGGAAGAGGGCAAAAAACAAATAAGGCTTATATATATATATATATATATATATATATATATATATATATATATATATATATATATATATATATTTATATATATTTATATATATATATATATATATATATATATATATATATATATATATATATATATATATATATATATATTTGAGTAGAAAGGCCTTCCACCTAGAGTTAGTTGGTGATTTGTCCAGTGATGCATTTTACCGGCTCTTAAAAGATTTACGGCTCGAAGGGGTTTTCTTTTGGCGAATCTAGTACAAAATAATAGTGAACAATTTACAGTATGATCCGTAAAATAATTTACATTCAATAGTTTGTACTGTTTTTAGATGTTTTTCTCTAGAAATTCAAGACATGTTAAAGGATAAGGGTATTCGAGTTATTATTTCATTATTTTTATTTCTAAGTGAAGGTTGTGATCTCTCAAACTAAAGGTATTTTAACTATATAGTAAAATATATATACTTATATATATTTTTTTCCTATATATAATGCAAAACCCATTTAATATTTATAATAGTGAACTTCCAAAAATTGAATTTTTTTCAAAACAATCAAAGCAGGCACATAACTGCCGTAATTGTACGGCCGTACGAAGTTGATCCAACCTCATGAGCATACATTTGTTTATGCTTAAGATTGTAGAAGCTAATCCACTTTTAATCGTCAGCCAAAATGCGATGCAGATCTTTCCGATTTGGCCGTTGGAGTAGCATAAATGAAAAATTATCTTTTTACGTGTAATGCCTTCAGTTCGTACGGTACTTAACATTTAATTTATCATTTAACGGTCTAGAAATAGTTTATGACCATCCAAATCTTCATTTTCGATCGTAAAACTTCTCACAAATGCTATTTTGTTGATACGTAATTCAACATACATATTTATATGCCTGCGGACAGTTTTTACCGCATTTGAAGTCAAAATTTGTAATTTGAGTTCATTGAATTGACATTTAAATATTAACACAGTAACTTTAGTATTATGATTGTATACCAAATCTTCTTCTTTGTTATCAAAAGTCGCAACAAATTAGTCATAAAACAGTTTGATGATCACTTCTGATTATCCTACAAATCTTAAATGTATAAAGATTTCAAAACTTGTTCTTTTCAAATGTAACCATAATAAAATTTTATTGATTCTCAAAAACTTTATTTATAAATTTCACGTGTGGAGGTTGTATACAATAAATAAAATACGGAGTGATACAATTAGAGGTAATAATTTAAATATTTAATAAATTGGTTTATGACACACTTTTTACATAAACTGTATTTTACGGTTCGTTTTATCATTATGTTGAAACCCAATGTCACGCATAACAATCGGTAATTAAAAATTATTAACTAAATCACTCAACCGCCTAGAATTCTAAGGTTTTTAGGTTAGTTAATTTAAAAAACTCGTGCAAGTTGTTTTGGACAGTTAAAATTAAATCACTGTTCAATGAAACTGAGAATTTTGATGCAAATTCACCAGATAAAAGTAAAGCAAACATTTAGGCGCCACCAAACGATTCTAAATACAGCGACCAAAATAAAAATCCTCCTACCATAAAACAGTTAGGTAATTGTGAAGAGAATTGTACTGGTAATAAAAATCGACAGCCGCAGTATATGTATAATTCGATAAGCCAACGGTGATACCTTGGAGAACTTTTTCCGATATTTGTTTTAGTTCGAAAACTTCTTCTTCATATTTAACGTGAAAAATTGGTTATAGCAATATAAGATTTCAATTTATATTCGAACCAAAGGTGCCACACCTTAGTAATTTATTTTCTCGAAATTAAAATTTATGAGCAGTATTAAATTTCTTTCAAATAGGATAGGCTTGATTCTTGTGGTCTTTTTCTATAATTCCTTTAAATACTGGAATTATATTCTCTTCCGCTGATTGGTTTATACGTGTGGTTGATTGTCTTCCATAGGTAAGATGCAAAAAGTTCTGCTTTCTGTTACTCAATTTCTTTCATCATTTGGTGGTATTTGATCATTTAGTCTTTTTAGTGCTTTTGTAGCTATCATTAGAGAATAAACGTTATCTTTAGTCAGTAAGTCTACGTATAGATAACACGTGATATCGATGAACTATTTATTTTTTTAACATCTTTAATTTTGAGCTTAAGTTTACTACCAAAGTAATTAGGAAATATTTTACTTCGTGGTGCTCGGTTTCTCTCCCAAGTATTTCTTGCTTCCACTTTACACTAGCCAGCTCTCTGATCTAAAATGGATAAGTAAAATGGTTGCGCCTCTTCTTTTTTTAAATTATTCGGGTGCTAGTGCCCAAGCTGCTTGTGAAATATTCAATTAGTAAATCTATTTCGTTTTCTAATTAAATTATTAATTCTTCTTGGTTGGTACTTGAAGAGGAGTGTTGTTTTCAACCAATTTCCTAAATAGTTCTTTTATAGTTTGTTAGTTTATTTAGATTTTCATCCGTAATAATCATTGAACTAACAGTCATAGTTGACGGGTGAATGATCGGATGAAAGACTTCCACTATTTTCTAAAGAGACGTGGTTTTTAGGTATACCTCCTGTAATGCAGAGTTCAAAGAAAGTTTTGCTTATATCGTTAAGCCTAAATATTTGCCTCTATAACAACATCTATAATTTGCAAGATAATTTTCTTTGCAGTTTACACATGTTGGAGGTGCATTTTTATGTATAGAGTACATCTGAGTGTTTTTCAAGACATTTCATACATCATGGCTCTCTGTTGCAATATTTGTTCGTATGGTTAAAGCCTTGACATTTCATAAATTTCCCTAATATAACTTTTTTAATAACTTTAAATCAAGACTCGTCTTTGAATTTTTCTCTTCTAAAATATTTGCTACAGTTTTGAGCATAAAAATCTGACAACGGGTTAGTCCACAAAATTATCAATATGCATACATTTTGCAATAAAACACGTAATAGTGGTTCGATATTGATAATTGAACATACACATAAATATGCTGCAAAATATTCAAACATTTTCATAAATTACTTTCCAGCATAAAAATCTCATAAAATTTAGAACTGAGAGATTCCGACTTAGAAGAACTAGCTACTGCTACATAGTATTTTGCTCTCCTTTTCTTGCTTAAACGTCTGGTCATTTGAACTAGCTATTCTGTTTTTTTTGTAAGCTCATCCTTATCATAGTATGAAACTTTTTAGTTGCATTACTAACTTGAGGTTTAATATTGGCTTTCGTTATAATACCCTTTTGTCATTGCTCAGCAGCCAATTTTTTAATTTTTAGCGAAGTTCTGCATTTTCCATTTCACACTAAACATAATCTTGGCTATGCATTATTGAGCCTGTTATGTGCTTTTATTGTGGTGATCATACTTAAAATCGCCACTTTAAACCTTATTCGAGATTATATTTTTTCTTGATGGTTTGGAAAGTTTGATGTGTCCTTCTTCCGGCCATAATATTAAATATTTACACAACAAGAATTCTTTTCTGATCCCTATATAAATAAATAACACAATATGATCTAATTTTCCATTTAAGAATTAAATTCTAAAATCGTATCTTAAAATCGTATCTTTTTTTAAATTGTATTTTTAAGACAATACAAAAACCATCGTTTTCCCCATATCTAATTGAGATTTCTTGCGAGCATAACAATATATATGTATACCAAATACATAATTAAAAATTTAGATCCTACTCTGTACACACATTAAAATAAAAAAAAAATAAAAATAAAAAAAAATTTAACAACCATAAAATCTAATCAAAAGAAATTAAATTTTATCACTTAAGAGAGCACAACAACAACAACAACAACAACAACAACAACAACGAAATTAAATTAGCAAAATACATTCGACGGTACAAAAAAATAAATGAAAATCAAAACTCATGAAATAAAATTAAACAGAAGAAAATCGTAACGTGAAAATTCATATCTACCTGAATTATTTTCGTGTGTACGCTAAAATACATCTTAGACGTTTCATCTTATTTTCAAAACAAAACACACAGAAAACAAAAAAAAAAACGTAAAACATTTTATTGTTGTATCTCGGGAAAACATTTTTCTTAAAGATTTTTCACCGTACATATTTTATTTTATTTTATTTATTTATTTATTTTATGATTGTGTATGTGTGTGTTTGTACCGTGAAAAATGTGAAAATCAAATCGATTTGTCACGTTCTTCTTTAATTCCAAATCGCGTCGTGTATCAAAGAATTATTTGTTACGTTTATTTAGAAAAAATAAATAAAAATTTGAATTTAGAACCGCGTTCGCGTATACCATGGCATGAGGAAGTGGTAACCCAAAATTCCTTAAACATTTTCTTTCGTTTTTCTTTCCCACACACACACTTACATAATACACTGTATTTATATATAATGTTTGAGTGAATTGGTGTTAAGTAACCTTGATATCTAATATACATTTTTCATAAGGTGTGTTATTCGTTTATGTGTTTGTTGTTGTTGTTGTTGTGATACCTCTTCGTTTCGTTCTTCATTTGCCTAATCTTACTGATTGATGAAATGGAAATGTTGGTTTACATAATTTTATTTTTTTTTAATTTTATTAATAAATTATAACATTTGACGCTAAATTTTTATCAACAAATACTTGAATATAAGTGAAATGTTGGTTTGATGTTGTTGGGATTATGGTTTAACGTTTTTGGGTATAATACTGTGCCTTAAATATATACGTAGGAAATTAAGAAAACTTGTTTCTTGTTTTCTTTGTAAATTAGTAAAACTTTGTAATTTTAATGATTAAATTTTAACGCTTGATTTGTTGTTGTTTTGTACTTTCTTAATAATTATACTTAATTAGATATAAGGAAGGTACAATTAAGTGGTAACAACTGATCAATAAATTTTGGAAGATTAACGATTTAAGTACAATATTGTAGGGTTATGGAGAGGGGGCCGTGAGTGAGATTAGAAGGAAATATCTTAATCAACAACGACAAACAACCATTGCTTGGGTTAGTACAAATTGGGTGACAGCTTAAGAACATCATAAAATAAAGTGCAAAATGGAATGGAACCTGGAAAGGCACTCTGGGAGCTGGATAGGATTCAGTGGGCCAATCTTTCACTAATCCGAATTCAAAAATTGATAACAAAAACGAATACTAGAAGAAATGACACACACCGGCAAGCACAAATATCGACGTTATCGAACACGCACTTGAATAGGAAACTGGAACCTCTGAACCCTATCAGAATCATCAAGACTAGCACAATTAGAGAAATAAATAAAAATTTACAAAATAGAAATCATTAGAATCAGTGAAGTGAGATGGAAGAACAGTGGTGAAGTAAACACAAGTGAAGAAAATTACGTGATCCTCTGGACGATCATCTCGGATCATCCACACATGAACAAGGCGTAGGCAGAATAACAACAAGATGATAACAAATAAATAAATAAACAACACTCTAAGGAAAGAGGGCACTAATGGAATGGAAACCAATAAATAGCAAAATAATCGTAGCAAGATTCCATTCACAAGGACGAAACACAATCTAATTCGGTACTATGCCCCAACGGAAGATGCTGATGAAGTAACCAAGGATGCGTACTACGAAAAACTATAAGCCGAAGTAACAAGGATACACAGAAATGGTGTCAATACAATACAATTAGATCTAATTGCAAAAATTGGATCTGATAACACCGACCTAACATTGACCAACATGGCAGAACAAGAAACCAAATAGATCACGTAATGATCAAGCTTTTCACGTCATTACAAGATGTTAGATAATGAAAGGTGCAGACAGCCACAGTAACCACCAACTGGTAATTGGTAATCACAGTGCAAATAAAGCCTGTTGCTGTAAAGCGCACCAATACAGATTAAAAAATGTCAATACAAGAGACACATTCTGCGACGCGCTCAAGCTCAGACTCCAAACCAATGAAGCAGCCAGCCATCAGTGAAGAACAACAGTGGGAACAAGTTGAAGAAGCTTATACGAGGTTACAGCACGTGAAATCGAGAAAATGGCAAGGAATGATCGTTCAGATAATACACTGAAAACATTCTAAAGGCATCAGAAGAAGCTACAGCAACCTGGAACATGTGCGAACACAATCAACAATACACAAATTTTTTGAATAAACAACTAGCGCCATTAACAAAACTAGCAACACCCATCCATCAACGGAACGAAAAATTAGTGGTGTCATTGGACAAATGAAGAATAACAAGGCCTCTGGAATGGACAACGTATCAGCTGAAATATATATCCACGTCTGCAACACCAATAAATTAACACCAATAATAATGGAAGTATGCAATTCCGGTGAAATACCGCGAAAAGGGAAAGAAGACTTGACCTTAACGATCCCCAAAAAAATGACCTGAGAGAAGGCAAAAGATGGGTCGGTAAATCACTCCTAAGCACAACTATAGTGTATTGGCAATAATCATTCTGGACAGAATTTCCAGACCAGGATGAAGTTGCACTGATCATATCAATTCCCAAAGAAATTAATCGAACTCATACAAGATATTTACAAATATGCAGATAATCGAGCTCAATACAAAGACAAACAAAGTAAATCCCACAACAACAACAACAACAACCAAGGAGTAAGACAAGGATGTGTACTCTATAGCCACTTCTGTCCCTAGTTAGATATTAGATAGTGCCATGGGAAAATTAGAAAGCGCGTCCCCCAACGGCGTCAATAGCGATTAACAGAAAAACTAAATGATCTAGATTACACAGGTGAAATGTGCCTGCTAGCACATAGACATGCCAACATGCAACAAAAACTGCTATAAGATAAAAAAGCTATCAGATCTAGCGAAAGAAGTTGGTCTCAAAATAAATATCAAGAAAAGCAAGACGATGAGACTAAACACACCAATATCAACACCGATACATATTAACCAAGAGAAAATAGAAGAGGTTAATGAATTCTTATACCTTGGTAACAAAAACTAACAAAAACGGTTGGAACAAATAAAGACATAACTAAATTGATGAACAAAGTTACCTACAACACACTACACAAAGTCTGGAACTCATCTGACCTATACCGCAACACCAAGCTAAAAAACCAGCAATTGTATTGCGTCACATTAGTGTCACTGAGGCAAATTACTTGGAAGCATTGAGACACAATTGAAGAAGCGATATAATCGAAAACGTCCAATAATTTACTCATTTGTCCGAAGCTTCGTGGAGCAACCAGCAATTCATATATCAATTGCAGCAAAATTAAGAAAATTTTGGAGACTTCAGACGAAATCATACGAAGCCTTAGGCTCTTAATGAAAGTGCAGAAACACGAGATCCATGGTTAATCGTTCCAATATTGAATAAATTGGATGACAAGTCAAAAGTACAATGAGCAGAAACTACGGCCGACATTTACAAAATTCTTCAAGTTCCTAACATAAGGCAAATCGACACACTAGAATCTCTCACGATTCTCCAAAGACGGCCCAGTCCTAGAGAAACCGTATCAAGCCACATTGTAACGAATAATACAAGTTTAAATTGTGCACTGTACAAAGGTAAACATTCATAGTTTCAAACAAAACAAAGATGTTTTAATTGTTTGACCCTGAGGCATCTAGTGTTTAGATGTACCTCTCGACACCGATGCACGCACTGTAACCGCAAACATCAAAGCCTATTACAAGAAGTGGAGAAAATCGCGGATCTATAGTTGACATGTATCACACAAAAGAAAATGATTCATTTGTTGGCTGTTCGCAAATAAATGCATCTCGCACTAACCTGTCAATTCGGTAACACCAACTACAGAGCTTTCCTAGACTCGTATCTTAAGTCTAGACTCGTATCTTAAGTTCCTCATTAGTGGCATAGGTGGGACTTACAAAAGGAATTGTCACATTCGGAGTGAAAACTGAAAGCGAAAACAAGTTTTTCATCGAAGCAAAATACTGCCAAAGATAACCATAAAGTTACCATATCACCATCACGAGAACCTCAATATGGAAAATTGCAACGGAATCAAGCTTGCACTTCCCATAATTTTCGCCGTTTCAACAACATTGATATCAGAGATGATCGCTGTTCCGAACTCCTGAAATTTGGACAAATTACTTTGTGTAATACTGAACTACGACTTAACTAAACAGTGTTTGGATGCGAGTCGCTTTTGGAAAAATTGGAAGTACATGTGAAAAAGATGATATTTCAGTGATGATGTCACGTTATTATTCACTCATCGATATTGATTAGATGCTCAGAAGGTTTTGGGAAATAGAGTCTGTATCATCCAACATCAACTTGGTATCACCAGAAGAGCAACTGTGTGAACGAAAATTCATAGAAACAATGCAACAAACAAAAGATGGTCAATTCATTGTCCTGAACGTCTAACTAAGGAATGGCAAAGGATTTATGAAGAATTGAGAAATGTCAACCAAATTCATCTACTTCCAATACATCATTCAATATCTGAATACACGGCTTCTGTGATAACAGTCAACAGACCTACGCAACTTTAATCTTTTTTCGAATTGAGCCAATATTCGGTGAAGTGAAAAACAAAGATTGATCCAATCAAGCAAGCAACCCTACCATGACTAGAACTATTGGGAGCTATCCTATTTATCCAATCTTCTAAACCAAGTAAAATAGGAAACACAAATGCAAATTGATCAAGTCTACTGTTGGACAGACCCCAAAATCGATTTAGATTGGCTTTGAAATTTTCCCAGGCGTTGGAACACATTCGTTGGAACTCGCACTGCTGAAATACTAAATTCATGGTCACGTCAACATTGGAGACATGTTTCATCGCGTGAATATTTAGCTGATTGTGCATTGCAAAGTATGTTGCTAACTGAACTTAAATCGCATAAATTATGATGGTATATAGACTAAATTGGGTCACCCAACCAGCTGACATTGCAAAACCTATTTCGACTTATAAATTATTCGCTACAAACGGCCCTTCGGTTTAAGCATATGAAATTGGATATTGGGCTACTAAAGGAATTTAAACTGAAGGTGTTGATTTTTTGAAACAAACAGGCCTACTGAAAAATAACAATGCGACCTTATCATTTTTGAATAAAATTGCGACAAATATTGAAATCTAAAATTTAATTTAAAAATTTAACGAAATTCGGAAAAAGAAACTCGTGGACAGTTCAGGCCTGTCGCGAAGAGCAATCAATATATTGTGACGAATCAACTGGTATACCAAAACCTTTTATTTCAGCATTATTTCGGAAACAAGTCTGTAAATCTTTCCATAATTTATCACAAGAATGTTATTTGGCCCTATATTTCTAAAGATTCAAAGACAATGGCTCAAAATTGTATACCATGCAAAAAATTTAAAATTTCTAGGCACACTAAATCACTCATTTCCTGTTGCTTCGCAACGATTTTCAGACATCTTAACAACATTGGTCCACTTCCATTTTCCAGAAACAATCGTTATTGTGTGACGTTGATTGATAGATATACCAGCTGTGCTGAGGCGGTTTCTCGGAAACTAACACTACAAATTGATAGTTTTTATTGATACGTATATAGATGTTAGCATAGAAATTTTCTTTCGAGTTCCAAAAATGTTGGCGAAAAAGTCCGATGACTGCTTTGCTAGTGTAGGTACGCATTTAATTTTTGGAAATATTTAATTTTTTCACTATGTGTTTGAGCGTCTTTTGATGGTAATTGGGAATCTATATTTGTCTCTATAGCAAGCAGACCAATAAGGTTAGATATGGTATTCAGAAAACTAGCATTTACAACAATTTTCGATACCTAGGATTAGTATACATTTTCCGAAAAATTTCTTCGAAGACCAAGGAACAAATTGAAAATATAAAGGATTCTATTAGCATATTGCTAATCATTTGCCTGGCTTTCTGCGAAACCCTTATTGATAGAAACATTCAGCTGACTTTGAAGGCGTTCTGTTCTTAAAGTTTTGGCGCAAAATTTTTTATTGTAAAACCATTTTTTTGAACAAGAACTTTTTTAAATTGAATGATTTTGCAAAATTTTTGGTTTGTTATATTTCTAACATCCTACTATTAGCATTGCGGCTATCACAATTGCGACTATCACATTTCTATTCTGTACAAACCAACGAATTATGAAAATGCATAAATTTAATATATAGAATTGAAATTTAAAGGCACGCTTCAAAATTAAATAAAAAACTAACTCATTTGTAAGTTTTTTTGATTATGTTTCGTATTTTATGTAATTGTTATTTAATGGCAATAATATTGTCAAAGAAACATCAAAGTATTTAAATATTTATGAAATCAAGATTATAAGACGATCGACGTAATCACGATTATATATTTTTACATCGATGTCGAATTTGTTTAAATGAATCAGATTCAGGATTGGTTCAAATTACCAAAAACACTGGGTAAGGAAATTTAAGGAACGTGTGCTCCTAGTGTGAACAAGTCTAATATTACACATCACACTATTATTCTACACTTTCAAATAAAAAACAATTACTTTTATGATACTGTTCCTTTTTTCATACTGCTTGTAAGGTTCCTTCACTGATACGGTATTCATCCTCCACACAACTCACAGACTTTATCTTCATTTAAACGCTGGTTCCAAAGCTTTTGTTAATTCCCATGCTTTTTTTGCTAGAAAATCCACTCTTTTGTTTCATGTGAGATAGTTACCGTTTAATGATTAATTCAATCAGAATCAAAGAAGCTCATAAATCAAGTCCACGTTTTCATTCCCTAATTTTCCATCCCAATACTTCAAGATTTATGCCACCGCATTGGAATTAGAAAATGATGCTATTTTCCGGATTCGAATCGAATAAAGTGAACTCTGTAATGTAAATAGCCCAAGGTCAACGACTTCAGGTCATAAAAACAATGCAATGTTGACAAATTTGTTAGTAATACCAGAATTCAAAGCAAAAAGTGCTAGCTCATTAAATATCGAATATTTTATTATAAATAATATCGAGTGACGAAAAAGAAATTGTGCAAAACAGTGCAAACGGGAATTGAAAGTTATATTACGGTAACGACAAAAAGAAAAAGAAATCCAATTTCTCCACAGGGGTCCGTATCAGTGCTGAAGAGTGTTCAACTAGATTCGTCCGCAGTAATATCTGGAAAGCGATTCGTAGTACTGCTTTTTTCCGATTTGAAGCACCACCAAAACAATTATTGGCACAGCTAAATGCTGAAGCAACTGAAAATTTTGTTGTTGCTCTTATTAAACGTGGCAACATCAGTAAAACCAGGGTTCAAGCAAAAAACATCGGTGGATCCAGAGAAATTGTAGCCGCATTAGAAAAATATAAGAAAAACTCGACTTGAAAAGATCCACCGTGCAACCTAAACAAATCAGGGAAGAGCTGACGAGGTTAAATTTCAAGGTGAAAAAAGTAATTAACATTATAAACCGCGAAAGAAAACCTCAACCACTGTTTAAAGTTGCCCTGAAATCTGAATTAAAAAAAAACTAAAAGCAAACACTCTATCTATAATATGAGGTCTCTATAATATAAAGTCGTAGTGGAAGAACCACATAAACATAATTCGATTTTACAATGCACCAAACCTCAGGAATATGAACATTGGCGAAACTATTTCAATGCAATTCCTAATCAAAAACCTAAAAGGAATGAATTTAAATTAGCTGTTTGGAACGCCAATGGGCTAACGTAACATAAACTATAGAAGTACACAATTTTTTTTATTGAACACAACATCAATTTTATGCTGATTTCTTAAACACATTTTACGACTAAAAGTCATCTGAAAATCAAAGGATAAAAATATGATACTAAACATCGTAGCGGAAAATCCTAAGATGGATATGCTATATTATTATAAGAAAAAGAATACGACGTTATGAACTCCAAAAATACGAGGTGCATATTCAAGCCACTAGCATCTGCCTGGATAAATGGACGGATTAGAACATTTTGTTTACAAATTACTACAAAACTCTAGGGGAAAAGTTTAGGAGATGACTGCAATGCCAAATATACCCAATAGGATTCAAGATTAACGTCCGTGAAAGGAAAACAACCAACACGGAGGACAACCTACTGGCCAACTAAAACGCGGAAAATTCCCTGTTTACTGGACTTTTGTGTAACGAAGGGTATAGCTAGATCTCGTGTAATGGCTGAAACGTGCTAATGTCTTCTGATCACTCAGTGGTGTTAACAATACTTAACATGCATGTTCTAAAACTTTCTTCACCTAGATTTCTGACGAATCAACGGACTAATTGGACTCAATTCAAGTTTACATTAACCAGAGAGTGTTCATTAAATGTTGCTTTAAAAACAAAAGATGAAATTGATGCAGCCGTAGAAACCCTAACGGATGTATTAAAACAAGCTGCAATGGATGCTACATCCTCAAAATATCTCAAAATATTCAGTAGCTCTTAAAGATAAAAACGTAATTACAAAAAAGTTTTAGTTAAAAGGACTCGACGAGGAGGTTCATCATTCAATGGGCTCACACATATAAAGCAAACATATTTGGTCAACATCTTAGTAAAGTATTTACACCCAACGAGCAAATCGGAAGCCCCAAAATGTTATCTGATTATGCAGAAGCTTCCAAAATCTAGCCAATTAAACGAAAGTGGCAGCAAGTACAAAAATAAAATCAAGGAAAACATAGATCCAAATTTTCAATGCTATAATGAAAACAGGCTACTTTCCTGAAACCTGAAAAATTTCTCTTTATAAAACTCCTATTTTTATTGCAGATTTGAGTTCACCGGCTAAAAATAAGTAAGAAGGTAAGTTAATTTTGGCTAAAATCGGCTAACCGGGAATGGCTGCTCCATATAGGGGGTTTTTCAAGTTTTATAAATTTTTCAAAAAGTACAGCACTCATGAGAAAACTGGTAAGTGCAAAAATGTTGTATTAAAAAAATAAACAAAACATAAAAAAAAAACTTTCGGTTAGCCGATTTCCAACAAAGTTAACTTCCCTAAGTAGTTAATTTTAGCCGGAAAATCCGAATCTGCAATAAAAAATAGGGTTTCCTATTTTAATTCCAAAGTTATTCCCGTACCCCACCTATAGAAAGGGAACGGGGTACTAATTTTAGCACTAATGTATTTCCCCCGGGGAATGATTAAATTTTGATCAAGGGCATTTTGTTCGTAGAGTGCTTATTTTCCGAGATATATGCAAGTTTCAGGTTAAAAAAAATCACCCGGTATATGGCATTCAATTATGGGGATCTGCTTGTGCTTCTAATAAAATAAAATTGGAACGAATGCAGTCAAAAATATTAAGAACAATGGTAAATACCGCTTGGTATGTTCGTCATACAAATATACTTCGGGATCCATTTTAAACCATTTTCATAGATATTAATACCTTGAACCATTTTGGATAGTGTTACGGAATTTTTCAATATATAAATAACATAGGAGTGCGCGCGTCGCTTCGGTTTGCATACCTTTTTGTTAACCCACTAACTAGCAACGTAATTCTTGTAGAACCAAGTGTTGTCCATGGCACCAACTTTGCATTTAAACCTTTTAACAGTCTTAATCCATGGTAAGTAGTTATTATAATCGGGGCCTGGCCAATGTCAATGCGCTCTTTCCACTTATCTAGTATAAGTTCTCCCATCCAACATTTATTTAGAACCTCCAGCAACTTAGTTTTGCCGGGTCACTCAACAACCGAATCATTACATTACTCGCTTGATCCGTTCTATAAGTCAAAACATTAATTTTATCTTATGTGCCGTATTCACATTTGCAATCCATAATCACATTTGGTGTTGTATTCGTTTCACTCCCATATTCCCACATTATAATGTCTACCGATTACCCTATTATAATGATAAGTAAAGATCTTTTATAGTACTGATAAGTCATTTGTGACTTTTATTCGCGCAAAGTTTTTATTTTAGCTTTGCGATTTGCGAATAGCTTTTTTAAATCTGGTTGTACTTTGATTCTAGACTCTCGAGTGCGATTCTGTGAAAAATGAATTCCCTCAGAAGGGATTGGTGCAGAATGTAATCGAACCAGTAAACTTGCTGTATTTTTACTTTATAAATAAAATCACAAAATTTTTCAAATTGTTGACATTGTGATTGAAGAGACCTCTATAATGAGTTCCATTGACTTAGCCATACTCAAACGCTTAAGGCACGGCCCCACATAATAATAAAACGGGTTTTACGGACCATTATTGACCTTTAAGATTTTTTAGATTTTTAAATATTTTTAAGATATGAGTTTTTTAAGGATTCGTGTAGCCTCCTTCGACAACCCCATGATGCTGTGATGGAATTATTAGGTTAAATTACTTATTTAGAAGTATTAAAGTGCCCTTCAACCCAAGGGACCAATATTTAATACCAATTCAACAAAACAGTGAAAATAAATCGACTTTTTCCAATACATAAATCGAATATAGAAGATGTGTTATGTTTCATCGAGGGCCATGTCTAGACTACTCGACTATCGATAGATTAGTTGAGCAGTAAACAATCGATTATGATTGTAATCGATATAGGTATTGAAGATTTTAATTTGAAAAACTTTTTTACACCAAAACTTCTACATTAAGTTCGAGCAGATAGATTTTGTCCAGTTTGTTTAAAGTATACTTAGCATAAAGCTTAAAATGTTTCCAAAACATATATTAGTTAAGCAAAAGATTAAAATTATCTTTACATAATGTTTGTGTTGGGTATGCAAAGTAAATTTAAAAGAATTTCGTCTTTTTCTCTACAAAAACTTAATATAATTTTTTAAAACGTTCCAAAAAACAAAATATCGAAGAATCAAAACAAAACAAAAGTTGAAGTTGGATGGTCGTATGATAAATACCTGTCGTCTAGATAAGAGATAGCATCACTTACAATAATTAAACTTTGCTTTTTGTCTCAGTTTTTTTTATTCATAACCATAAAATTGGCCCACCTTTTTGATGTTTAAAGAAGAATGTTACAAATTTTCAAAATTTTTAATATTCTTATATATTGACAAATAAAATATTAGACAGAACACTACTCACCTTGCTCTTTTAAGATTATTAAATATAATTTAGCTTTTTAAATGTTAAGTATAGGCATTATGACTAAATATATGACTTACCAGTAATTAAGACAATCTCACCCTTATACATTTTTTATGTTATTAGATAGGTCTCCAACAATTATTAAGTTTCTCAACTAATAAATTTTTGTCATCTAATCTGTCGATACACCTTCACGCTATGCTACGATCACTGAAAAAAGAAAACAAAACAAAAATTTGAAATTAGTAAATTATACATCGATCAGCTGCTGCGTATGTTTAAAATTATAATTAAATTAACATAATCGGATTTGTATATAACATTTTTTTAATGCCATGAGCACAATTTAATTCGTGCGATGTAAATAAATTGTAGCTCATCGTTGTTTTGAATTTTGAAGGGCATATTTGCAATATAACAGTTCTGCCACAATTTTATAATATATTATCAGGAATTTTTTTAAAATTTTGTTTTCATAAAATTAATCTCTCTAGTGATGATTTAATGAGTTTTTAAGAATTTTAAAATTTTAGTTAAATAAATCATATGCATACATCAAAGCATCTAGTGGTCTTAATTTCTAATTTCGCTTTGAGTGATAATTACCGCTGTCCGACTAGAAATTAGCTTAGTATACGATTAGTGATTTTGCAGTACACTGCGATTTAAATTAGCTCATAAACGACACAGCAAATAGCCAGCAACTGAAAGTAGGACATACGGTCGTTTTCAGTTTTAATTTTTAAAAATCGTGATCCGCACTTTGGTTCATGATATTCAATATAAAAAGCATTATTATTATTAAGCGGTTTTTAGGGACCATTGCTCCCCTGTACCATATCAATAGTCTTGCTCCTTCAGTTTCAACCCCGAGCTTGCTCTTCGTTTTATTTTTATTTCTTATGTTTTTCAATTAGCATATCGCTTAGGGATAACTCTCTTAGATATATGTAATGCGTTGATTTTAGTTTTAGGGCGATAAACGAACACGAAAATACAGCGATCGAAACAACTCCACTCAATTTCATCAATGCATTATGGCCAGAAAAAACTATATATAAAATCTTGACCGAAAAAATATTACAAGTAAATAAAATAACAGTTTTTAATCTTCTCGGGTTGCTTGATTCTTCAAAGAGACGTTTATAAGTGCCTCTTGAAAACTAGTAAATTGAGAAAGACTAACGAATCTATTTGATTCCAGAGAGAGAGAGAAAGTTCTAGGGGGAAAACACGATTTAAAATTAATTGTTCTTCATTTGGGTTTTATCTAAGGCAAACTTATGTTGCCTTAAACTAATACGAGCTTTGCTGATAAATGCCGCTGGTATTAGCGATTTAATCTAGGAAGAATAGACCAAATAATATTTGTAAAATATTTCGCCTATATATGCTTGAATAAGTCGATTGATCAAGCTTTTTTGTCGTTTATCATATGAAAAGCTCGATTTTGAATTCTATCAAGACAATTAAAATTGGATTTTGGAGCTCCACCGCAGACAAACGAGTTTAGTTCCATAATGAACCTAAAATCGGCTCCAAGACTTTTGTAGGAGTAAAGTAAAAGTTACAAGGACTTTTGAAACCTAAATACTCAGTTGCTCTTTTTGAAATTGCATATATATAATCTTTCCAAGAAAGATCACTCGACATTTCTAAACCCAGAATTCTAAGAGAAAATAACATATATTAATGAGAATGCCGTTTACTATGGGTGAAATACCATTTTATCCTTTTTTAAAGTGAAAACCGACAAGCTTGAAATTTTTGTGGATTAACCCTTTTCAATGACTTTTTCAATGCCAGTCAGAAGTGAATTATACATAATCAATAATAATGGAAGTTAACTCAATAGAAGCAGACACCGATGTAGTATTATCAGGAAAAAGTGGAGATCATATGATGCCAATGAAAAAATATCAAGTGTAGACGGCAAGAATAAACCTTGCGGTACCCCAGCATTGATCTCATGCGAGTCAGATGAAATACCGTATAATACGAACTTGATCGATCGTTTCATTAAATAATTCTCTATATACTCTAAAGGAGAACTATCGTAAAATTTAGTGACCTAATATTAGAGATCAGATACAGATGCCTTACTCCATCAAATGTTTTTAAAATATCTAAAGACACGACACTTGACTCTTATTTTGCTATACTTTTTTCCCAACAATGAATTAAATAGCCAACAAGATCACCTGAAGAGTGATTCTTACGAAACCCTTTATGAAAATTTGATAAAACCGCATGCTTTTCAAGATAGTTTATACGGTAAAAATATACTAAAGATTCCATTACTTTAGATCAGGTCAATAGCAAAGCAATTGGACGGTAATTGAGAGGAGGTTTTATTACTTTTTCTAGTAAATTAGCTGTTTTGTAAATAGCGGGAAAAATGATATTCTTGATGGACAATTTTAACTTTAGCTAGAGATAAATTACAGTTTTTTTAAGACAATTGATGGTAATCGATCTGGCTCAGTTGCTTTTTATCCGTTAAGAGTGTTAAGAACTTTAGAAACTTCACGGAACCGAAAATAAATGTTAACCGTTGATAAAAAACAGGGATGTATGCTAGTGGGCATTGGTTATAGAAAAATGAAGAGTCGACACGGAAGCAAAGTGGGACTCTAATAAATTTACCATTTGACTGGTGGTTCTTAATATAGTTATTATTATAAAACAATTAAAGTTTGATCTTTTGGTTGTGAAAACCCTAACCAAGTGTCATTGTTAATATTAAAATTTCCCAGATAACCTCTTCAGACATTGGAGAAATCTTATATATTTTATCAATTAAACTTCAAATTATTTTAAATTTGTCATAAAGTATTAAACGCAAGACTAGAACTAGATTCAATAAATTTGGGTACATTAAAGTATCTTAAAATATCTTCCCTTACAATCAGAGCCAATCATCGATATTGAACCAAGAAGTCTATTCGCGCATAACCTGGACATTGGAAATCATTTCAGTGGCCTAAGTAAGAAATTTGGACTTCACCTAAACTAAGAACGGCAGGTTTGGTTAACCGAGTTTAGTTTAAATCGAATTGATATTTGACTTGAAGCCTCGAACGTAAACAATGTAAATTATTTGCGGACCGATTGAATGTGGACTTGTTTAATCCAATTAACCAAAAGAAGGCAAGTCAATTTCTGTGTCATCGACCGCCTTTGTACTTGAACATCCTTATATCATCCGTCAGAGTTTTTCTCCCATATCAATATATGACAGCTGGTCTGCTCAACCTTGTTCAACTTTAGGATGTCGGCATTTACAAGGCATCTAGAGTTTAGTATAGTGGTTACTACCGCTAAGACTTGTTTTATATTGTCCTCTCTCACACAATTATAGTGAGTGTCAAGGGATCCGTATAAAGTACATTTCACCTTGCACTCTAGAATCTGTGGTCATATAGATCGAGAAATACAATTTAACATGAGATAAAAGAGTTTATAGGGATAGAGCATCCCTGCTGTAAACCAGAGCTAATTGCAAAAACTCCTGATAACTTCTTAACTTTAATAAGGCATTGTGACATCATTAGTGTCATTTTACAAAAATGCAAATATTTTTGAGGTATTCCCAGATATCGCAAAGCATTTACTCTCCCGATAGATCGTGTCAGAGCCTCGCTGAAAATCAAGAAACGCCTGACTCCACGCGATGTTGGGTAATTAAAACAAAGCATACTCAGCAAAACAAAACTGATCAGTGACTGACCGATTTGAACAAAATCCCCTTTAAAGATTTTTGAAAAATGTATATGTGGGGCAAAGAAGTCACGATATTTTTCGCATTTTGGGTGAATATCTTTTTTACATTTCAGGTCAAAAAGACAGTTGCACAAAGAACCCCCTCAAAATATCAAGAGAACAATTAACCTCAGGTGGTTCAGTTTAGTCTTTGAATGGCCAGTGTGATTATTTTTTTTAAATATGCCCTATATGTTGGAGATTAAAAAAGTTCGAAAGGTATGGTTCAGTCTGCTACCTTTTTTCAGGTTTGTTGTACTCAAAAATCTACAGCCTTTCGCAATTCATTATGATTTCGTCAATAAATTTGCATAGTAATCCCGTTCTAGCAAGTGCTGCTTGGTTCTAATTTCCGATTATAAAACAACTTACCGCTTCTCTCCATGCTATATTCTAATGTGTGACAGTAAGATGGCACTCCTCGTCAAACCATTTTTTTTTTGATTTTTCAAAACCTCCTTTGAGAGGACGTTCACATTATCAGAACGGAAATTGTTTTTTACAAGCAAAATAGATTTCAATTAAAGAGTGCTTTTAAGAATTCAGCGATTTAGCAGATTTTTAAGTATAGCATTAAGGTAGCATTCCAATATGCAAAGTGATATAAATAAAATTAATGATTTGAGTCGGTTTCAACTGTTTATTATTAGATAAATTAGAGGTCAACAAATATATTGAAATAAGATTAATGTTAAGCTTGACTGGTGCCATCATATAAGATAAAATCAGAAATACAAATTCATTCTTTATACCAAATGCGAAATATATTGCCAATGAAATTAAAAATGTTTATGATAAATCAAAAGCTCTCGATATAAGCATAAATGTTGCTGTAAAATATTCAAACATTTTCATAAATTACTTATAAGGTTATAAATCAGCCAAGGGCCCATAAAATGATCAGTACGCATACATTTTGCAATATTACACGTAATGTTTACTAATTCAAAGTGCAAAAGATTTCTTGCAAACTAAACACAACCACAAAGATCAAAGCACTATAATAAAGTTTTAAAACAATTACGTTTCATCTGCTTTTTGCAAAAAAAAAAAAACATATATTTTCCACTCCAATTGCAACTTTAATTAAATCTTTTTTTCACACAATTTTCTTTAATTCACAATCAACGAATGAAATATATCGTATGCAGCCACCCGCACAAAATTCAATAACTTTAGAATATTGATCCAGTAAGCTGCAGCACAAAAAAAAACTATTATTGTTTAATTTGACATTGTTATCTATAAAAGTCACAAGATTTCAAAAAAAAAAAAAAAATGTTGCTCCATTGTAAAATTGATGAGCAAATAAAATTTAACAATCTAACTCCCAAAATGACGTTACTATAGCTATAAAAGGATACTTCTATAAATATAGGAAAAAAATCTTAAATTAAAAACTAAATCAACAAAAAAGTTCAATTGAATTCCGATTAGTGGTTGGAATTTGAAAACGATTACCACATTTTTATCACCCAACACTATTCAAAATTAACAAAAAAAATTAATTTTTTTTTTGTTAGTTTTAATTGAAAAATTTAAATAATTTTACAGTGTTTAATGCTGAATAAATCGAATTTTATTTTATGAGTGTTGTTGGTGTCCGAGTAATTAATTTTCAATTAATCGATTTGTAGCTTTAAAATCGTAATTTTTGTAACTTAAAATTGGCGAAAAATTTGTTAGGTATATAACTCGCGTGCTTGGGAGCGTTCGCATATCTTTATAGCAAATGCATATAACCACAAATGATGGTGGCATTTATATACATAACCACAACACTTTTACTATGGCAACACTTTAAATTTGAAAACTCACTTTCAAAATAATTGTAGTATATTACCCGAAATTTTGCGAATTTTTAAAAGAAATATGGGTCATGAAAGAGCGCCAAGCGGAAGCGCTGTTGTGAAATGGGTGACCCAAGTTCGTAAAAAAGGCTCTCAAATCGAATGTAAACGACCTTTGTTTCCAACAAGATAGCGATACATGCCATACAAGTAGACCGACAATCAATCTATTGCACATTAAATTTGAAAACCAAGTAATCAGCCGTTTTGGATGTGTAAAATGGCCTGCGTGGAGCTGTTTTTTTGACTTCACTGGACTTTTTTCTATGGGGTTTCATTAATGATAAATGTTATGCGGATAACATAGAGGGAATTCCAGGTTTGGAACATAACATAATAAGAGATTAATATTCGCGAGATAGGCGCCGAAATCATCAAAGAAATTCTTGAAAACTGGATCTAAAGGATGGCTTACTATAAGGCCAGAAGAAGGAGCCTTATGAACAAAATTATTTTCATTAACTAAGAGAATCTTACCTTTTCTTGCCAACCTCCGCTTCAGTACGTCACTAAAGAAACTGAAAAATAGAGCTTAAAATTAAGTTTTAAGATAGTCGATAATTGTACGTTTAAGTCACGTTTACAGAAGAGATTAGCTCACAAATAAGAGATTAGCTCCCATTTTAGATTTGGTAGTCGATTGAAGGCAATGAGATTCAACGATTCATTATGTCATAGAATTTTCTGAAACATTATGTCGCGTTAATTAACCAATACCTATCGATACATTTGAAATAACAAAAGTTGTATTCTAGAAATCCAGCAACAACCATTCATGAATCTGAATATCAAATAATTACAGAAACGTATATACTTGATATAATAATACAAACCAGATAAACAACCAAATATCGACCTTTGGCTATTGTACACGTAAACGACCTTTGGCTATTGTACCGGGAACTGGACAGTTAGAACATTCTCTGCAGATACAACGCACATGAACAATACGTGGGCGTAGTAATGCCTAAATCAAAGAAAGCATTAATGGAATGGAATCCTATAAGAAGTACAATAATAGTAGCAAGATTCGATTAAACAATAAGAAATACTACCATCATTCAGTACTATATAAAAATGCGTTGGATTATGTGCGAAACAAAAACCAAGCAAGAATTGACGACTTCTTTATCACAGATCAGCTGTGCATAGAGAATAGAAAATTTCCTCACAAAATATATATGAACATCACCGAATAGTAGAACTCAAAATCTAATAGACTATCAATGGACAACAAAATCACTTACATCATTACAAGGTGTTAGAACAATAAGGGATGTAGACATACACATAGAGGTTATCAACTGGTAATATAATTTTTTCAAATCAAGCAGTGGCAACACACTAAGCCAAATAGGAGGAGGATATTAAACTCAAACAGATTAAAGAAGTTGGAAAAAATATTTTGAAGAACACGCCATCAACACCGGCGAAAATTTCTCGTCATCAAACGGCACAAATAACGGAACAATGATCATCTTTGACGGAGTCCTGCGCCTGCACTTTGCCTGCTCATAAAATGGACATCCCAAAGAAATTGATTAAACTTTTACGAAAAATGTATCGGGATACTGAAAACCGAGATCAATAGAAAGGCAAAGGAAATTAAAACCTACTACAATATTCGAGGAATAAGGGAATGTTGCGTACTCTCACTATTGCTGCCCCTGATCGTATTTGAAAGTGACTTGCGGAAATTATAAAACTCATCACGTAGCGGCATTCAATGGGGATTAACGTAAACTAAATGATCTGGATTACTCAGATGAGTCAAACACTTTGACAAGCAGCAAAAAGTACAACAACCAAGACGATGTGACACAACACGAATATAAACACACCGATGCACATCATTCAACAACAGATTGAAGATGTAAATAAATGTGTATATCTTGGTTGCACAAACCCAAAAACAGGTGGGACTCAGTAAGACTTAAATAACCGCATAAACAAAGCCTGCTATAAATGCAATATGTTAGTTAGAATCAAGTGATATCCACAGGCAAAAAGGAAAGTTGGAAGACCAGCAATGGCTTGGCGAAAACCGCTGCTAGCTGAAGCGAAAAAAATGGTAAAGTATAGGTGGAAATGAGAACAATAAAAGAGTAAGGTGGCCCAGCCTAGTAGACAGCCCTAAAATGCTCTTAAATTGGAGATAAAATAAATCGATTTTAATTATTCGATTATTCGGTCTCTGAAGAAAGCAAAAAAACGGATACCTATTAAAACATAGATTAAGATATAAAAAGATGATCCAATTAGAACAAAAAACTAAAATAAATGCGAGTACCTCTAATATGCTGACGGGAACTCTTGTTTGAATACACATTTTAAAGCGTTTTTTGGTTTACTGTAGAAAAATGTATTTTACAACTACAAAATAAAGATTTCATTGCATAGAAAGGCTACTTGGTTTTTTTTATTCTTTCATTATCGAATGCATATTTTACGTTCATTTTACACTATACAGTAACCAAGAAAAATGGTTTCTTCTTTATATTTTTACTTTATCTATTATTATTTCTTAATACAAATTTTTGTTGCTTGTGTATGGGCCATCTTTATACTATCTTAATCTATGGTTAAAATTGTTAATCTTAAGGCTGACTAGTAATGACGGTTTATTATATTTGTTAACTGTGTATCAGCCTGATAGACATAAAATCACGTCTTACGAACAGTGTTCGGTTGCAGCTGTGCATGGTCCGAGATGCCGAGATAAATTGAAACACTTGAGGAATCCAGTTCGAATCTTATATTTGGCTATTGGATTTGGAATCTTTGTAAGGTTGGAATCTTTGTAACATTACCAGACATTGGTTTAAATATATACCATGTAGACAAATCCTTTGGATTTTATTGCTTCGATGGATTTATGGTGTCATTTCTACAGCTAAATCAGAATCTATTGTATATCGAGGATATGAATAATTTCAAAGCACTAAAATTATTTATAAATATTTTTCTGTCCCACGTTAAATTTATCATAAACCAGCGTGTTTGACAAAACCGATATTCGTCCGATTAGCATTTTGCCAGCTCTTTCTAAGGTTATGGAACAAATTAAGCAAGACAGGTAAACACTTCGAACTGTTGGTCTTTTTAAGTAGATTTCAGTCGGGTTTTAAACATAGCTTTACTGCGGCAATAGTGCTTTTTGAAAGGTTTTTAATAGTATTAATCATTTATTTTTTAAGCTGCTTCAAAAGATTTATTTGTATTACAAATTTTGTAATCCCAAGTAAGTTGCAAAGTTGCTATCGTCGAGCAAAAATAAATATATGTTTATACAAATAAATTTATTTTATAAATAAAATCAGGTTTTTATTTTAATTATAAAATTTATTTATTTGTCAACAAAAAATATTATTAGTTTAAAAATTTTGTGAGGTGAAAACATGATTTATGATAATGTTTAAATCTCCATCTGCTACTAAAAAATTCATGGCCAAATCCACGCAGAGATCAATGTCCACGAGTAATTTGGTATTAAACACCACGACTTCAATTGAAAATGTGTAAAAAATTGAGTCGCTTGTAAAAAGTGACATTATGCTAAATGAACAAAGTGCAACAATAACAAACATTATGAAAAATAAAAGTGCATCGTCGTCAATTGACAATAAAATTAATAGTGATGTAGGTCAGTTATACAAACAGGTATAGACAGATATATAACTGTTCAGCCTAAACGAAAAAGAACCCTTAAATCAGCAGCAAGTGCAAATGTAAAGAAATTTACTAGACTAGCTATAGCGTACAATTAACGCATGGCAATCAATTTTGCCTGAAAAAGAACTTGGCCAATACAGTGTATTGGCAAAGTAAGTACAAGAATACGGACAAAGTAAAGCTTATTGCACGTTAAGCGATGTCTGTGTTACCTGCGGGGTACTACATAATTCAGAGAAATGCAGCAAAAATAAAGCCAATAATTCTTTGGAAAAAAGTAGCAATTGCGAAGGAAATTATACAAAGTATAGAGCAAGCCAAATATATTTAGAGCTGAAACGAAGAATTAATCTTCGGCAGTGAGAAGAGCAGCCGGCCAGCTCACCTACTTAACTACAATGAGCTGTCCTCCTGATCATTCACATATAACAGTAATATAGAGTAACGATGTCCTAAAGACAGAAACCAACTCGTCACACAAACTCGCAAACTAAATGGGACCAATATAGAAGGCTAATCGAAAAAGGCACTTCTCTAGATATTCCGCTTAGTACACTAATTGTAAAGCAGTGAATGTTACTTAGAAAGTTAATAAACTACTTCTTGGCACCAAGAAACTTGTTCCTATCATAATGGTTTCAAAAGAAGCAGCATTTTGTAATTTCCTATGCATGCCGTCCATCATATTAATGAAGAAAAAAAGATTGACGGTGCTGGGTGGTTCTGCAAAGGAAGAGGTCAAGGCAGAACTGATGCAGTAATGGATTCTTAAAAAAACGCAGATACCGGATCATAAAATAGACAGCTGATCTTCAATATCAAAGAGTGGGTAAAATTCACATATCTCAATTCCTCAAAACTGATCAAAAAACATCTTCTCAAAAATTTTGGCTGAAGAAAAGTTGTGAAAAAGCATTTATCAGATAATCAGATTGACACTAACCCTACAGGTGAAAGAACAAATGAGTGTGGCTAAAAGATTTAATAAGTGAAAAAAATTTATTGAATGGAGACGGACAAAGATTGCAGGCAGTTGATAATATAAAAAAGTAAATTATTGCCAGCTCTGTTCAAACTATGTATCAAAGAGACAACGAATCTTCAGATATGGTAATACAGTATACGGGCCAGTGTTGACTTTAAAACCAAATTATTGTTATTATAATTCCCAAAAAATCTAACAAAATTTGTTATTGATGCGCAACTTTCAAATCGATTATGTATTGAATACTAATGACTTTGTAATTTTATTGTAATTCTTGTAATTATGTAATTTGTATGTATATTATAATGCTCTACGAATCTAAGGTATTTTTACATGCTAAGAATCATAAACAAAATTAACCGAAAACTGATCGATACTTTATCAAATGTCGTGTCATCAAGTTATATACCGGCTCAACAAACATCCATTAATTAAATTAAAAAATTATAATGCCTTTTTTTAAATGGCAACACCAATCGTTATAATATTTTTAGAGCAAGGTAAAATTAATGCTATATCGAGATGATTGCAGTTGATCATGATCTTCATTTTATAAATTGGCGAACTGGGTTATAATCACCATTTATGCAAATAAAATTGCAAATCTGTTATCGATGAATGTATGACTTTGAAATTGAATACATTATACTTGCATGATCACAACGGATAGTAGTAGCCTTTGATTAAAATTTGCAGAAATAACTATCCATGAAAATTTCACCTTGTCAAAGAAAATTTATATAATAATCGGTTATGTTGAAGGTAAATGCAAAATTGGAATAAATGTTTTTTTTATTTAAATAGACTTTATAAATTGATGATGAGCTCGTTAAGTCGATATAATAGCCGATAGTACACAAAAATTCTTGAAATCGAACTAATTGATAGAAAGTCATATTAAGATAAACAAAATTTTGCATTTTTATCTATATGATGCAACTTTTAACAATGAAAATAATCCAGGTCAGTGGTGAGAGTAACTATAATTCATAAGTTTTTCATTAAAAACATCAAGGTGTTTGCAACTGGAGTCATGCCGACATTCCAAATTCTACAATGGATTAAAAGATTTGCGATTTGTTTAATCGATTATAATTTTCTGTTTAATCCGTTACCAACACATCACAAAGAAAGCACTTAAACATACTTGATGCACAGAAAGCTGTTAATCTGGTCGAAAAAGTTTAGTCTGAATGATCAATTGATCATGTTGGACGCAAATTATTGAGATCAAGAACACACATTATTTACAATTTGGCATTTATTAACATACAGATCACAGATTTGTAATAGAAATGCGTTTTTGACACATCGGTTTTCTAATGAAAGATAGTAATAGGGTAGAATATGAACAATCTTGGATCTAAAAATTATGCAGTACATATCCAGTATTCTCTATGTCAGTTACGACGGGCTTTTGTATGTAATATTGAGTTTTAAGGAGGCACAATAAATGACGTATTTTTCTGACCAAAATGGTATTTAATTTAAAGATATTACACCAAGATCAGTACGTTATGCTGTAGATATAATGCTTAATTCCGAAGATCCAGCAGAAACCAAAAACATAACACTCAACACAACTGAGAAGACGTGTTGTTCTGAGAAGAACATTGACTGGTAATTTTAACCGAGTGACGTTAGAAAAATATCTAGAAAATCCGGATCCACTCAAACAAAATATGTAAAGTAACATTGATTTTTTCTCTGATATGGTAATAACATAACTGACAATTTTTCAAAGTGTAAAATCCCACACATAATAAAAATATTAGCAACTGATGTGCTTTTCATACATGGTTCACCCGAGAAAGTTATATCTAATCGGACCTATTCAACAAGTACCACCCATAAAATTGTTGATGTAATTTGGACTCGCAGCGATAAGCAAACAGCTGATTTGTTAGCCGAACACTCTAGGTGTCAAACCTTCAAACCACAAATTAGACAAGTGAATAATGATTATTTTACAAGTATAAGTAAAATTGACGAAGTATCTGTTTTACCAGTTAATCTGAAAAAACACAAACAAAAAGTAAAAAACCTCAAAGGTAAAAAGGATCCAGGAAACGACTTGATAACGGGCAAAAAATCAAAGTCCTACCAGAAAAGGCACTAAGAAAACTGCAGCACATAATATTATTGCTAGACTAAGTTATGTCCCGAGAAAGTTTAAAGTAGCGGAAATCATAGATTCCAAATCACAGTAAGCCGCAACAACAAAACATCGTAGAACACAATCTCTTTACTAACATCATCTACAATTTTCGACTGTTTCTCAAGAGACTGAAGTCAATCATAGAGAGCAGAAAGCTCATTCTAGCAAATCAATTTAGGTGTCGAGAAAGGCACTCAATCATAGAACAGGTACATAGGATCACTTAAACAAATGAAGAGGCACTGGAAAAAATGAAAGTATGTTCAGCAGTATTCTTAGACATAGCCCAAGAATTTGTTAAGGTTTAGCGTTAGCGAATTATGTTAATGTGCATGAAATATCTGAATAATTGATTGTTTCTTTGAGTCAATGAAATCAAAGGACTGGAAAAGCTGTGAGCCGATATAGGTTTTAACACCAATTTTTTGGTGTTAATGATGTGCCGACCAAGTCTATACTATTCAGCGTATAATAAATACTTTTGAAAATTTACATACACTGTGGAAGATAAAGTACAGACTGGGTGACTATTTACCCAACTTGTACCAGAAAAGATCCCGTATGGGGTTGGAAGTTTCCTATCGGGCGCCCTTGGGTGGCGGGTAGAGGAACCTCTAATTGAATTGTCGGTGGATTAGTGGAAAATAAAACACAATTATCGGGTCAAAACTGCCATGAAGCGTCTATTCATTAAGAGATGTGGCTTCATACGGCGTCTGTTCCTTATGTTAAAAGCATCTGAAATACATCCTGGTAGCAGATTTTATATTCTAGGGGAAAGTACCTCAATAAAAATACAAAATTGAGTGAAGAGGTAGACCGGGATCCTTGGCGCAAGCCATATAGAATTTATAAGATAATTTTTAGGTTCAAGGGTACATACAATGCAAGTCCGTCATCAGAATTTATTGAAAATAGTGTCCCTACGTTATTCTCACAGCTTGGTTATATGAAAATTGTCAATGAGGCAAAGTGATAACAACAAAGCTGCAGGTCCTGATTAAATTCCCAATGAAGCGTTCACGACAACTGACATTCGTACATATCCGGAGCAATTTGTTAGCTTGTATAATACTTCTTATAGGAAGAAGGATTATTCCCTATGTAATGGAAAATCCAACGTCAGGCACTTATGCCGAAACAAACGAAGTCATTAGAGAAAAGATTGACACAAGTACTTCTGTACTAGATCCTGCAGTTATAGCAAAGGTGTCAAAACCTAAACAGATTGGTTTAATTAATTGGTTATAGTAACAAAGCCAATGGGTTAAAATTCGAGTCTGGATCCTCGTAATTAGAATAAAGCAATCAAAAGATCACATTATCCGATGTTTAAAATTGGGATAATTCGAACCCAGCTGAACGGAGCAAAGATTTTTTCAAGCCTTAATCATATTCGGGTTTTTAGATGACTGGTTTGGATGAGGCTGGTACATATCTATGTACATTCAATACGACATTTGATCGTTACAGGTTTTTAAAGTTGTCTTATAGAACAGCCAGTGCTCCAGAAATGTTTTAATGTGTGAGACATTCGGTAACTTCCTGGAGTAGTTATATATAGATGATATTTTAGTTTAAGGTAACTATGTAAAACGTGCAGTAGAAGTTGGTATGCGTTGCGGCAGATTACTTATATAGATCATATGTTGGCTAAGCCAGAGAAAGTGCATTCTGTTCAGCAAATGTCAACCCCAGCGAACAAAAACAATTTGCAGCGGCTTTTGAATTTAATAAACTACCTTGGAGTATACCTTCCGTCGTTGTGTAATATGACAAAAACGAAAATGCAAAATGAAATTGTGACATCTTTAACGATGTTAGCATATTTTGATCTTATTAGCGAGACAGTACTTTCACCTAGCCGTTAGCGTTCGCATCTCGGTTATTGACCGAAACTCATCGCAACGATACGCACAGATCGAAAAGGTGGTATTATGTAAAGTGTTCGCGGTTATGAATGTTACCATCATTATGTGTACGGACGGAAGATTTATGGGAAGCGGATCATCAGCCACTGATAAGTCTTTTTCGGGAGTCATTGTTCAGGTCCCATTAAAGTTGCAACGAATAATGATGTGTGTACGAAAAAATGAATTAACTGTAGTTTATAAGCCAGGAAAATATATGGCCAATGCAGATATGCTATCGAGGACTCCGCTGCCTAATAGCGAATATACATACAGATGAGTTGGATAGTGATATAAAAGTTTGTGTCAATTTAGTAAAGGCTAATTTTAGTTTGAGGAATTAAAAAATACTACTTTGAAGGATGAGAATATACAGGAACTTATAAAATATTGTAATGTTGGCTGGCCAGTAAAGATTAAAATGTTTGGGTTAGTAAGTTCATACTATACAATTCGAGATGAAATCAATGTTTGGCTTTTAAGAGTCTGAATGTGAAAGTTCCAAAAAAGTTTGAGCTATGAAATGTTGAAGAAGGTTTATGAAAATTTAGGCATGGAAAGTTGTTTAAGATTTGCTCGTAAACTGATGTATTGAAAGGCATGTTGACTGAGATCGTAGATTACGAATGGAAATGAGATATTTTCGCATAATTTTCATATGTATTTGGTTGTACTTGACTAAATTTGTGGGAATAGCTCAAAAGACGTCAGGGTACAAAGCATCACAGGTCACAACACAGTTGAAATCTATTTTTGCTATACATATGGTATTCTGGTAGAGTGTGTTTCCGATAATAGACCTCCGTATAATTTTTAGTAATGGCATTGTTGAGAATCCGAACTCTCGGAACTTTTAATGTCTAGAATGCCAAGAACAAAGTTTCTAGTCCACTCAAGTAAGTTAGAGCCAAAATTGATAATCATGATTTCAAAAATAAAGTTGAAAGAATACAAAATAAAGTGAAAAACTGGTATGATAGAGCAGCTAAAGATTTGCCAGACTTGAAATTAGACGAGTTCATTTAGTTTAAAAAGGTTCCCAACGGTCCAATGTTCAATGGAAAAATAGTTAAGATAGTCAGAGGCATGAGATTTCTAAGAAACAAGTTTTATTAAAGCTAAAAATTGAGATAAAAGATGAAAGTATTTCATGTCAGTTTGAGCCTTCTTAGGAAGACCATAAAACAAAAAATATGTACAGAAATTGAAAAACGAAAATTTTCTAGTGTAAAATCAAAATTTTTTGACAAACTAAATCTTTCTTTTGTTATTAAAATATAAAATCCTAAAATATCAAATTATATAACAGGACCGAAAATACTAAATTTTTTTCATAAATGTAACAAAATTCACAAGGTCCTTAAAACATACATAATTAATTTTAATAAATTTTTAAAAAATATCACATAATTCACATAAATTTCATGAGGTCATCACAAGTCCATACATAAAATGTCGAAATTTCCCAAAAAACTCAAAAATATTCTAGATAACTGCAGAGTTATCAAATAAAAAATTGGAAGAATTCATCACAAAATTATGTTCTGGAAAATTCACCTACAATAGGCCTATCGAATTTTGCCGATATATATCCAGAAGTTTTAAAAATGCATAAAAAAATTTTAAATTTTCTGATTAATCAAGAAACACATAACCCTAATTCATTAAACCACTAACCAATAAAAAATTGCGAAATTTTAATATTCTAACAAGCACTAAATCACGAAGTCAACTACATAAAATTTGAACAACAACAAAATGGTTTGCCTGCAAAATTCAGTCACAAACTAGTTCATTAAACAAGAAAGGTTCCAAGCCCATACAATTTCCAAAAACGTTATTCTTTCAATAGATTTCAAAATCTTAAAAATGTTACAACCAGTTAAATGTTAGTTCTTTTGCTATATATATCCAAAGATTCAATGTTTTGTTTATTTTAATTTCCGAACTTTTTAAATTTTGTGCTTTTAAATTTTAGAATTTCTAGCGAAAATATTGCCCAAAATGTTGAATTCTAAAGATAAGAATTTTCTACTCAACAAGATCCTTCGGTGCTAATTAAGAAATTCACTCAATCACCAAAATCTCAAAAAACATTTAGAACAAGTCGGTTCTAACTGCGAAATATACAAAACTAGCCAGCGTAGAAATTTCAAGGACCAACAAAATATTTTGTTAATTTTCCCACAAAGCAGGGTTATTTAACATATTTAACATATAAAACTGATGTTTGTCGTATATCCTGAAAAGGGACGTGTGTCACAATATTGGGGACAAAGTAAAAGAAGCAACAATCAGACAGTATGCCCTACATCTGTTATTTTTATGGATTTCAGTATTAAAGTTCAAAAATCTTAGACGACAAAATGGTATTGAAACTTAATCGAATTAAATTTAAATCAAATTCCATGAATATTTTAACAAAAAAGTTAAGAATTATGTTAAATATATTTCCTGATATCGATTGATTACATATTTTATTCATAATTATAAACTATAATAAATAAATGTGTTCGATCGTATCTTCGTCAGCACAAATTTAAAACACTATCACAAATTTTTCATTGGCCACATTTCTAAAACTATTTGGAACCGATCCAAAAACAATTTCATTTTTAAAAACTATCACAGTAAATTTTTGAATTTTCTATTTTTTTTTTTTTAAATCACACATCCAACATAAAACACAAAGAACAACATAAATTCTGGAATAAAATAACCAAAACCGTATTAAATTTTTTTTTTAATTTATGATATTCATGACATGATTTTTATGTTATAAATTATAATTTAAAAATAATAATTTTTTTTAAATAAAAACTTTTTTTAAAAATATGTTTACATGACATTATATGTTAAATTATATTAATATTAAAAATGTATATTACGTTAAAGAAAATAATAGTATTTAAAAACAGTAACTAACAACACAGCTGAAAATCCCACAAAAAATTACTACACGAAATTCAACGTAATTATGTTTAAGTTCAACCACGGTTTTTAACGTCTTTACCAGATCGATATCGGATTAATACTAACTCATCCGTACATGGGTAATATAATGAAAATCGTCTTAATGTGCAAAATTTCCAAAAACAAAAATCGACAAGAAGTAATAATTAAATAAAAGACAAAAGAAAAAAAAACACATAAATCTTTAAAATTAACACATACATGAACACGTTAGTACACAGCTTTACTCTAACTTAAGCGCGATCAGGCGAAAAATGATATTCAAGGTAAGGTAAAAAAAAACAATACTAGCACGTTTCACACCTTCTACAACTTTTTCTTCTTAGGTTTTTATAAGCAAACTAAATTATATCTTGATCCCGTAATTTACTTGAACTGTGCTTAAGTCGAATTCCACTTTGGGCACCAAAATATGATACTTTGTAAATTACAAATATAACTAACACATTATATAATGTATGATGTATATGATCTCACACCATGAGCCATGAGTTATAGTTTTCAAAAATATTATGTAGAGCTCATCAATTATCGGTGTACAACCAAACTTGTTTTCCGCACTCTTAAATATTTGATATCGGCGAAAATTCGTTTATCGCATTATGGTTCATGTCACCAAGGTTGTCCACTTTTGACGATTTTTTTATTTTATTTTGATTTTATACATAATCGATATTCGGCCTGCGGAGATCTTATAAACGGTTGAATGTTGAATAACAACTGCGATAAATTTAACTCGTTAATGTTTTGTTGACCGTTAGCAAGGCCAACTATTAACATCGTAAGTTAAACGATCGAGTGTACGTGAATATAGTCATTCACTTGTTATCGGATGTCATATGAACTAAAACCTTGACTGATGCGAATTGCTATCAAATGATGATTTGAGTGACTTAAGTCATTGTTGAATAGTAGAGATTGTTGTATGACAAGTGTCATCTTGTATAAAAGAAAACCATAAACATTTCGATGGATTGAGGTATAATCAGTGGAACCGAGGTATAGTATGGAACGGATTTATTGAGGATCGGTAATTAGTGAATGCCAGTTGGCTGCGATGGTTTTTTTTTGTTTCTGAACTCTGCAATCTGTTCTGGGGCCGAAGCTCTCCCAACTCTTTCGCAGTTAATTTTTAACGTCCTACTTTACGCCGTCACCAGCCAAATTGAGGACGCACGAATACAGGTTCGATTTTAAATCTATCTGCACATTGCATTGCTCCAGCCAGCCTGCAATGACATGGACGATGGTTCGGCCCATGGATTCTGCACTTCAACAGGGGGTCATAGATGTGTTCATCGTCATCACCGATCGAAATCAGGTGATTAAAAATCCTTTTTGCAACCCTCCCCCGTTGGAATTCGAACTCGGTACCTCCCGTACCAAACACCGCAGCTTTAACCATTGCGCCAATTGCTCGGTGCGATGGTTAAGAAAGATGTTAATGTGGTTTCAAAGCTCTAGAGAAATTCCAATTACGGCGCTTTGTAGTGTACCCTATTCTAAAAATGATTACTCGGTTATATAGGATCTCCCGGTTTATTAGACCTTTCATATTACCATCGACATTAAATAGTTAATGTAATAACTTTTTGATGATGTTCCTATTTTAAGTAGATCTTTGTTCATATACCAACATGATGGTACTCCTAGTCACTACGGTATAAATATTAAGAATTATGATAAACGAAAATTATCCAGAGAAAATGGTTTTCCGCTGACTTATTAGAATTTTATGTGTATGGAATTTTAAATAGGGTGACCATACAAAGCGCTGTCCAGGGTAGACTAGCCAAGTCAACGGCACCAACCTCGAGAATTAAGCCTAGAGGCGCTTGAGGGATTACTAGGAAATGTGGCAAAAACACGCCCTTCCCGCGGAACAGTCGGCTGATAAGCAGTCAGCGGTTAAGCAACCAGGAGCGGAGAGCTCCTTACTCTAATAAGTAAGTATGGATGGTACTATTAGGGTACTACAAGCAAACCTGCATCATGCAAAAGGAGCCGCAGATGCCTTTTGCAATAGGTTTGCTCAACAACATTTAACCCTTGGCCTGATTCAAGAACCTTAGGTTAGTGGACGAAAAATTAGGGGCCTCCACCTTAAGTCATGTAAGTTGGTTTATGATCGCAGGGAATCAGTTCCCCGAACAGCAATATTTGTTTCATCTAATATTAAGGTGCTTCTAATTCCAGAGTTCATCACTAAGGATTGCAGTAATCCTGGAAGTACCGACTGGCAGGGGAATGCAGAAGATAGTATGTATCTCTGTGTACTTCCCTGGTGACTCGGTAAGTATTCCATCTGTAGTTGTACAGGATTTGGTGGATTACTGCAACCTAAAAAATAAACAATTCATCATAGGCTGTTGAGTCAGTTCATTTCCAACTCTGTTGCAAACTGGCATGTATCAAATGAAGCTTCGTTGTTGGACCACATGCACATCAGGTTCGATATACCGGGAGTGATCATACAGGCGGCAGAGCGTCGTATCTCTTGTCTTACAGATCGGAAGACCTACAGGGATATTTCATTCATCAAAGCAGACATGCTGCCAACATCTTTGAGTTCAATTAGTGACCTAGAAACTGCAGCTTGTTTGTTAAATGATGTGCTCCTATCTTCTTACGAAAGCAGCTGTGTGGCGCGTAACGGCGCGGTTAATGTTGGAATGAGCAGCTGACTAAACTCCGTAAGAGGGTTAGGAAATTATTTAATAGGGCAAAGCATTCTAATGAGTGGGATGAATATAGGCAAGCCCTAACAAATTACAATACTTAACTAAGGCGTTCCAAACGCCTTACGTGGTAAACTGTGGTAATATCGAGCATATACCTACAGCTGCTCCATAAAGTTCTAGCTAAGGACTAGTCCAATGAGATTGGCCTTCTTTTGAAATCCGATGGTAACTATACATTAGGTCGCAAAGAGTCACTCGAAACCTTGCTTCAAGTGCACTTTCCAGGCTGCACTGTATGCAACACAAATACAATATCTAACCCTATATTTGGTACACATATGGATGCAAATGTGGGTTGGGTTAATAGCTTTTCCGGTAAGCTTTTTACTCCGGAAAAAATCAAATGGGCCATTAACTCTTTTCAGCCGTTCAAGGCTCCAGGCGGAGATGGAATCTTTCCAGCCCTTCTCCAAAGAAGCTGGGATTTGATTACCCCTGCTCTGGTAGCCTTATTTAGAACTAGCTTCAATTTGGGTCACATACCACAGGCTTGTAGCCAAGTCAATGTTGTTTTTATCCCAAACCTTGGCAATCGGCCAAGTGAACTCCCTAAGTCCTACCGACCTATCAGTCTTACGTCATAATTTATTCTCAAAACTATGGAACGACTGGTATATCTTCATATCAGAGATAGGTTAACTGTAACCAGACCCCTTAATCCTAATGGATTTGCCTACAGAAAAGGCAAATCCACAGAGGGGGCGCTTCATCTACTTGTTACCAAGCTTGTTACTGAGCTTTCATCAATACTAGATACGACTCAATTGCTAGGGCAATAACGCGTAGAGGTATTGAAGATCCAACTATCCACTGGATTAGCTCCATGTTGGCTAGTAAGAAGATTACATCAAAATTAGGTAATGAATCAGTCACAGTTACGACAGTAAAGGGATGCCCACAGGGCGGTGTCCTGTCACCATTGCTGTGGTCACTCGTGATCGACGAGTTACTTAATGAGCTACATCTACTCGGTTATGAAGCTATTGGTTATGCGGACGATTTGGTTATCATAATCTCTGGTGGGCATGAATGTACGATGTCTGACAGCCTGCAACAGGCCTTGCTTGTTATTTCGGATTGGTGCACTAAAGAGGGCCTTTCGATAAACCCTAACAAGACAGTCCTGGTACCATTTACCGAAAGATGTAAATTGAACTTTGGTTCAATTAGTCTAAATGATATTACTATCAGATACTCTAATGAAGTCAAATATCTGGGTGTTGGCCTAGATAAGAAACTGAATTGGAATTCTAATATTAAATCAACTACCAAACGCGCGGTCAGAGTGGGTCTGTAGGCATATGTTCGGCAGGACTTGGGGCCTCAGCTCAAAAATGATTTACTGGATGTACATCATGATAGTGAGGCCAATTGTAACCTATGGGTCCATAGTTTGGTAGCCGAAGGTACAGCAAAAAGTTATTATGAACAAACTTACCTCATTGCAGAGGCTAGCATGTCTCGGAATCACAGGTGCTATGAGCACCTGTCCTACGGCGGCAATGGAACCCCTCATCGGGCTCACTCCACTTTATATTTACGTCAAAAAATCAGCTGCTACTTGTGCAGCTAGATTACAGCTCTTGAATCAATATAGTCATGATGATCATATGGGTCATCTGAACATTTTGAATGAACTCTCTGACTTGGATATGTTCTTTAGAGTCCCAGACGTGATGCCCAAGGAACTCTGCTTTGTCAGTAATTTCGGGGTAACAGTCCTTGATAGAACCGTCTGGGATACTGGTAGACTTCTTATGGAACCTAGCAGCCTAGTTTCGTTTACGGATGGATCAAAAATGAATAGTGGAGTAGACATTGGTGTCTTTGAGCCTAACAGCAAAATATCGAAATCCCTGGGACCTTATCCCAGTATTTTTCTAGCCGAAATTCACGCTATCGAAACTTGCGATTCAACTATTATGACTAAAGATCTTAAAAACAGCGCCATCCACATTTTCTCCCACAGTCAAACAGGTATTAAAAGCATTGGCTTCCAACTGCCTGGATTTAAAGTTGGTCAAAAGTGTTATACACTGCTACAATCTCTCTCTTGTCATAACAAAGTTAGGTTGTGGTGGGTACTTGATCACAGGGGTATCACTGGAAATGAGATAGCCAACGAACTTGCGCGAACAGCCTCATCAGCTACACCAATTGGCCCTGAGCCTTTCTGTGGTATCCCGTGGGCCTCAGTAGTCGACAATATTAGTAAATGGGAAAAAAATGTAGTGTTTGACCTATTGGAACTGTATTCCCAGCATTAGACAGGCCAAATCTTTGATCAGACCATTTTATCACAAGGACTTGGCGGTCATTTCAAGTAAACGAAATATTAGGAAGCTAGTGAGTTTTCTTTCAGGTCACTGCAACCTGAGATATCATTTGGACAAAATGAACCTGTCCACAGAGACGAAGTGCCGACTCTGTTTAGAAGAGATAGAAATTGCAGAACACATACTATGTGAGTGTGTTGCTCTGTGCACACTGAGGTGGCTTCATTTTGAAGAGAGGTATTTGACCCCGGAAAAATGTAGATTGGCCTCTACAAGCAGCATTATCGCCTTTATTAGGAAGGTAGAGAAGCTCCTGGACTAACAAATCCCAATAGCACAAAAGATCTTTCAGGTCGAAGTGCTAGCCGTTTTGGGCAGGGACAAAAAATTGTCAACAAAGAAGGCGTTTTTATACTCCAAACAATTGAAATAAAAGAAAAACTAATATAGCAAATTCACATATAGCAGCTCAACAAATAAGGGAAAAATTTCCAAGAATTGAATTAATCAAGGGCATAACTTCAACGAATATTAATCTGTAAAAAAAATCGATCCGCTTACACCTACAGAGCAAATGTAATGAAGGAGCTGATATCATTGCAAAAAGGAGTTGCTTGATTGAGGATATGAATAAGTATGATTTTATGGAAGCTAGAGATGTACTTCGTACATCCAGTTAAATCTGTGGAAAATGCCTTTGAAAACCCCTTTCTTTAAGTAAATCAAAGGAAGCACTACAATGATTCGAACATTGGGGCGAGTTAGACTAAATCCTGGAAATTGAAAGGAATGTCTTCATAAACGTAATTTGAGTGAAGTAAATTTGTGTGATGCTTGTATATGGTTGTAGAGGACATTGAACATTTGCTTTAACAGTGCACCAAATTTGGACACAGCAGAGCAGATTTCAATGTCCTTATGAATGCAAGGAGCGTGATTGAAATTTTACAAATGGGTATATAAGTGAGTGTACAACTATTTAGGAGTTTATTAGATTATAAAGTATTACAGTATGAAAGCGGATCGATGCGTGAAAGATGAGTAATTGAAATTAATAAATAAAAAAAGTTCAGAGTTTTAAATGTAATTGTTAAATTGAAAATTTTTAGAAATCGGGCTAAATACCCCTAATGATTGGAGCTAGCGCCAAATACAGAACATTAATTCTTTCCAACATCAAAATAACAACAAAAAAAAAGTAGTATTTAATGTTTTTGCAGTAAATTTTAAATATTTTAGTGACGGATTTTTATTTTGCCACAAAAAAATGTCAAACAATGGTCATTCCTATTAGAAAACCCTGAAAAAAACTAGTAAACGATTCATTTACGCTTGTTGACATTGAAGTTAAATATTGTATTGGTTAAATCTTATGTTGAATCAATGTTTGCATGTGTAATATTTTGTGTCACACAGTTTGAGCCAATACTCGCCTAAGTTGATTTTTACTATTTACTATTTGACTGCATAAGATCTATAATTAATTTTAATTACAATAGTTTTTTTTCTGTGAATGACATGATAGCTTTAGAAACTAGTCTGAGACGTGTAAATAACAACGAACACATACAGATTCAATAGTTAGGAAGTTATTTTCGGATAGTTTTTAATTTATATATAAATACATTTTGGAACCTGTTTTTAAACGTTGTTAATCATAAACTTGATAATAAGTCGGAAAGCATAATATCACATGGTGGAATTCCCAGTCAGTGAATAATCATAATTAGAAGAGTAACATGTTGTAAAATTAAAAATAGTTGTTAGATATCTGCGTTATTTGAGGTTTGACTTATAAATCAAAAGCATTGTCATTTGAAATCACATAGCATAATTCTTAGAATATTTAATAATAACGATCATAAGATCAACAGAATTTCACCACAGTAAGGCCTGTATCGGTAGTTAAAAAAGCGGCACACAACAACAATTATGGAAATTGAAATCATTTAATAACTAGTGACTATTATGACTAAATTTGTTAGCCGACCAATAAGATCTCATAACTTGGATTATCCGCGTTGTTTCGTTAGGAACAAAATAAAACCATCCAAAAACTTACCAAAGGGGTTAACATTTGAAAATTTACCAATTTGATTCTATATTCAATACAACACGTAATAGGGGCCCGATTGTATTGAATGATACCTTAACCCATTTCTGTTCAGTAACGGGAACCGTTGATTTTTTTACCTTCTTTTTACATGGGGCTTGTAAATCTAGGAACATTTTTTCTGATTTCCCGTTTCCGAGAAAAGTGATGGTCGAAAAATCAAACATTGGCCTAATGTTATATATACAAAATTTGTAGAAAAACACGATTTATAGAAAATGCATTTTGTTGTAAAATATAAAATAAAATAATAAATTTTTTTTACGATGGATAGGTTGCTATTCCGATAATCTTCAATGGATGGAAAAGTGTGCAACAAAATTCCTAAACAGTTTTAGCGCAACTTACCACATGCCCTGGGCATTCGAATCATTTCCGTATCTAATCGTTTCAGTATATATATGGTTAATGTCTTCACTATCAATATATTGCTCGAATAATTTAAATGGGCTCAAATGTTCCAACTTTGCGGCCAAAGCTTTTACCATTTTTTTAAGCAGTGGTGCCCAAGTTCATCAGCTATCATCTCATCCAATGTATCAGTGGACCAAATATTATCGAATAGTGGCCAATTTACATCATAGATTTGTTTATGTCAACTAGTAATTCTGGAATACATGACACTAATGGTAAACAAATCTAATCTACATTTATATCTGCAATATAGAATTATTAGAAAAATCACTTCATACTTTTACACAATTAATACTATTATTATTATTATTATACTTATCTTTAGATATATCAATCCATTTGTATCACTATTTTTGCGCACATCTATTTTTCTATTATTATTTAATTATTTTTGTTTTTGTTTTTGCTTGACATTTTTTTTTTTTTTTTTTTTTTGTTTTTTAGTTTTTTGTGGTCGGACGGTTACATCCACATGACCTGCTGTTTCTTTCTCCAAATTCCACTTACAGATTCTTCTCAAGGGAAGGGCTGAAGCATTTGGAAATCTCCTTTTGTCTTGACTTTGTCTATTTTTATTTCTAAAAATAGTAAGTAATTTGGATCATTAATTATTTAGTTGTTTGTATAATCCGATAATCTGCAACAATTTTTTAAATTCATTTATATTATTCAAAATTATTCATTTCATTTAACGTTGTTATTTCAGTTTTTTTTTTTTTTTACTTAACTATAACCTATACTAACTATAATGTTTATTATTACTACTTAATATTTATTCAAGTATATTAATATTTAATTCATATAATTCAGACATAAATCAATTAATTTTACTAATATAAATCCTTAAGGGTATTACTATTTTGTATTGACTATTATGAACAGCTGTTTTAAAGTTAAATTATATAATCCCAGTATAATTATTAACTACTAAAAATTAATTTTTTTTTTTTTTTTTTCATAGTTTAAATTTTCATTAGTAGCTTTTATCGTTATGTTGTTAGTTTTAGTATTTCGTTAGTAACTGTTTTTTGTTATTTTGTTATTTGTTATTTATTCAAATGTGATAAGCAATATTCTATTCATTCAATTTTAATTGATAATCTTTTTGTTTAGTGGTTATTTTATAGACTATAGTTGATTTCTTTTAAGAATTTTAACAATATTTTATATTCTATCTCTTCTTGTCTCTGTAGTATGTTTATTAACGTTCTTTGTCTAAGCAAATGGTATTTGTTGCGTATGCTATTATATATAGTACATTCACTTATAATATGTTTATTATCTTCTTGGATATTACAACTCAAACAATTTGAGGAATCTTCTAATCCAATTGTGTACCTATACTTTTTATTATAAGTATGTCCTGATCTCAATCTAGTTATTAGTTTTATTTCCTGTCCGCTAAAACTTTTATTTTTAAACCATAATTTCTTAGCTGGTGTTTCTTCTATTTGTTTATAGTAGTAACCTGCAGTTGCAGTCATTTGTCTATAAACGTTTTCCCATTCATTATTTATTTGTTTTGCAATACAACCTATACTGTCATTCAACGTCGGTTCATTGTCTAACATATGAGTCGGTGCTAAAATTGCGGTTTTTGCTAGTTGATCTGCAATGTTGTTACCAACAATATCAATGTGCCCTGGTATCCATTTAATCGTTATTTGTTTTGTCGTATTATATCCTGCAAAGTCTAATATATGGTTCTCATAATGTTTTTCTGTATTAATTTTAAGTGCAGTTTGAAGTGATATACATGCACTCTGAGAATCTGTGATAATTATGATTTCTTCTTTTTTACTAAGTTGTGCTAGGGTAATTCCGATTTTAATGGCTATGGTTTCTACTGTTTTAATGTCAGTTAGATTTTTAAGGCCAATGGAGTATCTTTGGTCACTATCTTGAACATAGATTCCAATTCCTGATTTTTTATTGATTAATGACCCATCTGTATATATTTGTTCATAATTTTTGTATTTTTCTAAAGTCTCCAGTGCAATTCTTTTCATTTCAATATTGTTCTTTGTTTTAATCTTAAGTCCTTTAAGGTACGGCTCTATTTTAATGTTATTTGGATTCGTGGATTTGTAGTGAAATGGTTTTATGTATGAGAGAGAATGATATTCTGTGTATATTTTATTCAGCTTTGTCATTGAATTTATTGTTTTAATGTCATTACCTATTTTTGAATTTCTATATAGTTGTTTTATTATATATTTTGTTGTTTTTAATTTGTTGTCTAATTTTGTTGACATTTCCATCGCTTCTGACAGTACTGCTGGTATTGGTGTTGTTTTAAACAGTCCCAAACATAATCTAAGACTGCTATTTTTAATCTGTTGACATAACTTTTGGATTGTTTTGTTATTTTCATCTGTTATAATGTATGCATATTCTAATTTTGGTTTAATCACTGCTTTGTAAATATTAAGTAGTGTTTCTGGGTGTGCCTCCCCTTTTGCATATGCTAAAATTTTTATTATATTTATTGATTTTTGGATATCTATTTTTAACTTTCTATAATGTTTCATTAAGCCAAGTCTATTTGTAAAAGTTATGCCAAGTAATTTTGTGTCCTGTTTTTCCGCAATTGATGTATTATTTATTTTTATTGACATTGTGTATCTGTTATTTTTGTTGGTGTATAATCTGAGAAAATGTGACTTATTTAGATTTATTTGTAATTTGAGGTTGTCCAGTATTTGTTTTAGTCCTTCAAGTGTGTTATTTGCATTAGTTTCTAGTTCTTCATGGGTTTTGCCGTTTACAATAATACAGATGTCGTCCGCAAATTGCAATATTTTGCTGTTATTGTTGCTGAGCACGTGTATGTTTGTAGTATATAAATTGAATAAAGTAGGGCTCAAGCAACTACCCTGTGGTGTTCCTGTATTTGTAACTTGAATAATATTATGTTTATTATTTTGTATTTTTATTTTCCTGTTGGATAAAAATTGTGATATCCAATTTATGATTGTTTGTGCGAAATTAAATTTTTCCATTATGGTGATCAATATGTTTTTATCTACATTATCAAAAGCTTTTTTGATGTCTATGTTTATGAGTAGAATTTTCCTTTTAATTCTTTTTTCATTGTTAACATGGTTAATCATTTCCGTCATGTAATCCATAATGCACTTATTCTTACGGAATCCATAGTTGTTATAGTTAAGAATATTGTGTTTGTCAATGTGTTCATTTATTCTATTCAATATTAATTTATTAAATATTTTAGAGAAAACCGGGAGAAGGCAAATCGGTCTGTAATTTAAAACATCTCTGTCGTCTTCTGATTGTTTTTTTATCGCTATAACTGTTGCTATTTTCCACTTTTCCGGATACTTTTGTCGTGCCCATATATTGTTGAAATGTTCTTTTATTAAGTAAATAAAATTACTGTTGTATTTTTTGATTTCTTTTAATACTTTATAACTGATCTTGTCCATCCCTGGTGCTGTATTTTTTGCATTATCTATAATTTCTGTTATTTCATTACAATGAAATTCACTTTCCCCGGGGATGTGAGTAGGAAATGGATAACAAGTTTGATCTATAGATGGGGGAAAATTACAGTTGAGAAAAAGCTTCGCCTGTTTTTCTTCGTCTAAAATTGTATAGTGACACTGTCTTTTATTTTTTATTTTATTAATATCACTCCATAGGTCTTTACAATTGGTCTTTTTGTTTATGTTTGCTAGAAAGTTCAGCCAACTTTTCTTTTTCTCTCTTTTTATTGCCATCTTTAGCACCTGCACTGCTTTTTTCAGTTCCATGGCCGTATACAATGTTTTATTACTATTATATATTAGTTGCTTTTCTGTTTTAATGTTCCAGAGCCTTTGTGTCAGTTCATTCCACCAAGGTTTTGGCCTGAAATTCCTTTTAACATTTCTAGTATTAGTGTTTTTGTTAATTATGCTTGTAATATATTCTTCTATGTCTTCTTTTTGCTCTCGTAAATTATTATTAATTTCATTTAATGTTTTCCTCCAGTTTGTAAATTGCTTTGTTTCAATTTCTGTGATTCTATATGTAATATGTATAGGTAGATGGTCACTGCCTAAATTGTCATTTATGGAACTCCAAGATAATTTATTAAATAAATTGGGCGTACAAATTGTTATATCTATTGCAGATGTGGTGTGCCTGTATAAGTCCTGCCTTGTATGTGTTCCATCGTTTAATATATTAAAATTATTACTTGTTATGGTGTCTGCGATCAAACTTCCTAGTTTATCCGTGATAAAGCTATTGTCCCACAGTCCGTTCCTTGCGTTTATGTCGCCGGCAATAATACTGTGTCCATTCTTGTTATCTATTAACAGTTTATCAAATTCTATGTTTACTTCTTCCGGATTCCTATTAGAGTTATTATAGAATGTTATTAAGTCCATGTTTATTTGTCTGTATCTAATGTTTATTTTCAATGTTTCAAGTCTATTATATGTGTTATTATTGTTTATTGTTTTCCACGATATTGCTTTATTAATCAAAAAACCTACTCCCCCATATCCACCAGGTCTATCTAATGTAATTAAGTTAAAATTATTAAATATTATTTTTTCTGTTGGTTTAGTCCACGTTTCAGATAAAATTGCTATCTTAATATTATTCCTGGTCAAATATTGCTCTAATATCACTTTGTTGCTTTTTAAACTACGTATGTTAAATTGTAAAATAATAAAGTTGCTGTTCATAATTTAATTCTCTCTTTCTACCCAATTAATTATTATCGACTTGTATCATGTCCCCTATTTTGATTAATAGGGAATCAATGTTGGCCGGATTTTTAAGAACATCTTTCTGTTTTAGTATTTCTACTATCTCCAGTAATATGTCGTCTCTATTTTTGATTTGTTTCAGTAAATCTTGTATAACCTTGTTACTGATTTTATTTCTGTTATCTAGTTCCTTATTATTGTTTAATTTAATTATATCTATTCTACTGTTAATTCCAACTGGATTTAGGAAGTCTGTTTCTTTTGGTATTTGTTGCCTTATTCCAAACAAAATTTCTTTGGTTTCTCTTAATGTAGTTTTATGTATCGTCATATATTGTGTAATTTGCTTTTGTCTATTCCGTTCTCTGCAATCTCTGTTATTTGTTTGATGACCGTCACCACAAAACTTACACTTGGGTTTTAGGTCACATAGATGTTCTACTCCTCCTTGTTGTGCACAGATTTTACATCTTTGTACCTCTGTCGATCTACACCTATTAGCGGTGTGGCCATAATTTTGGCATTTTATACAGTACATTGGGTTGGGGAAATAATACTCTACTTTAACTAAAATGTTCTCGAACATAACCACATTATTGGGAAGCTTACTTGACTTAAATGTCACTTTTACTAGTTCCATTTTTAATGGAGTTGATGTTTCTGAGTCCCATTTGGTCATTCTTTCGACCTTTTCAATTTGTACATCCGCTTTTAGACTGTTAAAAATGTCTTCCTCAGTTAAAGATATCGGTACGTTTCTGATAATCCCTACTGTTCGATTGAACATTGTTGGAATAAACCCACTGTATCCGTCAAATTGCTTGAATATTTCTGATTCTATGCATTTATTAGCATCGTGAAATGTTTTGAAAGTAACCCTTGCCATATGCTTACTTATAGACTCAACCGAGGCAATATTTTCGAACCTATTATCTATTAATACTTTTCCCAAATGTATAATATTTAGGTTATCTTTTTTAATTATTACTCTATATGGACCTGTATCATATCTATTATATTTGTTTATTTTTGTTGTTGTTGTGTTATTAACCTTAAGTGTATTATCTTTACCATCCCCCATGTTTGTATTTCTTTTTGTTTTTTTTGATGTATTATCTTCGTTCAATACGATTAAGTTTAAGTTTGTATGATTTTCTATTTTTTTCGTATTTGTATTTAATTTTCTTTTTTGACTTTGTACTTTTTTGTTTTTACTTAAATCATCTGTTAGCATTTCATTTTGTTCTTCTAATTCTGTGTCACTGTCGTCTGGTATGTATACATCATTTGGTTGAGTAAAGTAGGATAACCTACTTATCTCTTTTGTACAATTCTGTATTTCTTCCACTATTTATAACCACTAAACTTACCGATTTTTCTTTAACTTCTTAGTTTGATATAAATTATAAATTTTTATTTTTTAAAAACCACGTTTTAAATTTTCAGCTAGAATATCACTGTTATCCTTACGGATGTCACAATCTGAATCTGCTTGACATTTATATATCTAATGTCATATTATTTGGTTGCTTTTTTTTTTGTTTTTGTACTTTTTGTTATTATTAAGCATATAGTATGCGAACGTGCTTATATTGAACATATTATTGAACAGATTATTGAACACATTATAAAGCTGGTAACTTACTACGGTTTTAATTCTATACATTTTGAAAATTTTTCGGTGCTTGATAATTTTTTGATTTTTAAGCTGAATATTTTAAATATTTTAGTTTTAGTAAATTATTATATGAAATTTGATTTAAATTTATGCATTATTTTAAACTTAATAAATTTTGGTTTTATTATAAAATATATTTAACCGTTAGAGTTATAAAATATATTTAACCGTTACTGATGTAAGATTTAATAGTGATTTTTGCTGGCCCTATATTGTATTTCTAGTTATTTTGTTTATTAGTTTTTATGGATAGTTCGTCTAAATATAATTTTATCTTACAGAATATTCGAAGTATGCGACAAAATTTGGACTTACTGTTGGCAAATATTAATATATTAAAGCCAGATTTTGTCATTATCTTCTTAACAGAAACCTGGATAAAGAGTTCTGAAATTGATAAATACAAAATAAATGATTTTTTATTTTATGCTAATTGTAATGACCATTATAGGTGTGGTGGGGTAGCACTATTCATTAGGTCGTCTTTAAGCCATGAAGTTTCAACATTAAAATTTACATCTGCTGATGCTCTCAAATTGTCAGTTCAATTAGGTAGAAAAAAATTAATTTCATTTTAATATATAGATTTAATTTTTTTTCTGTCAGCAGCTTCTTAAGCGAACTGAATGACTTTCTAGTTAAGGAGAGGTCAAAACATAGAATGTTATTAGGCGATTTAAACATTGAACTTTTAAAAAATTCTCAGGAAAAAGATAATTATCTAGCGCTTTGTGCTTCTTTTGGGTTAGAATCACTTCTAAATGATGTCACAAGGGTAAGTTCCAATTCTTGTCTTGATCATGTTTTTTTCGACTCAATTGAACCCAACTGTGCGATTGTAATCGAGAACTTGAATCTTTTTGTAACTGACCATAATACAATATGTATATCAATAAACATGCATGTCACTAAAGCACGGATTGCTTATAAACCTGCGAATCAAACCAAAATTAATTATGATGACTTAAATGTTAAATTAAATACATGTGATTGGAGTTCAGTTTTGTCCGCTGATGATCCAAATATCGCCTTTACGAATTTTCTTAATATTTTTGTTTTGTGTATAAATCAAGTCAAATCGTCAAGTATAATAAGGAACAAAAAGTTTAAAATTAAACCTTGGATGACGAACAACTTGTTAAATTTGATCGACCATAGAAACTGTCTAGCTAAAAAGTTGTCTAAGAATAAAAACAATTTATTTTTGAGAAAAAAATTGTTTAAACTATCTTCCAAAATTAAATCACAAATCCCAAAGGTTAAAGAACTCTATAATAGAAATAAATTTTGTGCAGCTACAGACTATAAATCCAAATGGAAGGTTGTCAATGGTTTTTTGGGGAATACCATAAATAACAATAATATACCGCCTATTGATATAGGAAATTCTAATGCTGATTTGGATTATGGTGCGGTTGCCAACATATTTAACGAGTATTTTGTTAGAGCCCCATATAATATTCTTTATGACAACAAAGAAAGTGCCTTCATTAGTGAAATATTAGAGATGGGCTTGCTCATTCTAATAACATTAATTCAAATTTTTACCTTTTTCCAACTTGGGATAATGAAATTGTGTCACTTGTGAATGATTTAAAACATACAACTTCTTTTGGTGATGATGGGATTTCTAGTATTACTTTAAAGCGATCAATTTTTAGCATTGCGCACGTACTCAGTTTCGTCTTTAATTTGTGTTTGTCAGGTGGAATTTTTCCTAACAAATTAAAAATAGGTGTTGTTAAACCTTTATTTAAAAAGGGTTCACGTAAAGACATCAACAACTATCGTCCAATCACTCTCCTAAGCTCTTTCTCGAAAGTATTGGAAAAGCTTATTAAAGTCAGATTGTTGAAATACATCAATAAGATCAAATTTCTTGATGAGAGACAGTACGGGTTTATTAAAAACTCATCCACAGAAAAGGCGCTTATTTCATTTTTATCACCTTTGCAGCTATCTTTAAATAGTAGTTTGGAGACTGCGTCTCTTTTTATTGACATTTCAAAAGCTTTTGATACTGTCAATCACAAACTAAGTAAACTAAGTTAAGTAAACTCGGTCATATTGGTGTTAGAGGATCTGCTTTAAATCTATTTCAATCATATCTAGATAATAGAGTGCAAATGGTTTGCGTAAATAACTCTTACAGCGATGCGAGATTAGTTAATGTGGGTGTTCCACAAGGCTCCGTACTGGGCCACTCCTATTTTTGATTTATTGTAATTCAATTTTTAGTTTAAATTTTAAAGGAAATATTATTGCATTTGCTGATGATATGGCGTTCCTCTATTCTAGTCAAGATACAAGTACTCTTGAAAATTGCATCAAACATGATATCGGTCTAGTTAAAAAATGGTTCTATGTTCATGACATGATTATAAGCTCGAAATCGAAATTGATGCATAATACATCAATTTGTTGTATCGTGAATTTTAGAACTCAAACTACAATTTGAGTTCTAAAATTCACGATACAACTCCGATGAAATGTCACTCTCTATCGTGTAATGAGACTGTTTGTGATCGTTATTGTATATCAATTGAAGTTGTAAGTTCTTTTAAGTATTTGGGTCTTCATTTAGACTACCAACTGAACTTTAAGAATCACGTTTCTCATTTGAAGAATAAACTGTGTAATACGTTGAGGATTATGTATTTTCTACGTAAGATTTGTAGTTCAGAATTCTTGAGATCACTGTATTTTTCATTAGTGGACTCTCATCTACAGTATGGGTTATCATGTTGGGGCGGAATTTATATCACTAATTTAAAGTCATTAATATCAATTCAAAAATGTATTATCAAAGTTATGAAATTTTTGCCTATGATTACACCGTCTTTTCCGATTTTTGAAGAAATGAAAATTCTACCATTGCGATATTTATATGTATTTAAAATACTAAAGACATTTTATTTAATGAGTGGAAATCGGGTTATTAATGGTTCTATTAAGCCTTATGTATTGCGCAACAAGAATAGAATGTTTATTCCGTTTCCTAAGAAAGAACATTTCCGTAAATTTTTTACGTATACTGCTTCTAAATTATTTAATCATTTACCACTCGACATTGTTAAAATCAATAATATAAAAGAATTTGGTTGTCGTCTAAAAGCTTGGCTTTTTTCATTTAATGATATAGACATTTTATTTGATGTGTTGGTTTAACTGTGGTTACTATATATATTTGAACTATTTAATCAGCATTTGTATAATAATCTGTTTTTGTGTGTTTCTTATATTCAATTATAAAACCTTTTATTTTAATATTTTAGTTTTAATAGTTGAACAAAAAATTCAATGTATTTTTATTTTTATTTTTTTTATTTTTATTTATTTTTGTTTATTTTTTATTTTATATTTTTATTTATTTTTTTATTTGTTCTTTAATATTTTTATTATATCCTCTATTATAAGAATCGTAACTCCGATACATTTATGTTTAAATAAGGAGTTTACTATATAAGTTGTTTCTGTTTTTATATTAATTAGTATACTTTAATTAGTATTAATTAGTATCATTCTTTTTTTCTGAATAAAGAAACAATTTAAATAAAAAAAAAATAAAAAAAAAATAAAAAAAAGTGTAGCAAAATTTTATTTTGAATTTCCAAACTACTCAAGGGGTTTAAACATTTCGCCAGCTTCAAATGATTGATCCGCAGATAGACTAGCATTAGATGGGTGATCAGTAGATAACAAATCAGTATCGAGCGCTGCAAAATCCTCTGTTTTTGAACTATATTCCATTTCAAAATAACCAGCCACCTCTTGTCATGCACAAGAATCTTCTGTTGGTATTTCGTCTTCGTTAATTAGTTATTCATCGGTAGCTGGTATACCCTTTGATTATGTCTTCTAAATCTTTATGCTAAGTTACCTTAGGAGCAGTTACCGAGGAGCAATTTGAATATTGAATATTTTTATAATGTATAAACATTAACAGTTATATATATTAACAGTTATTGAAAATATATGATAAATACGACAAATGTATTCTAATCTAAAAATTAAAATATGTAGAATTAGCTGAAAAAGAAATAAAAATTTGTGGTTTCTCTTTTTATACGATTAAGTTAAGGCTTTTATTTCTCCCTTTTACAGACAATCAAAGTCCAATCCTATCAAAAATTTCAACAAATTTAATTTTTTTTTATGTGTTTTTGGAGTATTTTAAATTACATCCAAAAAAATTATTATATTTTATTTGATAGGGTAACTGGGAAAGCAGGGTTGCCATCTCGAGATTTTTACCTGGAGTTTCCGGGTTTTTTACAATATCTCCGGTCTTCGGTTATTACAACAATTTCTCCGGGTTTTTAAGTTGTGATAATTTTTTACCATTTTTTTGTTTAGTGTTGCTTATGCAAAAGGTTTTTTTTACTAAAGAAATTGATATTCAGAATAAAAAGAATATTTTACGCCGTTGATTTTGAAAGTGTTGAATCTATCACCCGCATAATATCATCAAATGACTGAACAACAAAAAATTGTCCATTCATAATGTGACTTCATACACAGCTTATAATGCAAATGTTAATTATAAGTAACATTCATTGTTCTGTTTTACAAAAATGGAAATATTTTGAAAGGTGATTGCAATTTTAATGTTGTTCCCAACGCAGAAAATCATGTCTGCAAAAAAGCTAAAGTATGGTATAGAATCTTTTGTAAACAAAACAGAATTTTCGTGTAGCACTACAAAAGTTAGAAGAGAACTGAAGGCTTGCTTTGATTTTTATAGTTTCAAATTTTCGCAAATGGTAAAAAATGTTCCTATCCGTTGGTTGAGCCTCTCAAATGCATTTGATAAAATTCTTTTGTGTTATCTTGCAGTTAAATTATATTCTAAAAACGAAAGGGGCGATGACCTAACAAACTGTGATGACCTCATTTTAAGGTTTCTTTATATTCACGTATTTTAGTAATTATAATATTTAATCATAATTTTAGTCTAATGTCTGATTTTTGTTGCAATAAATTAAAAATTTACCAAAAAATTTACCTAAAATGCCACTTACCTTAAATATGGCACGCAGCCTTAGTTTAACACTTTTCTTAACTATAACAAAGCAAGTGATTTTAATTTTTTCAGATAAATTGCCTAACGAGCACACGATGTAACGGTTAATCTGAAAAATTAGATAACTGACAATTTTTTTGGTGGTAAATTAATGAGCAATTTGTTTCTGACTAAATTTACTAAGATAATTATATCTATGACTCCACCCATTGGTGTTTCACAGTTTCTGGTAAGTTGTTGTTTATACCACATCGTTATTGTGGATCTAAATCAGCAAGCCGCTGGTTGTTTTAACAATTAAACCAGTTCAAAGGGTTTGGTTCTTTGCTTAACAGCTGAACTGCCTCTATATTCACATGTTGCTGGAGTCTTTCTTCGTGTTTCCTTGCATTTTTTTAAATTTCAATTGAAACGGGGTCCACTTTAAGGTCTCTATGTAGATCACTATTCCTGACGTACCATGGTGCATCGACGATGTTCCTTAGTACCCTGTTCTGAAACCTTTGAATGATATTGACGTTGCTGGATTTTGTACAACCCCAAAGTTCAATACCATAAGTCCATATTGGTTTCAGTATTTGCTTATAAAGTAGCAGCTTATTGTATGATGATAGATAAGAGTGTCTGCCTATCAGCCAATGCATTTTTCTATAGTTTAGTTTTAGTTTTTCATTTTTCTTTTTGACGTGGACCTTCCAACTAAGTTTAGCATCCAGGATGATGCCTAGATACTATGCTGTGTTCGCACACGGTGTTATTTCTCGATTTATTGAAATAGGTATATGTTCAACTTGTTTGTTGGTAAAATTTATGTGAACTGATTTTTTTTTTTTCAAAAGTCGCCACTGTGTTGTTTTCTAATTCAGGTAGAACGGTGTATAGTAAATACACCTGCTTTTATTTCTTTCAATACAGAATAGGTTTCAGCCAATTTAATTCTAAAGAATCAATCTTTCAAGTATGATTGTATTTTAGCGATTTGCATTGGTAAGAGGTTTCTTAACTTATGATTAAGTCTTTCATTCCTTGTCAAAAGCTTGCGCCACATCTAAATATATCGTGGAGGAAACATTTTGCTCTTTAAGCTCTTTCTCAATTACATTCATTATTCTGTGTACTTGTTGTATTGTTGAGTGTTGACGACGAAATCCGAACTGATGATTGAGGATTAAGTCATTCCTTTCGATTTTTGGATTTAACCTTTTAATCAGTAGTTTCTCAAAGAGTTTAGACATAACTGGCAACAACAAAATTGGCCTATAAGATGAAGTTTCATATTATGGTTTTCCAGGTTTTGGTATCATTATTACTTCTGCAATTTTCCACAAACTGGACACAAATTTGGTTCTAAATGCTGTAGTGATAAGATAAGTAAACTTAACTAGAGCCTTCCTTGGTAGTTTTTTTTCTGTAGTAATAAGATCATAACCAGGAGCTTTTTTCGAAGTCATATTGAATTTTATCTCATGCATGACCTCTTTTGGTGAAGTCAATAGGATTTCTTCACTTTCTTTTTCAGATTCCACCGTTATTATTTGAGATTCTAAAGTTTGATCATCATGTGGTTGGAATATTTTTTCGAGGTGCTCCGCAAAACCTTGAACTTTATCTTCGTTATTTCGATCCCATTTCCCCCCTTATATTCTTATTGGAGGGTTCTGCATTGTTGGTATTTTAATTTTTTTGGTTGCTTTCCAAAGTGAATAATCAGTCCTGCTATCATTAGTTATTTTTTTTAGATAGTTACTGATTGACTCATCTTTTACTTGTTGGGTTTCTCTTCTTAACGGTTGAGTTAAATTGTTTAACATAGTTTTATATTGAGGAGCTCGTGTTTGCTGCCATATTCTTCTTGCTCTTCTTTTTTCTGCCAAGAGTTCTCTAATTTCTTTAGGGTAGTTGTTTTCTTTTAATTTATTTTTAATTTTTGGGATACTTCCCCAGGCTGATTGTGGTATATCATTTACAAATTTTTGAACTTCGTTTTCTATTTGCTCCTCGGTTTTTAATGGAACCTTTAGGTTAATTTTTTCTTCTAAGGACTGCCTAAATTATTCCCAACAAGTATGTTTATTTATTAGGCTTGGATTTCGTTCTTTTTGAATAATTTTTTCGCTTAATGTCAAAAGTATAGTCTCGGCTTTCGTCTACTTATATATAGTTCATTGATATATTTTTGATTATAAAAAAATCAATTAAGTCTGGCATTTTGTTTTGATCTGTAAGCCAGTAGATTGGTTTTCCAGTTGAAAAAGTTTCACTACCGCATTTTCTGACAGCTTTAAGCAGTTCTTTACCTTTAGTCGTTGTTAGCCTAGAACCCCAATGGACATTTCTTGCATTAAAATCTCCTCCAATTATGTATCTTTTTCCTAGTTTTCTAAAGAATTGTGGATAATCTTTTTCTTTTAACGCGTGTTTCGGAGGGCAGTAAACACTAACAAGACTAACATAATTATTTTTCGTTTTGACGTTAACAGCAGTTGCTTGTATTTCAAATGTTTCATATTTCAGCTCTTCGTAATGGCGGGTATTATTTCTAATTATAACAACGCTACCTCCTTTAGCAGTGTTTTCTGGGTGATTGGTTTTATATACTTGATAATTTTTAAATTAAATATTTGATTGTCTATAGTAAAGTGAGTTTCCGTGATAAGACATATGTCTATATTTTCTGTTTCCAAGACTACCTGCAATTCTTGTTGATGTTGCATTAGTTCATTGGCAATCCAGCATATAATTCTAAGATCATTGGCCATTTTTCTGTTTCGATATAACTCCTTTAGCTCTATACTCAAGTGTGTGTAATCGTTCATCAAACGTATTAAGTTTACTTAATATCAGTTTCAGAGTTTGACTAATATCCTCACTTTGGGTAGTTTCTCTTTGATTTACTTTACTCCTTAATACTTGAGCGTGAGTGAAATTGCTCATTTCCTCCCAAGGAATTTCTGATACTTTTCGTCGTCTTACTTCGGGCTTGTTTTTTCGAATGGTTGGTTTTCTACTTAAATTTGAATTTTTTCATTCATTCTTTTAAATTTGATGCTTTGCAATTCAATGGCAACACTGCATACTCTATAGTTAGCTGGATGATTTCTCCACAGTGAACGCATTTGGCCTGCCCATTTTTTGGTAGTACGCAACCTCTTGTATGATGTTTTCTGATACATTTGACACATCTTGGTTCCTTATTGCAGTACTTTTGTGTATGTCCACTTGGGAGTGATGACATTGTGGTATAAGCTTAGACCTTCTTAATGGCTGTATAATCACTCTGCATCCTAAGATCTCATCGGCATCGAAGGTCAACATAAACATGGAATGAAGGTTTTTAGCCATCACTCTGATTGGCCTAGTTTGTTTGCCTTCAAACGTGTGCCAATAGTGGTTTTCTTCATTGAGCATTTTTATTACTTGGCGGTAACTTTCACTATCTTTCAAGTTTATTTTGATGTTGCATTCATCACCTTTGCGTTAAACTTATCTGTTGCAGTTATTGTTTTTATTTTTTAATAAAGTAAGTCATAATCTTTGATATCATTTATTAATATTGGTGGGAGTTGAGCTAGTTTTTGTAATGACAAATAGTTAGACTTAAATCAAACAAAAAATTGAAAAAATTTGTTTTATGTGTTAAAAAAAATAAGCTGTTGGTTGCAAAATCGACTACCAGACGAAAATGGGTTCAATAGCTCTGGTCTTCAGGATAAATACTGCTATAATATATATTTATATTTCAACAAAAAAAAATCCAATAAAATTAGCCTATTAGCAAACAAGAGATATGTTCAATTCCATAATAATTAGCATTATAGTATCTCTCTGTTAATTCTAAGATGTTTGCAAATTTTGACCTTGAAGTTGTAATTTTTGTGTTCATATATCCGCTCGGTTAAAATATATAGATATTGTATTTTAATTTAGAATGATCAACCGATCAAAGTTGTATACCTTCATTTAGCCCACCATGTAAAATCCGCATCAAATGATTCGGTCATTTAAAAAACTTAATTTCATTAATCGCTCTATTTTGGTTAATTCTAAAATTTATGTTGACCATATAGAACAAACCATTAGGTAAACATTTAGACGATAGCAACATTTTAAAAAGATACGAGTGGGTTATATTTTGCAAGTTGTTATTAAGTTTGTACACAGTATATTGCGTTGTTAATACCATTGTGTGTTACAACCCAGTGGTATAAATGAAATCCAATTGATATTCTACAAAACACATAAATCTTAAACGACTTCGAGCTTAATTTAGGAAATATCAAATATTCTGGTGTTTCCCACGCAAATGATTATAAAAATGTATTAATTCCGAAATTTATATTTTTACGTAATCCAAGACACAATGTTGTATGTATCATATCGAGATCTTGAACAAATTTGCTAGTTCATGATAATTAAGTCTAATTGACTGTAGTAAATTAACTAGATTCGATTTGATCTAGTCGTATCTTCACGATGACTATAACTAGATTACAGTGTAAATTATGAAATATTTAAATTATACAAATCATCGTTACGCGGCTGATCTCAATAGAATCGGTAGCACTGACAGTGATCTAATCTGCATCCAAAATATCGCAATGAAGCTAAACTGACACATTAAATTTTCATACTGTTTGTTTAAATATCGAGAGTGTTGTGTACACAATTTTAGCTGCTAATTGTGCTAAAGTAATAAATCAGACGCCGACAAATAAAAAAAAGATTTACAAATTATCCAATGTCAGCACCACCAAGTTCGAATTTCGCCAATCAAATAAAAAAAAATTTACGATGTATATGTTTCGAGTAAACATTATGCTTATAGTAAAAAAACGTGAGGTTATTCACCTTAAATTATATGTACACATTAAAAAAAATGTATGTAGTAAGATGAAAACAGAAACCAATTAAATTATGTTCGTGACCTTTCAACATTAACACCATATAATGCTATATAGAGAAACATTAACAGTTTGGTATGCTCGAGTAAAGTTGGATAAATCGTTTAGATTTCGGTCTGTAACACTTTCACTTGAAATCTGATTTTTATTTTATAGTCGATATAATGTAATGGGTGAACGATGGAATAGGTCGGTAGCTTAGAGTTGTTATGCGGCAATAATATAAACTATTTTCAACATTCCATGAAGTGACCATGCCAAAATTATAATTTATTACCGCCAAAACCTACATATGACGAAAAACATGCTATAGTTTCTAAATTTATAAAATTTAAAAAAAAAAAAAAAAAAAAAAAAAAAACTTTGTGACTTCATTTTTATGACCTTGTAAATATTGTTATACAAACAGGTAGACTTTATCATTTGACGTTAAGATACTCTACCAGATAAATTTACATTATATAAAATCACTCAACCATCATGAAAATTTTGACCAAGATTTATAGGATAGTTACCGAGTTTTTTTTTAAGAATAGATTTTAATGTGAATGATATAGCAAAAAACGTTTTATCAGACACGCAAAAACCTTAACAGGATCTCTCGAAGTCCGCTTTGTCCCATAATTGATATATACTGTTACCCTCTTAATTTTCGCTATTATGCTTTCATCATTGTGGCTTTCCAATGCACATTTTTCATTGCCATCACTAGCAGAAAATGACATACAAATACTTTGACTGCATGGTGCGTGTGTAATAGGCTGGACTGAAAAAGGATGAAAACAATTTTTTTTTTTGCGAAATCTAAACATGGATAGTGTTTGAAAGGTGTGATAAGTATCCATTTTTGACAATATTTAGCTCAACATTAGCTATTGATCTTCATCCTTTATACTCATGGTAAGTGGCGGCTCAGTCACAGGAAATGTTTACCAATTAATCATTTCCATATAACTTTGTGCTTGGAAATTTATTTTAGGCACTTTAATGAAACGGACTCTAAGCGGCATTTCTAGCCTAGCTTTCACTATTCTTTTATTGCCCAGCAGACACCGTTGGGCGTGTAAGTTTCACAATGTCATTTACTGGGTTTTTTACATGTAAAATGTATGTAAAATGTAAATGATTATTTTATACATACTGTAAAATATAAATCAATTTTTTCATTACAATTATCGCCATCTGTTACCAAATCACTTAATTAAAGAAAAATTGACTATATACTACAGTGTAGTGTATTTGTGTTTATTTATTGTGATATTTGTACATATGTATAAAAGTAAAATAAAGTGCAACTTTTCTATGATAAGAAATATTTTGACAATGAAATCTTGACACCAACTATCAATAAATGTAATTTGATGATCGCTTCGTTTTTCGTGAGAGGAGTTAGCATATGGAATTCCTTGAATGGTAACTGCTGGGTTTCAAAAAGAATATTTTTCCCAAATTAAATTATTAATGTATTAATCAATTTATCTAGTATTAATTCTATGGTAAGGTTAGTATAATGGTTTTGCTGCAAACCTAGGTTATAAAAAATTATTAATTGTAATTAGAGTAAGAAAAATTAAATTGAATTAATAAAATTCACTACAGTTCCACGCTTAAATTCGATAATCATATTCGCTACCTCTTTACTACACTGGACATCAAAGGCATAATGCATAGGCATTTTATCGAATGGATAGAATAGGGCTAGTAATTTCAGGCATACATTTATTTGATGAGGGTGAGACGGCTAGTGATAATTTGGTTCATTTTGTCCTGTTTGAAATTAATAAAGATTTAAATTTAAAAGCCAGTCAAACGAGGAAAGATTCACTTCATTCATTTCACTGCAGAGAATTATTTTATTTATGATTAAACGTCAAATTGCAATTAGTTTTCCGCTACATATTGAAAGAAATATTCACTCTTAAAAATATTTTATTTTAGTTTATGCAAATGTAGCTAGATGGCACTATGTCACTAGTTGTTTATTTTGTCGAATATAAGAACTAGTTTAAGACGTAAACAGATGGCATTGTAGAAGGATAGGTGATTTTTATAGTCTCAATGTAGATAACTAAAAGTTGAAAATAATTATGATTAACCATTTAAATAAAATGTTTAATTGGATTTTCTAATGCAAGTTATTCTTATAAACAAATGTTTGTATCATTTATTCAATATTTTAAATTATTTCTGGACGGATTCTCGTTTTTTAAATATAATTTACATATTTTTGTAATATACACATTTTTTTTGTAATTTACGTTATTTACATGTAAAATGGAGAAAACGTTTTTTACATGTAAAACGCCCAACCCTGCCAGCAGATCCCTAATGTTACAATTTTCAGAATCTGTAATCATCGCAAGTAACAAATTTTCCGGGATAAAGATACTGCTGATCGGAACTCAAATCTTTTATGTTGATACCCAGCAATATACTTTGAATTGGTTGAAATTGTATCACCGGCTTCTTCTCACATTCACTCAGCTGTGCTCCTATGGGTCCAGAAAAAGAATATGGACCTTTGTGTGACCATCCAATTTTCTTTTCTTCAAAGTATGTATTACCTGCTTGAAATTTTTTTCCGAATCACTTCCACTATCATCATCATCACTTGATATAGACTTTTTAGATGAATCGAATCCCGAAACTTCCTGGATTCCGCTTGTACCTGCAATATCAGACTGTTTTGGTTCTCTTACAAAACAGATCTTTTAAGTTCTTTTTATTTCCGAGCCATTCGTTTTCGCTATATTTCTGTCAAACATATGGCTATCGGAAGATGGATATCGGAAATCCACATTTCCGATAGTCATCTTCCTTTCGCTTCTTTGATCTATCAAAAACGGTATTTTGTCGGTGGGAACTTTGCTCGTTTTTCACACAACTGCAAACAGACGTATCAGATTGCTTGCATTTGAAGGTACATCTATCAAAAAGGTGTTCAGCGTCAGTCTGAAATTTTTCCAATTTTTCTTGTAGAAAAACGGTATTTCTACTTTTCAGAGGTTTATTAATATTTTGATACTTATTGTGGTAAGCTGTAATCATATCCCACTACACGCTTGTGCGTCAATGTAGGAAGTGAGGCAATCTGCCAAATTTGAAAATTTTCCGTGCTCTGCGAATTTTTGAAATTTCCGCAGTATCAGGTTCCTTGCTCCCAACGCCTTTTAATTCTAAACGAATACTATGATAGCATCTCATCATGTCTTTATACGTCGGGAGCAGGTGTTACAGAATCAAGATCTTTTGGCATTCCAAAAACATAACATCTTCTGTGGGCCGAGTATTAATAGAAGCTTTAGCCATAGCCATTATTAAATTACAAAACAACGATAAAATTTAAAATAATTGCAATTTAACACGAACGATAAATATTAGTAAAATGATTTGACACAACTGAGCTCGAATACAACCATAACACTACTAAATTACTAATATGCATGCTCAGAGCAGGCACAATAATGCATCATCCGTAAAATGGACATGTGCAGTAGATAATTAACCAAAAATCGGTGATTTACCACGTTATTAAAAAAAATTTTTTTTAGGGCTGAGGGGGGTGGCTAAAACTTATAAAAAAAATTCGGCTCAATCTAGTGTGTAACGTAAACGTTACCATTTATATGCTATACATAGGTAATATACGATTTGTTTATTTTTTTTTCTTGATCAAATTTACATCTTATATAACCAATAAGAAAGGTTCACACGTCACATTGATGATGTCATTAAAATGTATTAACAATTATCGAAACGGTGTGTTAAAATCGAAAGTTTGAGTTTGTTATGTGTTTATTGCACAAAGTATGAGTTTATTGCTAATTAATCGATTTTTAATTACCAATACGGATATGGATAATTGCAGGTTTTTAACGAACAACTATAGTCATAATCTTATTTGTCACAATATATCACAATAAACATAATTATGATGATGTTGACCTTAGGGTTTTAATTCCGGTTTACCTAAGTTAACTTATAAAGGTTCACTGGCATTGGCCTTATAATGATTTAAATTTAAATTTGATTTATGACAGATAACATTAATTTATTATTGTAAAATGTAAATTTATTCAGAATACGTCGACAACACGTTACCGTCATTAGGAAAACAAAAACATTTGTCAAAGTTCAATGAGAGTTGCTTACAAAATGATTATTTAAATGGTACAAGTGGGATGCGGTAGTAATATCTCTTTATCTCATAAACCTTCGTAAAAAATTTCAATTTGCGATATTACGATATATATATATATATATATATATATATATATATATATATATATATATATATATATATATATGATTTTACTTATAGAACACTAGTGTCTCATATTACATCAACAATCTAACTATAGATCGATTCAAACCCCATATATCTGAAGCTATGACCCTTCAAAGGTACTTCCTTTCATCGAGTATAACTTTATTTCGGATAAAACCGAAAAACAGTTATACAAAGTCTTCCCTTTGAATATCAAAAGCACCGAAGTATTACAATCTATACCACAAGAAGTCGGTTTGGTTTTAACCTTTGCTTGGCCAAATTAGGCTTACAGAAACTACAATGAATAGCTCTGCCGAGTGCCGAATCGTTGTCAAATTTTTTACCTTTGTGGCCAAAAGGTAATTGGCGTAGGTCTAAAATTCATTCTGATTACTATTTAGAGAAATTACGGAGACAAGCAAAGAATATGTGGAAAAAGAGCAATCAAAAGTTGGAAAATATACCAAAGAAAACAAAGAGCTCTCTACAAGATCTACACACTAATACGATCATCATTTACGTAAATTCCAGAAAATTAGTTAAAGATTAACTTAAAATACGAATGGGCTCGAAATTCATCCAGCAAAGATCCAAGTTCGACTAATAGACGCAAGAGAGAGAAACCCATCACATAAGATGTAACGTCACAAATACGAATTTAAAAAGTAAAATGGAAATTGCAAGAATTAGAAAGGAAAGTGAACAGTAAATTCTATTAACTGTAACCCTCTTGATTTCAAGATTTTTATTTGATGGAAACAAGCTACCGTAGTAACCCAACCTGATTCCTAAAAGCAAATCCTCACAGAGTTGTTTCAAGCCGCAATGCTCCAATATATAGGTGGACAATATAGGAACATACAATTATTTTAAAACCCAGCTGATTTTAAATGTTATTCAAGATTAAGCTACATATAAGAAGATGCAGCAGCCACAAAAATAGTTTCATAATTTAAAAATCAAAATAATCAAGCAGGTACTTCCATAAAATCAACCTTGAATTTTTGTATTACTTCTGTAAACTTTTTGAATAAAAAAAATGGTGAACGCATTCGTCAACGCACTGAAAAATAAGGCAGCCAGAACCAGCCAAGCCTAAACTTAATTAAAGAAACTAGAAGTAAAAAATGGTGTCAGTGGAGTTATTAGTTGAGTAAAAGATTAGAAAAACAGCTTGAATATCATGAATTTATAAAGATGAGGTTGAAGATGGGGGGACCATGATGAGAGCAGATGCTGTACAAATAATTTTGAAATCCATAAAAGAGACACAAGGCACTTATTTACATATTCATCCAAAGCTTAATATAGGACAGAATTGTTTTACAAGCATGTAGATGATTAGGTGTACTAGTCCTTTGTTAGTCAGGAAGAGAAGTATAATCCTGTATTGATTAGCCAAATTCGATCTAAACCAAATGATCGATATATATATATAAAAAGAAGCAACGGTTGGAGCAATTTTAAGTGAATGGAAAAAAATAAAAATCCAAATCACAACCGAAAATACAAGTAAGAAAAATTAAAAAGTAAACCGGATAAAGGCACACCTATAATTGTGACGGCAAAGAACTTTTACCAAAAACTGGAAGAAAAAGGAAGTAGTATAACATAATAGACTTATTCCAATGGACATCGATAATATCCTATTTCCAGTCTCGTAAACATGCAACCAATCCCTACTCGTAAGTATATCGATAGTTTTAATTACTTATTGTAGTAAGTTCGTAAAACAATTGGGTATGAAGATTCAGCGTATGACCGGAATAAATCCGATTAAGACCAAAACTTATTGAAGCATTCCAAGAACTCTACCGATTTAGCCTCAGACAAAATGGAGTAAAGATTTAACAGAACATTGGTAAAGCATCTTTAGCAAAATCATAGTTCATGATCATCCTAATACTGCATATATAATGTCTAGCTACTAGGATAGAGTGGTTGCACTAAATGAATTTTGAAAGAAATTTAACTGGTTTGGATCTGAAGGTGTATATTGATTCAGAGTTCCACAATTTTTTAATGGATCATCATCAATAAGGTGCGTCAGTAAGACTTTTATCTTTCACGATCCCAAATCACTTAATTTTGCAAACGTCAAAGAACGTAGTGTTCGGAAATCAAATAGATTCTATTTTAAGAGATAGAATTGTTTTTGGAATGAGGGACAAGGGTTTTACAAGAAAAATTAAATTAAAATAAAAGATGATGATCTTTTTAGAGAAAAAGCCGTTTTAGAGAAAACGTTAAAATAATGGCAAATATCCGAAGAAAATAATAATTCACTTCGGTTGTTGAAAGGCCATAAGGTAGAAGAAGTGAAGACAACACTAAAGGGACAAGAAATGATCAATGATAACCACCCTATATTCAGAAAACTGTAGTTTATACAGTAATTCAAAATTCACCGCCATTGACGGATAAAGCCCTACTTCTCTATTGATTTTCAATTTATAACCACGGTAGTTAGTTAGTTAGTTAGATTTTGGTGGCCGCCCAACAAAAAGACAAGGCATAGACACATATAGTCCGTAGCCTTACCACAGAAATTGCTTCTCCGCACTACCCTATTGTATCCAATTTGAGCTTCTCACGAAGCAGTAGATATCTCTAACGCTCAATTTACTGAGTTTCGTTAGATCGTACAGGAGGTGAGCCCCCAAAAACTTGAGTCTGTTTTAAGGCAGACTAGGACAGGTACATAACAACTGAAGTATTGTTTCCTCTTCTTCTTCGTCGTTACAGCTTCGACTATAATCATGAAAGCAAGCACCAAGTCTACTGTCATGCTTTCCAATAAGGCAGTGTCCAGTAATAACACCCACAACCTTGCTAACATTATACCGTTGCTTAGATATTAGCTGATTTGATCTTTTTAAGTCCAAATTAGGCCAAATCTGCGTAGTAATTACACATGAGGTGCAATTTGTCCATCTATTGTTTGTAATTTTACGAGCTTCTTCTTTAAGGAGTAATTTGCATGTAGCAAGTGGTACTTCAATGTCTACCGTGCCGGTAAGATAAGGCAAGTAATACCTTGTCGCGCGAGTTCATCGGCTTTTATATTCCCCGTATATTGAAATGTCCGGGCACCCATATAAGATGGATATTGAACTGTTCAGCCATCTCGTTAAGAGATGAAAGACAATTCCGGGCTACTTTCGACGTGATTGTAAAACTTTAATAGCAGCTGACTGTTCGTAAAAATGCCAACATCTCTTACAGATATTACATGATACTTCATCCAGTCTATGGCTTCCTTTGTTGCTATCAGGCCTGCCTGAAAAATACTGCAATGATTAGGGAGGCGGAAAGAGAGATTAACATTTAGTTCTTCGCAGAAAACCCCTCTGCCGACCTTCTCATCAATTTTCAAGCCATCTGTCAAAAAGTTAATAAAGCCTGATTTTAAAACTGTTCCATTCACACAGTCCTCTCTGGAATGAATATCAGTTATAAATTTAACTTCGAGGTATGATGTCGAGATAGTGTATAGATTTAGAGATTTCTTTATTCGTTAGAATAGACGCGTGTCCCATAATGTTACAGGACCACATAGAAATTGATTTAAGCCTTATGACTATTCTAGCAGCCACTTGCTTAGCCAGGTTATCCAAAGGGATGAGATGAAAGAGAATCTCCAGTGCTTGAGTAAGAGTGCTTTTAAGTGCACCACTAATACACAAGATAGCAGATCTTTGCACTTTTATCGGCAATGTTTGGTTCGCTACTGTATTTAAAGCGGGCCACCAAACTGTAACTCCATACATTTGAACTGGTCTAACTATAGAGGTATAAAGCCAATGCACAATGTAAGGTTTAAGTCCCCATCCTTTTCCAATGGCATTTTTACAGGATTAGAGTGCTATCGTAGCCTTTTTTACTCTTTCCAGAATATTAGGCTTCCAGCTTAGTTTACTAACCAAAATGAGACCCAAGAATTTCACTTTATCTGCGATGTTCAAAAAAACTCCATTGAAAGTTGGAGGGTCAATGCGAGGAAGTTTGTACTTTCTGGAAAAAAGAACCAACTCAGTTTTCAGTGGGTTAACACTAAGACCACAACTATTGGTCCATTGAGTTAGAATGCCAAGAGAATTCTGCATAACATCTCTGAGGATACAAGGATAGCAACATTATCTGCATAAGCCACCACTTTAAAGCCAGTCCCTTCCAGGTTTAGTAACAGGTGATTTATGACCAAATTCAAAAGAAGGGGGGTAATACACCACTTTGCGGTGTACCCTTACTTACAAATCTACGGATGGATGATACACCTAGATTCGCCATTATTACCCTGCTTTTGAGCATTTGATCAATCCAGCTTCTAAATGTCACATCCACCTCCAAATTTGAAAGTGCTTGCGTAATCGCCTCTGGTTTGACATTATTAAAGATACCCTCAATATCACAAAAGGTCACCAAAGAGAATTCCTTATATTCGAAGGACTCCTCTATAGGACATAAGAGGGAATGGAGAGCAGTTTCCACCAATTTTCCCTTACTATGCTTACTGCATGCTGAGACGCTGACAACTTTGCAGGTTCGATTGAGCCTTTGAGGTAAGCTTCTATATGTCTTTCTAGAATTTTCAAGAAATAATAAGATAAGCTAATAGCTTATTCTCCTATTGACAATTTTACCCGCAAGGCCAGTAGCCTTATTTGCCTTTGGCAAAATAGGAAGACAATTGGAACAGCCCGGAAAATGAGTTTCCAGAATAAGCTCCAAGGATTCTCTACTTGTTGTAGTCCATTGTCCATCCGGTCGTTGGAGATAACTTGAAATGACAGGACAAGTGGATAACATAGCCTAGCTGCCTCAGAGGACTCCTGTATTTTATTACAAAAAAGTCTCTAGGAATTGCTTTTGACACTTCTTAGTTCATATTTATACGCTTTAAGGACCTCCTTGTAGGAGTCCCAGCCCATGTAAGTTTTTGTTCTCCTCGCGATTTTAAAGAGCCCCTTGTATTTTAAGCGCGTTACTTGTAGTTCCTTCGACCACCATGGTGGACGAGTATTGAAGATAACGATGATCAGAAAAAGAGTGTTTCTCAGACATTTTCCAATTAATTAATTTATTCGACAAGAAATTCGAGACAAGGGTAACGTCTAGAACTTCCTGTCTATTACTTGTTATAAAAGTAGGTGTACAGCCTACATTACAGATTGATAGGTTAGTACTTAGAATATAATCCAAAAGTGACTCACCTCTCTCATTTGTATCACTGCTTCCCCAGATTGTATGATGTGAGTTCGCATCACAACCAAGGCTCACTCCAACTTTCCGTTTTTGAACATCCATAACAAGACTGCGCATATTTGCAGGTGGGAGGATTACGGCAAGTACGCTGATCGACCTCGATGCTGGCTACTACTACATCTACATTGCTGTTATTTGCAAGCAGAAAGATATTTAGTTTGCTTTTTGCAAGGCTGCATGATCGAATCCTACCTTCTTGCTGTACAAACAGTAATTTGTAATTGGGAGCTCCGAGTCCAAGAACCCGATCCTTATTGAACCATGGTTCTTGAACCAAGACAACATCAATGTCATCTTTTTATATTTGGAGCAACAAAGCAACTGACACTGCCTTACAGTGATGAAGATTGATTTGAATAATCTTAAGCATTAAGATTAGTTACAACCTCCACCACAGTGATAACCACGGTAATTAATCCTTGTTTAAAGCACAAAAAAGATTTAATTAATTTTTGAAAAATTTGGATAACTTTAATTTAAATTTAAAAAATATGACTACTTTTGATCGTACAGTTTATCTCTGAACCGAGTTTACAGCTAAATTAGTGACAATTATGCTTTAATTGGACGGAGTTTTTTAAGCAATAGAAATGAATGTTAAAATATAATCGATTGATCCGCAAGAATGACATATGTCATTTCTGTTAACAAAGCACAATCACCTAATCGCGGTTAGCTATTTCATTATTATGTCAGGGTGTTATCGTTATTGTTAATGCAGATAATGCAGTATTTTTTGTATGCTCTTTAGTTTCGCGTCGGCGAACAATTTTCCTGCATTTTATAATTAAAAATTTAATAATCAAATTATATATTAAATTTTCAATTATTTCACAAAAATATTATTGCGATATGTTATACCTGTTAAGTTTTTGACTTATGTCGCGCGTACAGTAGTTTTTATTTTATAATCCGGTTATAGTTTTCATTTTGGTTAAAAGCTCTTTTTTTTAGATTTATTTATACTGTCCAACATGATTACGTCATATATACATAAAATAATTACAAAACTAATTAGTTGTATGAAAATAATTATTTTATTTAAATTATTATAAAACGATTTTTTGTGTTTGTTTTTCTTTATTTTTACAAAATCAGGTAATTTTCATATATAGTTTCCGAGTTTGAGGTGATTTCATTTTTAAAATTATTATTATTTTCAATTAATTTATTTTAATTTAAATTGAAATTTATAAATTAGTTTGTTGGCGAATTATTTTAATTTTTTTTTTAATTGAAATTTTTGGCCAATGTATACACCAAAAATATATCGTGGGTATAGTATGTCCTATATAGTCACTAAATAATTATTATTTATATGCTACGGTGTATCGATTAATTATTTTTATTTAAATTCAATTAACATGTGTTTGTTAAAAAAAAATTATGCTATACAAATAAATAATAAATTTAGATAGCACAAAAACTAAATTTAATTTTTATTTTTTTAATTATTTATAATTAATTGAAAAAGTTAAACATAATTAGATAATTTAGAGTTTATGGCCTGTTAAATTGACTATAGATTTTCTATTGCCAATACAGTTTATGATAAGGTCAAAAGAACTATAATGAATTACCATTTTTAGTAGCTTACTAAATCATCACCACTTGGAGTCACACTCGATCAGGATTACTGTTGTTCGATGCAGTATGATTATTGTGCGAAGAAAACCTAACCCTTTTGAACTTTGCATATTTGTTGTAGAACTTTACTCACTTTACATTATAGGCTTTCAGAACAATTATGCATTATAAAAGGTTTCTGTGAGTTCCTCCACTCTGGCAAAAGAAGAGTACTAATATGAAATTAACCTTAGAAAAAATTGTGAAAATTCTCAATTTAAGATTGAAATTACTTACCATCTACACTGAACACTGAACAATATTTATAAGTAATGAATTTTGACATTTAATGTTTTGTTTACATATACATAATTGGTTTAGATTTCATTTTTTTTTAAGAGAAGGAAAATCCTTATGCACCGAGTGTGGGACTTGCACCCACTGAAAACCTCCTATTTGCCAGACAGTGATCTATCCTGGAACACCTTTGGATATTACTTCGGAATGGTGTCTCGTGTATGGTCATATAGCGTTTCTTCAGTGCTCATCTTTCATTGATGTCTATTTCTGGTTTCTTTAGTCGAAAAATCTTTTCTACGTACTGTGCCACTAAAAACCAGTTGTGGTTTGATACAAGTACGATGTCCACAAATATGAGCGACAAATCTTCAATATTGCCTTCCATTTCCGGATCATCGTTTGCGCAGCGTGTGTTCCACATCATCGTTTGCTGCGTCTCTATAAATACACGAAAGATCTTCCAGCTTCTCAATCGTGTGCAAATATTTGCAAAAATATCCATGATCCTTAAGGAAATGGGTCATGAAGTAGTTTACTTCTCCATGCTTTCTATCGACCCACTTAGAGATGTTTTTAATCAATCTTTCTGCCCACCTCCCACGCCTTCCGTCTTGGCAGTTCCTCTGCCAACACAGCATAACATTTTCTCTAGCCACCCTATTTGCTTCTATGACATCATGTTCGCTATTGGTGTTATATATTCTCGACCATTAAATTGATTGGCATCGCCCTTGCGTTTTTCAAAACAGAAAATTCAGATGCTGTTTTTTATAAGCTACAGATTCTGAGCGCGCCACGACGTTGTACCGCTGCCATTTTGTTTTGGTCTTCTTTCATTTTAAAGATGTCTGCCCATATTTAACTATTTAACTTTTAAAGATGTCTGCCCATATTATAACTTCGTTTTCCCAGCCGATGGGCGTCCGATATGCATCATCAGCCTACTCAGTGCACTAGTAGCTTTCGTCATCTTTTCCGAAAAACACTTAATCTGATTTCCGAAATTTACCTTTGTGTCCAGATGCATCCCAAGGTATTTGACGGCCATGTTGGGCTGTATTGTTTCCTACGTTCATAAGAAAGAAGTACTCTGTTTGCACCTGTTTCCTGTTTCGCAGAGAGGCAGTAGCTTGTTAGATCTCTTCTACCAAGAAAGCTGGTACCTCTTCTGGTTTATCGAGGCAAGGTCATCATTTGAGTGGTCCGGAAAAAGGGAGTTCACTATGTGTCATGTTTGGCATGGCTCCATTAAGGAGATGGGTGCCAGTGTTCTAGCCTAAACCCCAGGGCTCGGTGTCAAAGTCCCGTTTCAAGTACTTCCATTTGATACGTGCTTGTTTCTGTTTATTTCTAGTTTCAGTGTATTTCTTGCCCTTCTGTATTCTTCGTGCACCATTTAAACCATGAACTCGTCTCTTCTTCTTATTATAGTGGCTATGCGTTTCAGGTGCAACGTTTTCTGAGGTTTGCTATTTCATCAGATCAACAATAGACAGCTACCTTTCTACTCTCTATGCCCGTTATTTTAGGCAACGATACATCACAATCTTGTTTTACTAGTCTCATTGTGGCACTGACAATTTCTCCAGGAGCTCCGGTTGTTCCCATTACTGTTTTTTTTGCTGCTTCGATTGTTGCTGTGAGATTTTTCTCACATAGTTCAGCCGCGTTCCAACCTGTCACTCAACCGAGGCCACTGCCGAAGGATCAGAATACTCTCCGAACAGTATAGGTGATGCATTGATGATCGCTACCAGTGTAATCTTCAATGACCCGACATTCCGTAATTTCGTGCTATATGGCATCAGTCACACGAGTGATGTCGGGAATATAGTCTCAGTATAGCCAGGTCTTCTAAATGTCGATACACCGCCTTCAATTATAACCATTAGACCTATTCTGGCTGCCAGAATATACTATTCCTTGGTGTCTTATTCTCCGCACTCCAGCGCTTTTGTTCACCTTATGGTGGCTGTAACCAAAGCAAGATTTCGTAATTGACACCTTCAATTCGTCATTAAATTCTTTAAATCATTTGAGATCTCATCTGATGGCTTCTTCCTCTTCCTCTGCAGATGAGAGACAATCTAAATACCTGATTTACAGTATGGTCTTAGGTTGCAGGTTCTGTATCGTTGCCGTCTCCCAAAGGGCACTTCTAAATACCTCGGAGAAGTTTACTTTGGTGGTCGTATTTATTTTGAGTTCCAAAATAACAACAACTACCCTGCGGTGCAGCGTACGGACTTAATCTCCGTATTTGAAGCCTCCGGATTAACATTTTCTCTTATTGCACTTAGCACAAGTGCATAAGACTGGCCCTCTCCCGCTTCTAGAGCATTCGGTTCTACTCTTGGTTTTTAATATCTTTTCCTTCGTCTCTTATTTTTAGGTGGTCGCTTCTTTGATTGAACTACATGTTCCATGTGTCCATGTTTGCGAATCTTTACGTTCGTTTTTCTTTTTAACCATGTTCGTTTCAACCGGGCTAAGAGCAACCATTTCTATTTTTATGTCTTGCCGTTGCTATTTTCTTATAATTTCTCATAATATGACCTGGCACTTCTGCAGATCATCCTTCTCCTGCTCAATAAAACCTAAATCAGGGTTTTTTCCTTTTTCGATAACAACATATTAGGGACTTGTTCCGCTAAGAAGGTGAGCCTCGTTCTCTTTGTGGATTTTGACTGAGCGGTCGAAGAATCCTTTCTTATCTTTCTTGGAGGGTTCATTGGACCCGTGATTATGCTTAAATGTTCCATGCTTAATTTCCTCCTGACTTCAGTACCCGAAGCCAAATGACTATCTTCACTTGTCGGTATATTTGCTACGAAGGCCGAGTGGTCCACCTTCTGTTGATCTGGATCACGAATGAAACGGTGTTCTATTCCTCTCAATCTCCGAATTGCCAGCCAAGTGATTCTCCTAAGGCAAGTAGAGAGGTTTTAATATGAGTCGTCAGTTTCACTATGAGTCTTGATTAATGAGAAATTGATTAATGATAGTTGTTGATAATATTGCGAAAAAATTACAGTTCACTATTAGGCTGGCCCTTTCTTCTATTGTGGATGGTTGTGTAGGTTTTGCTGTGCTATCGGTAGCCACATCTATAGATGTAGCAAAATGTTGTGTTTGCCACATTTTAGTCGTCTGGATGGCTTAAGCAGTTGATGCATCTTCCCAGTTTTTGAGCAAAAGCCTTTCGGTCTCCCACAGAACTCTCAGAAGCATTACTTTTGATTTTAATTTTTGGATTGGTTCGATTGGGCAAAGGAACATTTGCCGAATCGAATTGATTCGAGTGAAACTCTTATTACCAAGTGCTTGGCGTCTTGGTCTAATGTATGTCCATTAGTCGCTTAATAACCAACTAAAGTTATCAATTAGTAAACGTTGCAGTTTGTAATATTAATACTAGTGCCATCTATGACCACTAATATGAACAATTTAGAAAAGTCAGTAATTTACATAAACCTAACGTTTTTTTTTTAATTTACCCAAGTAATTCACTTATTTTCAATCGATAAATATCATTTTTTTGGAAGCAGCCAACAAAATATTATATAATTACAAATAACCCAACAAAAAAAAATTAAAACAATTGGTTGTTTCAATTACATAAATTAATATCGACACAAAAAAAATTATAATAATAAATAGTTAACTATATATAGTAGAATTTTAATTTAAAAATGTCATTTCCATACCCACATAAAACTGGGGGTGTTGTGTGTATATGGCCCGCGGCATACACGATTTTTTTAATTTTTGGCTTAGGGAAATGGAAGGTGATAAGCTAAATAAGCCAAAAATACTATAAATAAAACAAATTAAATAATTAAATTATAATACAAAAAATAACAAATAAAAGTTATAATAATGATTTAATATTTAAAATAACCAAAATCTATTGTTTTTAATATAATTAAATTAAAATAAATTGCATATCGCATGTGACAATGGCAATATGGGAAATAAAGTGAATATTTTAACTATGTTGGGTTATTGTCATATATGTGGGCGGAATTACATGAGATTTACGGGAGGCAGAATTAAGGTAAAATATGTATCAATTTTACAGGTGATATGAGCTACCAATCTACCATATACAGTACAATTATATTTGATAGGTAAATAATTCATGAAATTTGAATGAACACATATAAAATATTCCTTTGTGGATAAACTTTTATCTTTGGCTTATGTTTCGGAAGTTTTAAATATTTTAATAATAATTTCAAAAATTTAAGTTTAATAATTAATTGATTATAAAATAGCTTCCACTCGATGAATTGGATATAATCAGCTTACATCACAAAAGACTTTAATTTAATTATTTTTTAAATGGACAGAGTTATTACTATTCAAGATGTATGCAAATGATTTATGAAAATGTATAAATATTTTGCAACAGTATTTATGCTTATTTTAAGAGTATTCGATTTAAGTATCATTTATCAAATTGCACCATCCTCAATTCTAATCTGTTTACATTCACCAAGAAACCTAGTCTCTTAATTCGACGACTCGTTGGTTCTACATGGTAACTGTTGACTCGATGACTGCGTTAATGCTGACGGCAACTGATGTCTCGTCGAATGCGTTGATGTTTGAGCAGTCAACTCATCTTCGGTAAAGAAAGCTGGCTTTAACCGGTCTATTGATATTTTTGAAGTTCGGTTGTTTAGCTGGATGGCAAAATACTTTTCATGACGCCTAATAATTTCAAACGGACCATCGTAAGGTTGTTATAGAGATGCGCGAACAGCATCGTGTCTTACAAAGACGTGAGTACACCGATGAATATATTTATGTAGGAAAATGTTGTTTTTGCAATGATGCGTAGTACTCGTTGGCCTTTGTGAAAACTGCTGATGAACTCTGACTGTGGTATCATTGTTTTATCGTCACTTTTGAAAAATTGCCCCGGCAGTCGTAATGTTTGCCCATACAGCATCGCTGTTGATGTAGAATTGATGTCTGGTTTATACGTTGATCTCAGACCAAGTAATATTATCGACAAAACCGACCAGTTGGGCGTTTGATGATACATAATTGCTGACTTCAATGTCCTATGCCATCTTTCCACCAATCCGTTCGACTGTAGGTTTCCGAACCGTGAGAACCATCCTGAGAACCATCCTGAGAACCATTTCGAACCGTGAGAACCATCCTGAAATTAAACACTTGGCCACCGTCTCCGCCGTCATGTTTGGGACTGGAAATGCCTCGGGCTACCTTGAATAACGATCGATTATAGTGAGACAATAATTATACCCGTCTGACGTTGGCAATGGACTGATTAAGTCAACGTTGATATGATTAAATCGTTGGCTTGGTGGCACCGTTGTTAGAACTTTTGATCGATTGTGCTTTGTGACCTTCGATCCTTGGCACGTCACACAATTTTTTACGAACGACTGACAGTCTTTACACATGCCTTTCCACACGAATCCTGGAACGTTTATAGCTTCTAGGTTCAATGTGAGGTTATCGTCGTTCAACATGGATGCCAGTTCACTGCATTTTTGTTGATCTAACGCCAATTTGTTGTAGTCAATCGGTTGTGTGGTACGTAACTCGGTGACTCGGGATAAAAAATATTTTTCCGACGACAGTGGTCTCGCTTTGGCGCTAACCAAAGTGCCTTGCCGTCTCGATCTGATGTTTCACCTTAGTATTCGCCATGCCGATTTCACCATTGAATCGCATAATGTAAACAAACTCATGAAGTAACGAAGCAAATTGATGATTCGCATCAAAAGTTTTAACCGCTATATCGTGCAGGTTAGCAAATTCTCCATGCTTTTCGAATTACGAAGCACCGATATATCTGCTCCGGTGTCGATCAGGAAACTAATTTTGTTCGAATTGTCGTGAACGCAAAGCTGATTAACACTGAATCCATTAGGTGTTGATGATGTTGACTGGATAACGGCACTACTCTTACTAACATAGGATGCTGGTTTCGATGACTTTGAATTGTCAGTGTTACCAATAACTTTGCTGTTAGGCAATTCTATGTCTGCTGTGCAATTACTTTTAACGGTTAGTTATGCTTTATGATGATTAGGCCTTGATGGCTGTGCGAAATCCCACGGCTGTCTGCATTTATTTACCAAAGTTCCATACGTTCTATGATACTAGCATGTGATCGTTTGCTTAGAGCGATTTAAAAGGTATTTCGACACGCCAAATTTTTATCTAAATTTGGCGTGTCGACATCCTCTTCTTCGTCCGACATTGCCGCTAAATGCGCGTATTGAAAATTTAACCTCGAAAAAAATGGCGTGGGTCGAGTTTAATTTTTAGTCAATTGCGTTTTTGTCCTCGTCGACGGTCACCAATCGTACTATCTTTGTGCGGATATTGATTAATTTGAATAATGACGATTAACACGATAATAATTAAATTTATTACATATATCTCGAAACTATAACTACTATCTATGAAGACGCTCACTCGACTGTTCTATTTTTTCCTACTGTCACAAATCTTAAAGTCGAGAGTAATTATAATGAAACGCATTACAGTTGCGTGTGTTAATATTGTAAATATCGAGTTGCCACAGTTCTAAGATAACATTTCCCATCTCTTCCTCATCCGTAAAATTAAAAATTTATTCTACGAAATTTTACAAATCATGTGAATGCCCGCCGACCACACAGGCCCATTACGATGTTATATTATGCTGATATAACTAATTAACTAGAAAATTTGTAAAAATCGTAAAAATGTGTTGAGAATTTAGTTTCGATTCCGATTGATTTTATTTATGACATCAACTTTCTATTTAACTATTTGCAAAAAAATGCTAGTTTTTTTTTAGGGGACGATTATCTTAATTAAAAATCAAATAAATATTCATTAAAACAAACATTTATCAAGTTTAAAAAATTCGTTTGTCGTCGAATGCTAGATTAGCTAATTTTGTTTATATGTAAATAAAGTCAATGTCAAATATGCACTATTGCAACATATAGTCGATAGCAACTGTGTTAAAAACATAACCCGTGGATGACTATCCGATTAATTAAAATTTAAAAATATTGTTAACTATGTTTACAATATTATTATATAAATTCGTGTTTGCCCACTTATAATAGCTGATATAATTGTTAATAAGGGTATCAAATAGTTTTACACATTCAAGTTATGCTAACTTACATTGAATAAATATTTAGCCACTTAGGCTTTATGATAGTGCCTCAGGTTTTAATTAACACATATATGTCAATTGTGATAAGGGCCAAGTCCTAAATTAATATCAATTTGTAGTTTGGAACTATGTTATATAGTTTATCGTTCATTGAAAGTTTGTTTGATTGACGATCATAATTGACCTTCATTTCGAATCAATCAACTTTATTTGAAAAATCGTTCATTGATCGTTGGTGATATTAAATAGTTTACAAAATAAATTTGTTGTTTAACATTTAGCACTATATAATAATGATAATTATATACGGATTTTACAGGCTCATGCTGGCAGGTATCATATTAACAATTTATTTCGATCGCAAACTACCGCTCGTAATATTTAATTTATTTATTTATTAAACTTTAACTTGTCTAAAGCCCTCTGTTGTAGTTTTATGCGTTTTAGCCTCCATTATCTACACCATCATTTGGTTATTATGACTCTATGAGTGAGATACAGTTCGATGGTTCGCTTTTTGGTTGATGATTTATTGATTGATTAGAGTGTACGGCCAAGGCCGAACCAGGAACTCCCGGAATGCCGGGCACCACCGTACACCCGTTTTACATATAACAAAACCGAAAGAATAGAAGGAATGTTAGTTATGACAGACTCGACTCGGTTGCAGACACCTAAGCGATCGATAGTTAGTATTTTTCTATGGCGAAGGGAAAGGAAGGGTAAGTCAGTAATTATAAAATTGGTCCAGTTTCCCGGTAGCCAATATTCAAACTACTGTTAGGTAGCACAAGACAATCACAATTATAATGAACTGCTCTGCATTTTGTCATATCTTATCAGGAACTCCAATCTGCCCCCAATTTTTTGTAATCGTGCAGTGTTTCTCTGAAAAAAAATCTATTAATGGGCTAATTTCTACATTAAATTGAATTAGTTTTCGATTGAAATTTACAATTAAATATTAAAATATAAAATTATAACAAAATATAGTATATTTAAAAATATAAAAAATATAAAATATATAAAAATTATAGAAAATATAAAAAATATAAAAATACAAAAAATATAAAAATAATTATACATTTTAACATTTACATCCCCCCCTCCCGCGGAAACATACCAAAGCCATTACCAACTACAAACCCAACAAATCATATCTACTGCGTCCAGAAAAATCAGCCTGCCTCCACGTCAAGAAAAAATCTCCAATGGATCACTCTCAACAAAAGAAATAATCAGCATTTTCGTAATGTACAAAAAATTTTAAAACTCCAAAACGTTTCTAATATCCACGCCATCCAAATGACTCAAATCTGAAAATCACCTTAATTCCAGACAAACAACGCTAACAAAACACATCATTCAAAATCGAACTACCCCTAAACCGATTACGAATATCTACAAACATTTACAACCAATATAAAAAGCCGATCAAAAATATACCCTTATGCTGAACCCCCTCCCAATCGCGAAACTGAATAATCCAAATCAACCGTACGACAATATCGATATTCACATCCATACGCCTCACAAGCACATCAAACTGGGAACACGCATCGATTCGAAAGGGGTACTTCCAAACAATTAATCAAATCGAACAGGAACATTCTAATAGGAAACTAGTATGTCATTGTTCTGCATGCTGATGAATTAAAAATTAACAAAGCCATGATTACCCAGGAAACGCAAATAATTAAATAATCAATCAGAGTCCATGTAAATATTGTACATACCCAATTTAAAAGTTGGACCAGTCTGAAAATGCAACCATGAAATGTTTTAAGAACAATGTGGTGAATAATGGTTTTGATTTCCGCTCAACATATATTTTTTCTATTTACCATATGTTAATCGAAGTTTATATTTTACATACGAGAATCCCACTAATATACAATGATCAAACTGTTTGAAAATATAGTCACTATTGCCACTTTATCATTAAGAAAAATAAAACAAAGAAAATTTTTGGTCTAAAATTTTTAGACAGAGATACTTATTAATATCATAAACTTGATCCACAATAACTATTTCACTAGAACTATACCACAATTAAAATAATTTTAGCACGCTTTACCGTGAAACCAACAATAACAGCCTTAAAACAGATATACATATTACACATTTATATTAAGGCCCCGATCGATTTCCATAATAATTAAGATCTTTGTAATAATTTTGACGTGAGTTAAATAGTTGTCTCTTCCATATTTTGTAAATGACTTCGTTTGCTGATCGAATTCTGTAATAATTTTGACTGTTGTAATTGTGACGTTTCGAGCTAAAAAGCTAACAATTGTAAATTAATTAACACTAAGATTGACTTCAAATGTATTATGCTTTACACTGTATTTGTAATGTTATGGATTTGACGATGCAATGATCAGGATGCATCTAAGAATTTCAATCAATTGATGAAATTGATAGTTCTTGCCAAAAAATCTCATTACTATTAATAACCTAGTTTATTATCCAAGATGGAACTGTTAATAGTTTTGCTGTGGTTGCCCACTGACATAAGTTACAAGACTTAGTAGGGGCTTCAACAACATTTTGGAATCTATATTTGACATCGTTCACAAATTATTTGACTTTACGGTATAGAGATGATGGTAATGCCACAAGTGACAACATGGTCTATCTTTATATTTTTATAATTATCACTGCACTTATCTCCGTATAAATAATTATTCTATAATAATCAAAATAAAAGTGTCATAAATAAATAGTATGTCATAATTTGGTTGCATGCAGACCGCTGTCAAAATTATTACATGAAAATAAATGTTAACAGAAATCGAACGGGCCCTAAGTACACAAAACAAAATCTTAAAACAAAATCTTAATAAAAAAAAAAAATTAAAAAATTTGTTTGTGTCATCAAAGAACACCAACAATAAGAAAATTACTCAAAATAAAATTTACATAAATATATAAAACCAAAATAAAAGATGCACAATTAATAATTATGCATTGGAACCTAATTCTCTAGGAATAACGTCCTCGATCCAATTTACTGTTTCACACGCACTCACACACACACAAAAACCCAACTCAATGGAAACATAAAAAAAATTAAATAAAATTAATTAAAAAAAAAAAAGAGATCGGAAAAAACACGTCCAAACTCTTCACCGATCATCGATTGACCATACAGTTCGATGGTTCGCTCATTGATGAAAAATTGAAATAGCAAAGTGTGTAAATAACCCTAGAAGATCCTAGATGTTGTTTAATATTCACTCGTACAATTTTGATGGACTTGGATGAAACCCGAATGTTTGAGGTATAATAATCTTACCAACTCATTAAACATTCTATTATGAATCATACATTCGTCAACCTTGGAGCAGCTAATAATATAAAAAGTCTTCAATGAGGACATTCACGTAATATAATCACAGTAACTAAATGTGGGCACGATAATATTTGGCCTTAAACTAGATCTCAGGTCGTGCCTTTTAAAACTATAGATAATTCATCTCGTTTTATTGGAAGTTGTCTCCAGTTGCGACATCCTATGGCATGCAAATTTTGTCCGACATCACCATGCCATAGTCTGGGTATTCTCCTTCGAAGTATACCAGCTGGTTGTGATCAAGTCTTTTAGATCGGTTGGATTTTATGAAACCGATAATGCGTCGCAATCTTCTAAGAGTTATACCTATTCTCGAAATTTATCCTAAACCGATACTGATTTTCAGTGACTTTTATGGGACCATAGCTTGAGCGTGTGAACTTCCTATCACATGTAGAAAGATTTTTGAAGTCGTTGAAGATTAGGGTACAGCATTCACTTTCATACAATTACACCGGTCGTAGTAGTGCTTTATAAAGTCCGAGTTTGCATGCACGCGATAGATGTTTTAATAGCTGTGCATAGACAATTTTTTAACCGGAAGGATTGTGTACTTTCATACCTGTCTTTAAATCATTTCTGGATATAGTTAACCTAAGGTATTTAAAGTCTTCAACACAGCCGTAGTCATGGTCATCAGTTCCAAAATTTGCACACAGTTCCAAACGCACATATTTTTCTGGTATTCCCAGATATCGCAAAGCAAACCATAAGCTATAACGACGGATTGAGTCATAGGCTTGCTGGAAATTCAATAACACGTGATGTACGTACCGAGATGTTTCGTAATATTTAGAAAGAATCTTCCTCTGGGAAAAAACTGGATAAACGACTCCTAAAATTTCAAATTACAAATTAAAAAATTCTGTCTCTCATCAGACTGCAGCGATCAAATTACAAAACGTAATAGTTGTTTGATTTTGATGATTGATACTTTTATCAAAAGCATAAATACTGCTGCAAAACTTTTGGAACCAACAAATCGAATGAATAGTTTTTAATGAAAAGCAAAATTAGTACGTTCCATGTTCTCTTTTAGAGCGTGGTTCGTGTACCGTATTATTTCCATTTGCAATTTTAGCTTGCAATATCACATTTATATATTATCCTTATCGGAGGCCACGGCGAGGATGTAATGCATGCATTTGGCCACGAACTGAATTACGCCAAAATTTAGACCCGCAAAATGAGTAAAATTAATTCTGGACAAAGGGTTAAGCCACAACCCAGACCTCCTTTAATTACGAAGGCCGTTGCAAATTTTTCGAAATTTCTCGTTATTTAAAAGGATAATAAAACAAAATTAATTTTTCAAGTAACGACTAAGGAAGAAGTGTTTGTGTTGAACAATTTCAAGATCGATCAAATCAAAGAAATTGACAATCAGCTTTTTTTGTTTTTATTTTTTTTTTCTAAACCAAATAATTGAATTTAACAGTTTTTTTAAAGTTTCTAAATATTTTTTTTTACAGTGTCAATAAAATATAGCATCTATCTAAAATACTTGTTTTTTAATTAACAATATTACAATATACTTAACCCATCATATTAAATTATATTTATATAGTAGTTATTTATAATTAATAATATTTTTTTTTTGTTAATTAAATTTTAAATCTATAATTATTTATTAATAATTCACGTACACCAAACGGTATTATTGTATATATATTTAATAAATAAACAACAGAACAAAAATATTTAGTTACAAATAGTACAACAACGGTGGCTTGAATTTATATTTTTATTGGGTGTATTAATTTATTAAATTTAGTTTAAATTAATAAACCAAATTTATTTATTTTTAGTTATAGTATTTTCTAAACAAAAAAAAATGTATTTTTTTTATTTAATAAATACTGTGATTAAGTAAATAAAATATTTTATTTTGTATTTTATAATTATTAATATTTATTTTACTTTACCTATTTACGTGTTTTCATTATTTAGTTTTTAATAATATTTTTATTGTCGGTTAATTACATATATAATTTTTTTAAATTTTTTAAGTTTTATATTTGATTATTTTACATAATTTTTTTTGTATATATATATATATATATATATATATATATATATATATATATATATATATATATATATATATATATATATATTATATGTATATTAAGGGTGTGCATCAAAATTTAAAAGGTATATTTATTAGCTTTCTTTCCATCCCAGCCGGCTTATCCTACCTTTGTTTCATCAATATAAACCTTAAGCCAAGTCAAACTGAATATCTATCCTAGCTAAGCCTCTAATAGAGTAAATTTTAATCCAGCTCCAAATTTTCAATTCGAATTGCATATATCAAAAAGCTTAAGATTATTGTTTCAAATACACACTTGCTTGGGAAGAAAAGCAGTTAGAAGGATGTAATTGCTTTTTTTTTGTAATATCGGGTCCCACAAAAAGAACTTTATGGTATGAATGCCCTATAATTTTTTTATTTTTAGTTTATTATAGCATTTATTTCCGGGTAAAAGCAGAAGTACATTCAGAAATTCAGAAGTAAATTTAACAAGATTGTATAATTATCGAAAAAGCTCATTTCTAAATAAAGGGATTCGTAAACGAGAAAAACTGCAAGCTTATGGGCTTAGGAGAACCGGTCACAGTTTATCAGCTACAAGTAAGCCAACTGATCAACCAGCATGCGGGATTCTTAACTATTGTTAATCTATCATAATTACATTTGACCTCACTATAAAACTATACATATATATATATATATATATATATATATATATATATATATATATATATATATATATATATATATATATATATATATATATATATATATATATATATATATATATATATATATATATATATATATATATATATATATATATATATATATATATATATATATATATATATATATATATATATATATATATATATTTCAGATTAAATGAAACCTTTTGCAAATTAAACGGAACTATTTTCAAAGTAAGTGAAACTTTTTACTAAATTAAATGAAACAATTTGCAAATAAATTGAAACCCATAGACTTTTCCTTCCTGAAATATAAGAAAATACCTTCTGTTTTAATTTTATAATTTCCATATTATTTATTTCATCAATTATTCATTGAAACACATATCATTATGCATAATAAAATTCAAGAATTAAATTATGTCATTTGTTTCATGTTTATCAGTCATAATTAAAAGTTATTAAAATGAGTTAATCTGAATATAATAGTTCATCAGGTAATGTAACATTATACATAATATAAATATCATCTACTATAATCCACTTTTAAGGACCTCAACCAAGAAACAACCGACGAACCGTAAATTACCAAAAGATATCTCTTGAAAAAAAAAACTTTAAATAAAACTGTTTAAAGGAGGGGAAACAGTCCAAAATGCGGCAAATATCACCGGACTAAATATTAACTCTGCTAAAACAGTGCTTCATCGTTACAGACAAAACGAGTGCGAATTGTTAATAAAAAAAGATAGGAGGAAATCGACCGACAAAACTAACCGCTGATGTATTAACCAAAATTGAACGGATAGTTGAAACTAACCCTGGTTTTACGTTGGGTATTATCAAACAAAAGCTTACAGAATAAAATTTACCACTAAGCCTCTCAAGCATTGAAAACGGCCTATGTAAACTTCGGATTACATTGAAATTAGCTAGTCTGGAAATGGAGTCTATGAATTCGCTAAGAACAATAGCCTTTCGGAAATAATATGCCATGAAGTTTTCAAGTAATTAACCATAATTTGTTTTTTTATTATTATTATTATTATTATTATTTTTTTTTTTTTTTCAAAATATAAGTATTGGAAAATTTCAGGTTTAAACTGCATTTGCGCCGAAGGCGTGCGAGGTCTAAAAAAATACACCGGCTCGTATCATTCTCCCTTCAGTAAGAGGTAGAAATGTCACGCTTATAGCGGGTTTAACTGATCAGGGTATTATCCATCATAAAAAAAATATCAAATTCGACATGCATTGGAAATAAAATTTGTGGATGGTACCAATTGTTATTTTATAATGGATAATGCCCAGATTCATAAAACGTCAGAAGTAAAGGAACTGATTGAAACATCCCACATCCAGTATCTTCTGCCTTAGTCCCCGACGTTAAATCCAAAGCTCGAGATTTGTTAGTTTCTGTAATAGACCAAAATCTTGTCGATGTGATTACACAGAGCTTAAATTCTGTTACAGCCACAGACTGTTCCAACTTTATTTTAGATATGATGATGACACTCCTATCAGCAACAGCAGGGGAAGCGCTGACTTAGAAGTTAAAACTATAGTTAAAATGATTTTAATTTGTTTTTAAAAAAATTATTTTAATTTAGAGATAAAATCGTTCCGTTTAATTTGCAAAAGATTGCACTTAATTTGCAAAAGGTTTCATTTAATCTGAAAAACCTATATATGTATATATATATATATAATTGTAATGATTATAAAATTTATTTAAAATAATTAAAAAACGTTATCAATAAATAAAAATATTAAAAAAAATAAATTTATTTAATGTTGTATTTATTTTGTGTTTGCATTTAAGTGTGAGTATGTGTGCGACATATTTAATTTAATATTAATTAAAATTGATTATGACAAAATATATAAATATAATTAATAAAAATTAAATAATTTAAAAATAAACAAACACATAAAAAATCTATCGAAACAAAAACGAAAACTATATCATAATAATTAATCCGATGAATTTAATTTTTTTGTTTTTTCAACTTTTTCGATACGAGTCTATAATTAAAATAACAAATTCATTTTTATCAATAACATTATCAATTATAAAAAATATAAATAAATCAATTCAATTCATAAATTAATAATTTTGATTAAATTTATTAAAACAGGTTTTTGTTGTTTTATGTAGTTTAAATCAGTTGAGTTTGATCATAATTAGAAGATAAGTTCTATCTGGTTCAATGTTTAGAGTGCATATAGTTTTTAAAAAAAATTTACAAAAAATAATTCTGACTGTTATTGTGTTGTATACAGGAATACTTAATAATGAATTATAATAAGTACAGGAATTTTTCTAAAATAGTTAGTTTTATATAAGTTGGCAGCATTGCCAGTTAGTAAAAAAGGGTGAAGTAAAATAAGATATAAAACATATTGCTTTGAATTAAAATTAAATAATAAAATGTTAATGTATAATAATTATTGAGTTTAACCAATATAACATTACATGGCGCAGTTGATAGTTAATAAAATAATAAATAAAAGTTTTATTAAAATCGAGAAAAACAAAATTACGCGGTTGCGCTGCTGAGAGAAAAACATAACCTCAAAATATAGCCGGGAAAAAATAAAAGATAATGGATAATTTAAAGCCTCCAACACCTTTGATATTAAAAGGAAATATTCCAAATAATTGGAATAAATTTGAACGGGACTTTAACAATTTCTTGATAGCGAGTGGTGGAAAGTAGCAAGGAGAAGAGGTAAAAATAGCTACACTGTTGAATATAATTGGTGATGATGCTAACAAAATTTATCTCACGTTCGATTGTGTGGCTAAAGATAAGTAAAAATTGACGCTTGAGCGAGTGCTCAAAGAATTTAAAAATTATTGCGTACCAAAAACAAATCAACTTTACGAAAGGCATCTATTTTATACTCGAAATCAATTGGAATATGAAACCTTTGATGAATTTTTAAAGGAAATAAAATTGCTAACGGAAACGTGTGAATTCGACTAAAAAGAGTCAATGATACGGAATCGAATTGTATTCGGAATAAGAAATGCAGATCTGCACACAAAATTAATAAAATTATAAAATCCAACGTTGAAAGATGCAATAGAAAAATGAATTACGAATGACGTCACAAGCCGGAAAAATAATAAACCAAGGAGCTGATATTGACGAAATTAGAGGAAAATTCAAAAATTTAAGTACACATTCTTCAAATACAGTTAAATTCAAAACAGGATGTTTTAATTTGTGAAGACTACCTTGTTAATAATATAGAGTCAAAAAACGTTAGATCAAGGAACGGTGATGAAACCAAAACTGAAATTTTCTCGATGGAACTAAACAAAACAGATGGGTGGTTTAAGTTATTTCTGATAGATGGCGAATTAATAAATTTTAAATTGGATACGGGATCTGATATAAATGTGTTGCGAAAACGAATTTTTAACAAACTAAATACACAATATGAAATTCAAAGGTCGATTTCACCACTGTATGCTTTTGGAGGTTCAAAAGTATATCCTTATGGGTACGTTTGTTTAAGAATTCAAAGTGGAGACATCAGTGTTTATGAGAAATTTGCTCTGGTTGAGGATGATGTTTCACCGATGCTCAGTCTTCAAACGTTAATTAGGTTTGGTTTGATTGATACAGGTAAAATAGAAACGAAATCAGTTATCGAATCTATAGCCACCGAAAAGCAAAACTTTATTTGTAACAATAAATCTGTTTTTGAAGGACTGGGAACTTTTCCAGACAAACCTAAGTTACTTTTAAAAGAAAATGTAACACCAGTATCTCGTCCACCACGTCGTATTCCACTTGCTATTAGGGATAAGGTCAAACACCATATCGATATTCTTGTTGAAAACAATATAATAGAAAAAGTGGAAGAACCCACGGAATGGGTAAGCAATCTGGTAGTTGTCCAGAAATTGTGCTTGAACCCCAAATAACAAAAATTAAAAGTTGAACCCCAAATAATAAAAGATGTCGGAAGAGTGGTAATTTTTAATTTAAACTTTAAGTCATACGTATCGGTGCTATATATATATATATATATATATATATAAATCCTCGTGTAGCGTAGTCAAAACCGTGTCACGAGTTGAAGTATTCTGGGCAGTAACATTAGAAGAACAGGAAATATAAATCATATAACTGGATCGTTTGCAAAATCGAACACGGTCATACGGATCGAATAAACTTAAGCTTGCTTAAGCTGCCGATGGATTGTTTAATCGAAATGGTTTTCTTTAAGTCTAAACTTCTAAAGAGCTCAATTTAAAATTGAAAATCACAAATTCTAAAGAGTAGTCGAAATGCAGTCGAGCTGTTAACTGAAACACGACAAACGTAAAGCTCATCCAAATTAGTGGCGCATGAAAACAACAATGATTTATAAACTTTGATAAAGGAAGACATATCTTTATGTGGCATGCCATAGGATTGACGTACCTAAAGGCATTAGTATATGGCCAGCATGCAGAGATAATTAGGATTTGGAATTTGGATAGATCTCGCATAAATTGACCGATGGTCAAATAAAAGATGTCGGGTAGTTGAAACTTTTAAAGTTTTTGTTTTAGCACTATCATCTTTGGACTAGCCGAAGATCGTTGCTTATTGGTTTATACAAAATAGGAAAAACCTATCGTAATTAGCCAAAATTTGAACAAAAAACTAAATTAAAATAAAAATAAAAAACATCAAATATGAACAAATTATTGCAAAAGAGATTAGAGGATTACAGAAATCTTTATGAAGTTAATGTCGAAGACAAGTTGTAAAATTAAACATGAAGAGTATTGTAGACGAATTGATTAGATTCCTGATAGGTTGGTTTGAAAATTATTCCCCATACCTTTGTTAATAAAACGAATTAAATGGCCAGCCAAAATATTAAGATCTACAAAAACCAGCCAGCGGTAATTGAGGGTCAATCTTCTACAAACCGAAAAAATTGGAAACAAATGGAAACCATCTTTAATATATTAACAACGAGTGTTTTAAAAACCATCAATCCAAATCTTAAAATAGCTGTTTGGAATGCAAACAGTTTGTACCGATAAATTGATGTCTAGTGATTGCGAGTATCTGAAATGCACTTATGTTTCAAAGCATCCTGATAAAGCGACTGTCGAATAGAAGCTAGGTTCTATTTTAATTAGTGACAACGAAGATCATAACATTTTGAGTTGAGGCCCGATTCAAATAGAATTTGTATAAATACAAATACAATGGATATAAATACAAAAACTAAGCAAGCTTCCAGAAGAAGCCACCATAATGACCCGTCAGCTTACTACCATATGTATTTAAATTATTTGCAGTAATATGATCGAGCTCTAAAGCTATCTCGTAAACTGCAAACTAAAAAATATTACTAACAGACAGCACATGAGAAGTTTTGATCCAAGTCATATTCTTTATTTAATACAGCCATAAACACTATTTCCACTGTTATCACATCACCTAGGAATTAACAACATCTAGATTAGAATAAGTATAACATTTAAGCCGGATATAAATTTATTTAAAAATAAAATGCAAAATGTATTAAAAAGCAAATTAGCCAATAAAACCAATTTGAAAGTGTTGAAGAACTATAATAAGTTGTGCCACATTTAATAAAAATTCATTGAAATTTGAAAAGGATTTGGTGCAAAAAAAAATAATGCTAACATAATCAATTTAGTATTTCAATAACGATTTAATAGTAGTTTTATGCCATAATATTGAAAAATAAATGTATCCAGATTTTTGATTACAATTTTGGATATTAAATAAAATCATACTCGTAAATTACATTACACACCAAAACAAAAAGAAAACAAAAAAAAATTAAAATAACATAAAATTTTACTTGAACATTGTACAAAATAAAATTAAAATAATTGTACATTATGCGCTATATATTTATACATAACACTATATTTATTTATTGTAATTAGAAATAAATCAATGTGGGAATTTATTGATTTCGAAGTTGAATATACTTCGTGTACAATTTATATTCTTCTCATTTAAATTATTTTTTTTTTAATTGAATTTTTATGTAATTATATTTGACATTAAAATCAATTTAAAAATATTTTGTTGTTGTTAAGTATTTTTCCAAATTTTTTGTATTTTTAATTCAAATTAATTAATTGACATAATTTAAATATTAATTAAATTTTAAATTTAAATTCGATGCATGTTTCACGCTTCAATATACATATACATATTAAGTTACGTACATGAAACAAGAATTGACTTTTAGTTTGTTGTTTTATTTATTTATAATGATTTCTGCACATATTTTCTATAAATTATAGTATTAGTATAATCAAGGAACAGGAACCGTTCGATTATTATCCAAATTATAGGACCCAATCTGAATTCGCTACAAGAGGGTATTTTAAAAAGCATAATGATTTTAATAGATTAATCAGATGTAGATGGGAAATTAATTCTTAAGTCAACAGACTTCTGGTGAAACCATTTCAGAATTCATTTTTATCCCAAATATTAAGGAATTGCTAAATTTTTAAACTAAAATTAACTGATAGCTATATTTATAAAGTTAAATTAAACGAGACCTATAAAAATCCCTACATCGCCATCCATTCAGTTTCCATTTTTGACCAGATATTTTATTTTTTCCTTAGATTTTGAATGCATTTATGTTTTCAAATTCTAATAAAATTCTAATTCTAAAAATATAACTAAAATAAAATGAAAAAAAAAAGTTGTTTAATTTTTGAATAATAAATGTGTAGCCTCCTAAACAGCTTTTAAATTTGGTATCGAACACTACATTAAAATAAGAAATAAGAATGAAGAAAAAACGGTTACGTTTGTAACCTAAACATCAAAATTTATAAACTTTACAATATTTAGATTAGAAAGCTGTAGTTTTACAACAGCAGTGCCATTAGACTTGCATACCTTTAAAAATGTTATTGTCGTATATAAATTAAAAAACTGTAAAAAGTTCAGCATTTTCATTAAGTACCTAATTTTAGTACAACTAAAACTATAACAGCCCAAACCAAAATTAAATCAAAAAAGTTTTATCGAAAGCTAATAATGCAGCGCAAAATTATGCAAAAGAACAAAGGTAGTAAATAAGTAGGTTACCAAAATAAAATAAAAATGTTAAGTATATATCACATAATTTTTTTTTTAAAGATATATTTATATATATATATATATATATATATATATATATATATATATATATATATATATATATATATATATATATATATATATATATATATAAATATGTGTGTACCTACTATCTTTTATCTAAACATTATAAATTCAATAAGCTATTAAATCATAAAAAAATTGTATGTAAAGCAGAAAAAAAAATATTAATCCAAATCAATAATTTGAATTGAATAAAGATTTTGTAAATAAAAATTATTTACCAATGAAATAAGTTTCTTTTTAAAACATAACTAATAATCTCTAATTATTATATTATACAAATAAAATACTTAAAATGTAAAATCAAAACATTTTTATTTTTAATTTTTTAAGATTCTTATTAAGAAGTGTTATAAAAATTTAATTTGTATCAATTAAATTTTTTTTTTATTTATTTAATTTTAAGTTTATTAATAATTAACAGGAAAAATACAATGAGAACAATTATTAAGGTTTTGTGTTTATACTCGTACGTCTAATTGTCTTAAGTAAATATATATATATATTTTTTAAATTTATTTATCTAAATTTTATTTGACGAGATTAAAAAATAAAAATGTAAAATGGTTTAATAAAAATAATTTCGGGTATTATATTTGAGCACAGTATACGATTAATCATACAAACGTTACAGCTGAATTAATATAATGATGTTAGATTATTAAATCGCGACTGTTTACTACTTTATCTCATACTTAAATTATAAAATTAAATCTGTCAAAATATTCATGACATACACCACACAAAGCAATAAAAATAAATAAATTTGTGTAGAATAAATTTCCTTTTCAAAAAACAAAAAAAAAAAAAAAAATTTAAATAAATTATATACACATAATACAAATACTAAAATAATAATGTATGTAAAATTTTTGTAACTTTTGAGAAATGAAAATAAGATAAGAAGGCAATAACAAAAATGTTAAAAATTTATGAGGATTTATTATTCAATTATTTCTGTTTAATTGTTTGCTTTAAGATCTAAAAACAAAAAAAATAATAATAATTAATATTTAGTATTATTATTATTATTTAATTTTTTTTTTCTTGTTTAAACAATTATTATTTTATTGTAACAATAAATAATTCATATAGTAATAATTATTTATATATATATTCTCATTTATTTACTTTTTGTTTGTAAGGCAGGATTTTATTTTATATATAATTTTTTTTGTTTTTGTTTTATTAACATATTTACTTTAATTACTTTATTAGTACGAAAGTGCCGATGCTGAACGAGATCCAACAGTAAAATCTTTGTATTGAGAAAACACAGATATCTGAAAATATATAAAAAATAAAATATTTGTTAAAAAAAACAATTTAATATCTCGTCGAGTAATATAAAATTTGGTTATAAAATATAAAATAATTAAATGTCAGGTTTAAGAAGAAAAATTAATAAATTTTGAAGGGTCGACAAAAAGATTAAAAAGATATTTATATATAGTTAACATTTCGAAGCAAATTAAATTGGATTCACACGACACAATATTTAATGATGACAAGTAGTTTAACTAAATAGATATCAGTGAATTTATTTATTTATTGATTGATTGATTAGAATGTACGGCCAAGCCAAGGACGAACCAGGAACTCCCGGAATGCCGGGCACCACCGTGCACCCGTGTTACATATAACAAAACCGAAGGAGTGAATGGAATTTGTTAGTTATGACAGACTCGACCCGGTTGCAGACACCTAAGCGATCGATAGTTAGTGTTTTTTTTTGTGGTGTAAGGAAAGGAAGGGCATGTTAGTAATGCCAGATTTGACCCGGGTTTCCGGAAGCCAATATTCAACTAATGTTAGCACAAGACAATCACAATTTTGACGAGCTGCTCTGCATTATTTTATCAACTGCAGTATGCCCCCATCCAGGTGTATCAGGAAACGTTTCCTAAAAGCAAAATCTATTAATGAAATAACCGCTCTTAGCCGTAGGCTGTAATAAATTTAATTAGTTTTCATCTGAAATGATAAATTAATTAATTTGTAATATAAAGCCGAAGACTGTAATAAACTGGAATAGTTTTCCCTGAAAATACAAATATATTAATTTGTCTCAAATAATAATAATAATATATTAATGTAATATAAATATATAAATACCTAAATACATAAATATATAAATATATAAATATATAAATACATAAATATATAAATACATAATAGCAATTACACAAAGTACTTGCATCAAAATCCACTTTATATTTACTTTAAAACCAAAAACACTATAAATCGAATTTTATTAAAATAATTAAACAATTGAATTCGATCAAATCCACCGTTTTTTAGCAATTACACAATGTACTTGCATTAAAATCCTATTTATATTTATAAATAGATATCAGTGAATTTATTGGAAAAATATTTAAAAGGATAAGTGAAATTGGCCTCACTCGAAATAGAGTGTTTTTGACTTTGGTGGTACGATTCCTCAAGGTTAAATTATATGTAAAATACAATTTGATAATAACGTTAACTCGTCGAAGCTACAAATATAATAGCTGGATCTGATTTTTTTTTCAAGACTATGTTAATTTTTTAAGTAAGATAAAATTAATCTAAAAAAAAAGATCTAAAGATCTAAAAATTATGAGTGTATATTTAATTTTCGTTTAAGTATAAAGTGATTGGTTTATAAAACCACCGAGGTTCTGTTTTTCTTAACTTTAATTTTATTTTTACATACATTTTGTTCCTTAGATACATATAAAACAGAAATAAAAACAAAGAGACACGATTCTACAGTTTAAAAAAAAATCAAACTTATTCGCATTTAGAATTAAAGGTGTAATAATATTTTTGACAATAGTTTATTAATTTATTCGTATATTTCAAGTTGCATTATTTCAATTTAAATACGCAAATAAGTAAAAATACAATATAAAAATTAAATTATCAATAGTTATGGAAATAAAATTAAAAAGTTTTAACGATGTTTAGAACTTTAAAATGTTGCATCTTTAACTCCATAAAATTACAGCGCCGCCAATTTAAAAGCAAATTAAGTATTAAAATAATGGTAATAGTTTAAAAATATAAAAAAAAATCTACATACTACCCGGATTTGCATATTTTAAATATTTTCAATTTATGTACTATTTTAGGCCTGCAATAATATGGCGACACATACTTATATCCAATACCGTGAAGTCGGACGACGAAAATAAAAAATTTGGAAAATGAAAAATTTTATCACAAAATGAATAATGATTTTCTAGAAGAAGCGAAAGAACGTAGAGCACAAATTGCTTATCAAGTTGGAGGAAGTTTCAAGAAATCGGAAGAGTAGGCTGCTGCAGCACATTTCTTTCTGTTCAGCAAAGGCAGCAATTAAGAACCAGACAAGAGCGTAAGCAAGCAAATGACCAAGTTCTGCAATCAAGAACCACGCGACCAGGTCATGAATTTGAAACCTACTCAAATTCTTCAATGTTTTACCTACTCAAGCCATATTTAATGAAAGTGATGTGGCTATTCACAGTTGACACTATATTGGCCAAGAAAGTATCCATTATCTATCTCTGCTTATACAATTCAGCCTATCACTTGCGTCCATCCAGGAGAAGTTTTTTGGATGCAGAATTTTTATCCTGTAATAGGAGCATATCCTCCATTTGGTTGCAAGTAAATAATTTGCGCCGCGCAAAAATGGTGAAATTGCGATTGTAAATCGACATCCTCGATAACGATCGTGGATTTGTAATTCAACATTTTGCTGAATACTATTTGCTATTATCATTTATGTCATCCGTCACATAATTTTTGATTTTTATTTGGTTTATATTTTCCTGTGATATTCAATTATTGATTTTGATATCTAATAAATAGTAAATATTAACCAAAATTAAGATGGAAGTCAAAAAAAGATCACATTTTTCAGGAAATGATTTAATGTTATTTTATTAAACAAAATATTAGAGAAAAATGCATAATATGCATCCCAAATAGCTGGGTTTTGTGGTAGCTGCCTGTGTCCTATCTATTGGTCCAATTACATTTGAAGCCGTATGTGTTGCAAAATTTCAGTTTTATTTTAGCTATGTCCACTTCATTTCTTCGAAATTTTTAAAATTTTTTTGTTTAAAAATTAAAGCCGACAATAATTCACTGAAAATCTTCTATAATGGCAGACTGTCTCAAATTGTGGTAAACAATTTGTTCACTCACAAATTATAAATTTCCAGTTCCCAATATATTTAGAGATGTTAAAAAATGTAGCCATTCCAAATAGATAAAAAATGTATTGAAAAATGTTGGTCGATCTTTTTAAATGAATATATTGAATATTCATCTATAATAACAAAGCGGAACTTTTTGTAAAGCGATATTGGACAAAAAAATTATTATCATCACAATCAAAAGGATCCTCACGATCACGAAATATCTACCTTTGAACCCGCGCATTACTTCTGCGTCGTTGCATTTATAATTATCACAATCATTATAATTTTAAAATTTATTTAGAAAGTCGAAATTATTTTAAAATTTATTTAAAATAAAAATTCTAACGTGTCAAATGGCAAAATTTAAAAAGTTTGAGGTTATATACTGTGTTAAATAGATTTACTACCTATAAATCGGGGTCGCAAAAAAATACGAAAAATTTAACAAGTTGCCACTGTCATTTTTATCGAGGATGTCGATTTTATGATTTAGCGTTGTTAAGTTACTTAAGACGCTTGCGACTGAATGGAGGATATACGTCCTTATACTAGTAACATAGGAGGACAGTTTTTTAACCAAAAACTGGTAAGCGACATATTTAAATTGCAAATTGATGTGACAAAAATGGCAGATTATATGATGCATTGAATGAATTCTAAACCGAATCTTTATAATAGAAAAATCTTATAAATTTCTTACAGTTAAGTTAATGCAGTTTTTAAGTAATAGACTTATTACTTAATTGCCCATGCTTGTAAATCGATCCAACCATATTGCAATATGTGGCGTGAGAAACATGCTAAATGGCACAAAATATTTATTTATTTATTGAGCTTAGCTTTGGCGGCTTACACATCAAAAGATCAAAAGATCTTGATTTACCAGTGTTTACATTTGAGGTATTTTAAGCTTAATTAAAATGTTGAATGGATTTTATAAAATGTTAACAAAATAAAAACCACTTAAGCTAGACTTTATTTGCCGAGAAACAACATTTGAAAACTTTACCTAAGTAAAGTTATTACCTTAGTAACAACAAATTGTTTTTAATTTTAAATGTAATGGTTTTTGATAATTTTGTATGTCCCACGTTGTAACAGGTACGAACCAGAATCATTTACTTTAACCTATTAAAGTATGAAAACCACTTTCAAAACATAATATTTGGTCGAGACAAAGCAAAAAACTGTTAAGTTGAGCGAGTTTGAGCATTTATAAAGAATTTCGCTGAATCGATTGTTTTAACCGCCAAAAAATTCAGAATCAAAGATCGTTTATTGTAAGTAGATAGTTATTTTGTAGTAGATAGTTTATTTTAAGATAGTTATTTTGCATAATACCAAAATCGCTTATTGTCTGCCGTGAAAATATAGACATATCAGTTAACATACCTATAACTTTCTTCGAAATTTGGATATGTTGCCAGATAAAACTTAAAAAGTGTGTAAACCTCGTTCGTTTTAATAAATAATGTAATCTAGACAATACAACATGATAACGCACTACTAACGTTTACTACTAAAGTTTACCAAGAATCGTTGGTTTTATATTTTCAACTCGTTTCCATAAAGTTCAAACCGAAAAATTAAATAAAATAGTTGAATAAAATGCGATACGTTTGGTCGTATAGTGATGATTAACGAGTTAGCTTAGAACCGCGGTTCTGAGTTCGATTCCCGCCGCTGACTTCAACGTCTTGACCACTTGTGTGTAAAATCGTACGTTGGACTGACCACCTACAAGATCACCAGTTCTAAAAATATGATCTGAAAGATCTTGTAGCAGATCTCAGTAAAGGATCAACTTTGGCCTGTAAAACTGTTGAGTTTTTTTGCTTGATTTAACTGGGGGAATAGTTAAAGAAACTGGTACATACAAAGACCAAAGTTAAATCTGTGTGAGCTTTTAAAATTTTAACTCTGAATGTAAAGTCGTTAAGTTTCTAAACGAACTCAAATTTTTTATTTACTATTAATTTTGTTTTGGTTAAGTATAGGAATTGTTAAAATATCAAGCATTTCCAATACCTTTGCACTTGACTGTGTTACTCATTGCCATTTGTTATAGTAGAAAACTGAATAAATTATTGAAATATTTATCTATAAAATCTAAAAGATGAAAGTTGGATGCTAAAGGATTAACCGAAGGATTAATCACGATGAATCACGAATAATTTTTCGTTTCAAAAATTAGATTTAAATTTTTTCCAAATAGGAAGATTTCTCAATAGCAAATTTCTATATTATCCACTTTGGACCGTAATTAAAGTTACTATTAGTAATATCTAAAATATCAGAGCTAAGTTTCCTCCAAATCATCGATTATATTTCTAAAATGTATTATAACTAATCCCTAGCTACCCCAGTTTTTGGCTATTCTTGAGTTAAATACTAAATTGATCAAATAAATATCGGTTCAGTAAATCATATTTACGAAAAATCGAATACACAATTTTCTTTGGTTTACTTTTACCACATAAATCTATCCATATATGCCGCTCTAATAATATTTTTAAGTGAAAAATTGTGATTTTCTTATTTTTCCCGTTTTTATATTTGTTTTATTATTGATTTGGCGCCATCAATGTTTTTCTTGTTTTATTTTTATTTATTTTTATGTGAACATTTATTTCACTTCTTAGTTTTTTATTTTTTAGTTTTTGATGAGACAAAAATGTGTGTATTTTTTTCAATTTAAGGGAAATGAAAATGTTAAAAAAAAAATGTACATCAGATTATATTGTATTTTATAACAGGATTTGCTTTTACCATACTCAAATATATAGTTAAGATAACAACATAAACAAAACGTATATCAATATAAGGAAAATAGAAATAAAAACAAAAATGATTTTTCTTGATAATGTAATTTTTAAGAAACAATTTATTTTTTTTTATATACTTATTTATTCCCGAAAAGCCAAATTTATTGTTTTTTGGACCGTTAGTAATTTGTGAAAAAAGGAAAACAAGGAAAAATACAATTTTGTTTTTCTTTTAAACTAAAATGATTTTTTTTTTGGTATACAGAATAATACAATAAATGGTTTATCTTATTTTACTGGTAACGATAATTTGAAAATTACTTTAATATCATTAGAAATTTACGGTTTGAAGAAATTGCTTTCACACAAAATTGAAAATTGTCGTTGCACGTGCAGTGTGTATAAATGGTAAATAATCATTTAGACATTGACTTTTTCTAATCCGTTAAAAAAGAAATTAAGGTTAGAAAAGTTCAAAGTATTTTCATGGTTCAAAATAAAATTTCGATGACTTGGCTCGAGGAATTGAAAATTTGAAAAATTTGCAAACTATGGCACCACAAAAAAATTAGTTACTCTTCTTTATCTACTTATACTCTAATATTATAAATAAAATTACAGGCTTTCTACAGGCTTATTGACGATTACAAATAATTGTAACCAACCAAGAGTTATTTTTTGATTTGACATTAAAATAGGGAATCCATTCATTAATGTAATATTAACAAACAAAAAATCGAGGCGTAAGTATGAAAGCTCGTTGGATAATCTGAATGGGTTTTAGTAAACAAGTGAATTTTTAAATGTTAAAGGGGCGATTTCAATTTTTAGGATCAATGGGAACTATAACCGGTACAAATTTAACAACCAAAGTTCCAACCATAAAAAAAGTAATAAATCGATAACTAATTTGACAATCGTCAGTGAATGCCTATAGTTTATAAATATATTGACAATCTTTGCCTTTTTACGGTTGCTTCTTTAGCCACAATATTTCAGTCAAAATTTCATTAGAGCAGAAAAAAAAATAATAAAGGCAGGCTAAACAACAGACAGGATAAATTAAAATCATAACAGCACAAATGAGACCTAAAAAATATTTTGTGCTTCCTTGAAGATCTCAATTTTGAATTATGACAAGCCGGAATCATGTAATGAAATAGCACCTCCACAAAGCCGAAGCGCAATAATTGAAACTCATTCTTTAACTTTTAAAGAACTTTCAACACGACTAGCTCAAATAGAGACCTGTTTAAATTCTAGGTCACTAAGTTCGCTCTCAAACGACATAGGAGACGACGTTCATTACAAGGAACATAATGTGATGTTGCCATTAATAATATATTACTTCTGCCAGGAAAGGACAACAACATATAAAGTTATAGAACGCGATGCATGAAAGTTGCTGCGTGTTGGATGCAGCTTTAAAACTTTGGCTGTTGGTTAGTTTGCACTGTGATACACCAACTAAAGTGATTTTTGAGGTTTGATTATAGTTTGACGATCCTTTATTTTTTTTTGTTGTTAATATTTTAGAAACTCGTAGGACCTAAACGATATTTTAGAATAGAGGAAAGGTGAACTCACTATTAATTTCTTAATTTTACCTAACCATAATTAATGGAATACTTCCCCTCCTATATTTGCAAAGCAAATTAAAGCTCTCAACAACTAAAGCTAAATTAGTGATACATATTTGAATAAAAAAATGTTTAAGAGCAAACCAAAGTTTGATATCGAAAAGCAATCTCAACAGTAAGCTAGTATATGTTAAATTGTCTAATAAAAACCAAATCATGTTGTGTGTGCCAAATTATTTGTTCAATGCGAATGAAACAATTTACGACCACTTTCTTTTTTATTCGGAGGGATTGATATAGATATTCAACAATTTTGAATTAAATAACTAAATAAAATTTATACCATGAAACGTAGAGTCTATATAATTTATCCATAATCTAGATTCAATAATTTAGATTTTTAAGCCGTCCTAAAACGAATAAATTTGGGATTTTAATAATAATAAAAATAAATTTAGATAAAATGATTTTCCTTTCGGTTTTCTTTTTTTTTTATACATTTGTTGATTTTTTTAAAATGCTCGGATAAAAAATGAATGTCAACAACAAAAATAAAACTTTATGTTTTATTGTTAATTTGACACATTTTCATATAAAAATTTGTGTATTTTTTATTATGCCATACCATATAAAGTATGTATATACACATTTTTGTGTTCTTAAAGTCAAAATAAAATTCAACGTACATAATATATTATATGGATGTGTGTTAGCGCTACAAGAATATAAAAATAAATAAAAACTAAAAAAAAAAAATGTTATTAAAAATAAATATCAAAATAAATAAATATATATTTTTTTTATATATATTACTCGTGCACGGCAGCAAAGAAAATAAAAACTTAAATCGAATTTATTCACTTGAAATGTGTTACTTTGTATTAGAAAAATGTTTTTATTTTTATTTTTTATTTATGTGTGTGATTTTTATATTTTACATTTTCGTCAATTGATTTCAATTTTTATCGTGGAAAATGAAAAACGCAAAACTTTATGTTCGTTTATTTATTTTTATTATTATTTTTGATGATTGATTTTTATATTCGTAATATTTATATCTGTCTCAGACATTAAATCAAATATTATCAATTTATTTTTTGTTGCGTTTTTATTTTCAAACAAATTTTATTTATTTTTATTTTTTATTTTAGAAATAAATAAAAACCGATATGATAAATTACTCAATCGAAGGAAAATATATATTTAAATTTTCCTTCCAAAATCAAATAAATAAATAAAAACAAAATTATTTTATAACCAATTTTCTATATATATGATACATTATAATAATATGTAAAATGTTTTATGTATGTTTTCAAAATCCTATATAGGAAATGATAAAAATAAAATTAGAACCTAACTGGGTTTTCACCTAGCCAGGATCTTTTTTTATTTCGCTTGATTGATCGCTTATTTTCGTAACTAAAATATATATTTAGCGATATAATTTTTCGATTTATAACGCATAATCTTACATCAAAAGCTCTCGATATAAGCTTAAATACTGCTGCAAAATATTCAAACATTTTCATAAATCATTTTCGAGCACAAAAATCAGGCAGGGTTAGCCCACAAAATTTTCAATATGTATAAATTTTGCAACAAAACTAGTAATAGTGGTTCGATTTTAATGATTAATACTTTAAGTTTATTATTACCGTGGTAAACAAAAATGGGTTCTATTATCGCGCGTTATTATCGCATCCTTGGTAATTAAAATACTATTGCATTTAATACATTTATAGGTAGATTTACAACTCAGTTATTTTAGTGCTCGCTGCAGATTTCCAAATTTAAATATAATGAAAAACATGGGATTGAATAAATGATAAGTGACAGTTAACTGCAGCTTATTTTGGAGCATATTCCCATAACGTCGGAAAACTGCTACGGAAAACGCTATTTTTGATTTACAGAGTTAACAATACTCAATGCAGCGTTTTTATTTCCAGTTTTAACTTACTCTAGTAGGAACACCATATGTAATTTACCGCATCATCTGCATAAAGTTGGAATATGTCGGATAGATTTGATAATAAAATATCGTTAATGTATACAGTCCTTACCAAAATTATTAGTGTATTGCGAAAAATTTAACAAATTCCTCTAGTAAATTTTTATAAAATTTAACTTAAACAGAAAAACGATTTATTTGTTGTTTAAAATGACATTTTATCTTATTTTTTGAATAAATAAAATATTTATTCCTGATTTTAAAAAAATAGCAAAAGAAAATAATAAAATTATTTGTGCAAAGTTAATCTCTTACAAAATTGGAACTCCGATTTTTTTAATAGTTTTATCAGAAATGTTACAGGTGGTCCTTTTAGTTATTATTCTTTATTAGTGTGTAGTCGATATTGTCGATAAAACGGGTAAAACTAAGGAATTATCTTTGGAGGTAAAAGCCACGATTTTAGGGAGCTATTCTGCCGAATTGCCAATAAACGAAATTTGATTGCTTATTAAATCAAAAAATTAACGTAATTAAATTAAAAATGTACAAGGAAGAGTACCTAAACGAACTTCAAGCACAATAGAAGACGAAAGAAAACTGAAAGTCGTAAACGCAAACCTTAGTCAAAAGTTAAACAAGAACAGAATAAGATAATTAACACTTGGAAATATAAAATGAGCCGGATGGCTGTACAAGGATGGCTATACGAAGAAAATGTAATAAACTATTCAAAATAAGCTATTCGTAAGACAAACAAAGAGAAAGCAACTTAAATTTGAACAGACTTGCCTGTGAAGTTCTAGCGTAATATTTTTAGAATTAATGAGTCATGTTTTATTTTATATAGAATTAAAACATGACCTACGGCAAAAAAAATATTTTTATTCCACTTCCGAACCAAAAAAATGGTGGCAGTAAAATAATGGCAAAGGCTTGCTTAAGTATTACGTATCGAATTCAATTTTCGACTAGTTATGTTTTCGATCAGTTGAGGATTACCCATCCACTGTGTAATACATATACGACCTCTATGAAAGAGAGTCGAATGCACAGTATTGAGTAAGATGGTCGCACACGAAATCCTTCTGTATCAATAACAAAGAAATCTAAATATATCAACCAGCTTTTACATAATCGACCAACAAGAGTTTAATATCCATTCATAAAAAAATGTAACATTAAGCTACAATGGCGTTGGTAATCGTATAATCCTACCTTTAAAGATAAGTACAAGTACGTACTTGGAATTGTGGAACGTGCACTTATTATAGTTTCTGTTTATGAATTGATTGGTCAGCATTTTATACAATAACAAGGCAAAGGTACAATTAATAAAAGTTATTTCATTACGAAGCTTTTAAGTGATTTGGATAAACAATTACTTGATCACTTGACCCCAAAGTCCAGATTTAAATCCAATTGAGAATATTTGGTATTATTTAAAATAGGAATGGTGGTAGAAGCTGGAAGGCTGACACATTTTCTGCAGTAACAAATATTTAGGATCAAATTAGAACAGAAATGCTATAAAATCTTAAGAATTCTATGCCAGACGGGTTTTACGAAGTGATTGTGAGAAAATAACGATGCAGAAATAATTTTGGTAAGCATTGTATAATAAATAGTACAGGGCCTAAAATAAACGAGAAGTTGTTCTGATTTGCAATTACCCATTTGAACTATGCAATGAAAGGCTTTGAGTAAGTCGATACAAATTTCTAATAGATTCAAAGTTACAAGGTTAGGGTTAATTAACAGACAACCAACTAGATAAAGATGGAATCTTTTATGAATAAATCTTTTGAAAACTTTTGAAAATATAGAAAGGACTTTATTTATATTTATTAATTTTTTGCTTGGGATCCGACTTAAATATAGAAATTATACGAACAATTTTCAACTCGTCATGCAGCTTGCTCGTTAGAAAAGCTTTATTTATACCAGAACATACAAGTAGGTACAATTTTAGAACTCAATTACTTGATAACACTTGCTGATATAAGGTCCCAGTTCATAGAACCAGAAGCATCTAAGGTGAAAATAAATAAACTGCTTGTCTGATTAGACTCAAATTTATTAAGTTGACTAATTTCGTTTTCCAATTTTTTAAAATTTCACGTATTAAGTTCCACATATTATTAGGAGATCGTGACTTGCAACGTTTATGAGGAGCTACAAACTAAATTAAAAAAATATTCGTGATTACAAAGATCAGTAAACGAAACTAGGATATGAAATCGATGCGTGGTATTAGAATATCGGTGGACAATTTTTTATGAATTTTTTGTTTTCAATTTCAATTGGTAGCATTTCTAGGGTTTCTAGGGTGATTATTGTCGTATGTACTTTAAATGTTTGTACTATAATATTGTATTACTAATATATTAGAATATTGTCTATGTTTTAGCTGATGTTTGAATAAGAAAATTATATCTTGGAGCGTTTAAGAGCTACATAATAGTGTTTTGCAATTAATACGCTTGGATTCTAAAATATCGATGTTTTTTTAATTATAATGAATACACATTGCTATAAAAACATATTAAAAAAACCATAAAGTTTTTTAAATAACCTTTCATTAAGACCAATTAGTTTTTATATAGCTATTTAAAAACTTGCTTTGTAAAATGTTTACAATAATAATAATAGCTTTGTGATTCAATTAAGGCTATTTCGAAAAAGGAGTGTAAATAAAGATAATTATAAAAATAAATAGTTTTGTTTAAATATTCGTAAACAGAATAATTAAATCATCAATCATTTTTTTGTGGGTACAATAAATTAAATAAAAACCAACCCAAGGTCAGTTGGAAAGTTCGTCAACATTATGAACTGATAAACAAGCGCGATCGAAGGAATGCAGATAGAATGCGTAAAAGTAAAAACTCTTGTCTTCAAGATATGGCTTATACAGAAAATTTAACTGTGTTTTATTCCTGAAAATATGTTATCTTAATTTTAATAATTGTTTACTGTTAAGTACTATTATTGAACGAACATGGTTGTACCAAGAATAAGAAAACTATTTCCACAAAGCCCAATATTATTTATAATACACTGGCAAAATCATTACCAATTAATATCATACACCAGCTCAGCTCCCTCAAACATGTGTATTCATTTTTTAATTTAAAATAACGGCCTCGAAATACATATAAAATGGATCGACTAAGGAATACGATTTTGACTTGAAGTGAGGCGACAGCTGTCACATCGTGTAAAGTGATACGACTATGAGAATAGAGGCTTAAAAGAGACCTTTTAAACAAGCGTAAGTTAGGTTGACCACCAACACCTTACACACACAATGTTAAACTAGTGGTTCAAAATATCTCAAAAGAGACACGATAATGAGTACTAATAGTTAACATTATATGAAAAGTAACTTAAAGTGATATTTTTGAGTTTTTTTAATTGATCAAACAATTTCAGAATTTAATGGGCTAATCATGATTGTGTTTACAGATTTTAGTTTATTGAAAAATTTGACAATATTCTAGTTTTTTTTTGTGTCTGAACCCTGCAATCTTTTCTAGGGCCGAAGCTCTCCAAACTCTTTCGCGGTTAATTTTTAACGTCCTACCTTACGCCGCCTTCAGCCAAATCGAGGACGCACGAATACGCAGCTAGCCTGTACTGACATAGACAATGGTTAGACCCATGAATTCTGCATTCCACAAGGGGGTCATAGTTGTGTTCATCGTCATCGCCGATCGTACTCAGGTGATGAAAAATCCCTTTTAGAACCCTCCCCCATTGGGATTCGAACCCGGTACCTCCCGTCCCAAACACCGCAGCTTTAACCACTGCGCCAATTACTCGGTATTTTATAGTTAAACGTAGAATAATTCTAGATTTTTTCAGTTTCTTTATTTATTCTAGAGATTCTTGATTTATAGGTAAATTGTGATATTTTAAAGATTTAGTATTTTTTATTTATTTATTTGTGTATCTGGCTATCACATGGCTATCCATAAATTTGTGCACTAAGAATACAAAATAGAACCCAAAAGTAGAAAGTAAAATGAATTTAAACAAAAATTCTTCGATTCCAAATGCTAATATTTCGTAGATCCTCATTAATATGAAAAGATATACGACTAATTGACGTCAAAAATTATCATTAAACTTGACATATTGAGTACGCCCACTTAGATAAAATTGAACTATTTCAACGGCTTAGACTGAAAATTAAATAGAGAACAAAATCACTTGCCTTATCGTGTGAAATGCTTTCGCAAAATCAAGTAACACGAGCAGTACAAACCAGATTGTTTGATTTTTCATTATGATTTTAAGAACCTTAGATAAAACCGACAGTACGCTAATTGGTGTCATATCACTAATAGTTTTAGCGCGGACATAAATGGCAAAATTAATTTTATAAATTGGAGTGGGATACCATCATCACCAATGGTGTTTGATTTAACACATTGCCAACTGAACTGTACCTTCATCAACAATTTAAAATTAAAAGTATGACTAACGCGCGCAGAACTATTACTTTCATATGATGAAAGTGCCGTAGCATTAACAGAACAAAAATTCACGAAACACTACAAGCCATTGTATACTCGTATTAACCCAGATTGGAGTAGAACGTTAGCCTTTATCAAATTTCTTTAATGAAAACGTGTTTGCACAGCAAACCCTAGTGCCACATATGATCAAATGCCTTCGAGATATCGAGCTAAATGACTTGTGATTCACCAGATTGATAAATGCTCCTGTTACATTGTTATGTGGCAACATTCATTAAATCACTTGCTGAACGCCCTTCGCGAAAAGCATACTGACGGTCGAAAATTAGAAGGTTATTTCCCAAATATTTCATCGGCAGGAAATTGATTATGGTCTCCAGTACTTTGGTAGGCACCGAGAAGATAGCGATTGGCTGATAATTAGAAGGCCCCGATTTACTTCCTTTTTTTGACACAGATGTATGTTAACAGTTTTCCCGATGGATGGAAAAATGAAAAACCACTCGGATTGGCTGACTTGTTTGTGTTAATGTTTGCAACGACCTTAGCGTCAAGTCTAGACCTGAAATTTTTTGGGTAGTAGACAAAATATTGCCCCCATCGAATGAGGTGATATAGATGATTTCTTACTATCCAAGAAATTGTCTTCTCTCACCTTCTTTCTGTGACAAAAAATAATAAGCCGAAGGTCAGAATTTCCTAAATAGGAACTGATGGATATATTGTATTTATCCGCATGCGATGTTAAAAACAGATCCAGTAAATTAACTGTATCGTTACCGAGCAATTGGCGCAGTGGTTAAAGCTGCGGTGTTTGGGACGGGAGGTATCGGGTTCAAATCCCAACGGGGGAGGGTTCCAAAGGGATTTTTGATCACCTAATTACGATCGGTGATGACGAAGAACACAACTATGACCCCCTGTTGGAGTGCCGGACCATCATCTATGTCAGTACAGGCATCCATGGGCCGGACCATCATCTATGTCAGTACAGGCTGACTGGAGCAATGCAATATGCAGATGGATTTAAAATCGAACCTGTATTTGTGCGTCCTCGATTTGGCTGGTGACAGCGTAAGGTAGGACGTAAAAAATTAACCGCGAAAGCTGTCTTTTCTCGGCACCAGAAAAGATTGCAGGGTTCAAAAAACAAACAAACTGCATCGTTGATTCGATCTGGTATTTTGGTAGACTGATCTTACGATCTGTGTTAGTTAATTTAAAGCTGTAAACATTTCGGCAACCTCACTAGCCGCTGTAGAACTTAGAATATAGAAGCTACTTGTCATTGTGGACATTGAAATCACCTACCAAAGCGATTTCAGCGTTTGGTGATTTCTGAAGGATGCACTCATTGGAATCTGACATAGTATCTAATCCAAAATGAGCGGCGCTGTTTAACGATTATTTAATTTAATTTTCGTGTTAAATAATTTGTTTGAATCTGTAATTTGTGTATATTTTGGAGTTTTGTGGGTGTTGAGAGTGTTGGTTGATCTGATTTTTAATTAATAAATGATTTCAGATTTATCTAGAATTTTAAATTTTTTCATAACAGTATCACTCTGAAGTTAGAATAAGAAAGTTGATTAAGTTGATAAGAATCATTAGGTGAATCTGGTTATTTATGCATATATGCGTGCTCCTAAATAAATTACCTAATGTTAATCCTCTTGCTCATCAATTGGTGGTTTTACCAGGCGGTAGTCTTAATTAGAATAAAATGTTTTAATTTTATTTATATCTGAATTGATAATTGATTTTTAAAAATATTGAAAGAGGCAGTTGCGGGTAATTTAGAATTATGTTGTCTTGTGCCATACGATCGTCAAGGTGTTGACAACCGGATGGTTTTATCTCTTTACGTACACACGTGTGGATGTGTGTTTATGTGCATGTTTTTTTCATCAATTAGGATTTTACAGATACAACGACAAGCAAAGTATATTGTGGTACAATTCTAAGAATATCATACTTCTTTATATTAAGTACTTTACAAGATATTCAAGTGGCATCACCAGCCCTTGTTCAGTCGCAATCAGTCGAATAGAAGAACTATTGTTCCGAAACTATTTGAACCTCTGTAATAGACTAAATATTGTAAAGACATTTTGATCAAGATAATTTTTAAGTACAAAACTTTTCAAATTTTAAACGAAAACTTTAACAAAATCTAATTTTAGTGTTAACGGATCGTCGCCAATTTAGAACAGTTTGCAATTTGGCACCATATTCATATTCAAGTAATACGGTCATAAAAAAAAATTCTTAAAAAACAATTTCTAATTCATCGTAATTGGGCATGACTTTGCCTTATTTCGTTAAGCCATTTATACATACATCAAAAATCAAAATAATTACCTAACCAGATTCGTATTTGTTTATTGATAAGCTTTAAATCAGTGTATGTTTTATTACTTACTATAGACTTAAAGTTTGTAATTTTACGTAAAAACAATAAAAGCAAAGTTCTGATAATCCAACAGCTACTACTGATTTCTGTTATCAATTTAATTGGTGCGTACAAAAGCAAACACTAAACACGATAAATTATTTATGATTAATGTGTTTTGTTTATCATACAAGTTTTTTGAGCGTAAACATGGACAGCAATAGTTGTACTGTTGTGATCAATCAATTTTTATTGAAATATGTATATGGATTCTTTAATTTACCAAGGGCAAACTATTATGAATAAAATTCGATCATGTGATGCGAAATTATATAATTTAAATAAAATAAAAAATCAATAAGCATCTTGTATATAAATTATAAAATAAACTTTATATCTACTAACTTTATCCTTTAACTGTTGGCACAATTGTAACGCGACTGTAAACAGTACCAGCACATCATTTAACCATGGTACAGAAGTCTCAGCTTGGCACGAATCAAATTTCATCGTTCCTTGTATGTTAGACAATTGGTATGCAGCAAATATCAATTTATGACTTTGCAAATAAAAACTTATGGCCAAATCTTCGGGTAAATTAGGCGATAAACATTTCATATTACGACTTTTCATCAGTTCATCGATTGGTTTCTTGCGCGGAATAACCAAACTTGTGCGTCCCCGTTGCAATGCGCCAAGTATATTGCCTAACACGTGTAATACTTCATCAGACGTTTTAAAATTATACGAACTATCGACCATGTCTATATGATGAATTGCTTGTTGTAAATGATTCGCAGCATCTTGAACCTGCTGCAATTTCCACGGTGAATCTTGTATCACAGATGTACGTTGTATTTGACTCTGTTGTCGTTGTACTTTAAAACTAATATCAGCATGTGTTATACTGTCCCCGGTCAATGTGACCACACATTTTAATTGATCCTGGGGCACTTGAAGTATGAATTTATCTTGTTTTTTACCCTCGTTCCCGTATAAGGGCACAGGAAATCGATGTGCACATTCCACCAATATCGTATGTAGCTGTTTTAAAACCGAATGAACTTCTTCGTGTAGAACCCATTCGAATTCGATTTGCTAAAATAGTAATGATATAAGAAAAACATAAGAAAATCAATTATCATCATTCGTAAAAAATTGAAACCATAATTTCTCATTGTTTTGACGTTTTCATATTGTGAAATGTCAAAATTTTTTTTTTGGAAATTGACATAATCATGATGTTTCTAACTTTTTACCAAATATACAATTTTGTTTTAATAAAATATTATGCACAAACACTTTATAATTAATTTAATGATATTTTAATTACATAATTTTAATTATTTAGTGTTCATTTTAAATTATATTTACCAAATTGTGTGCCTCTTCTTTTTCACTCTCTGCCATTTTTCTACGTTTGCGTGTTTTCCTTGTCTGGTCGATAACATTGCTATATTTGGATGAATGCGATGATATTTTACGGTCATATGGTTGACGAACAACATTATTTGGTAAATTATGGCTAAAATGAAATAAAATTTCGAATTATAAACGTTAATTTGATTTAATTAATGGTGAAAAGGGAAAATTGTACAATATATTTAAAAATTAGTACAAAACTGTGTGTTCGAATGCGTCTTCACTAAAAATTCGATGTTTTTTTAAATCGAAAATTATTTATATTTATTTAATTTTTAAGCTAATTATAGTATACATATGGCTAATTGATCAATTAAATTTATTTTTAAAAAACTAAATACATTCTGTTGTAACAAATAAAATGAATTAAAGTTAAATATACGCTATCGGCATCTATCGAACAATAGATCAATTACAAAATGTACACTACTAGTTTAGTACAAATTTTCAAATTTAGTACAGTTTATACAGCAGCAACAAACAAAAGTTTTAAAAATTAGTAATAAACAATCCGTTGTTTCGGTTACACGGTCTCGACGTCAGTCAAAATATTTCTTTAACATATTCATCCGTTTTAACAAATCATTTTTGATTATACAGCTTCAATCGTTTAGTTTAATAATATTTCAATCGTTTAGTTTACTACCTATTCTAATATATTAATGAAGCAACGGTTCAATTAATTCATTTTCGTGCAATTTCAAGTAGTATAAAGTATTTTATTTACTGCACTGCATGAAGAAACTGTGCTCTTTTGTTATCACCAATGTGATTCTCGAATACCAGAGCCATTGAAACATTGGGTAAAGCTGTTGAATCGTAAAGTATCAGGTACGAATCCAAATGAAGACAATGAGTGATGTAAACAAAGTTTTAATCACTTGATTTCGTTTGGTGAAGACGATGAACACAGCTATGATCTCAGTTAAAAACCGAAAAAAGTTTAGAGAGATTTTCAGCCCAAAACAATCAAAATACCGATAGCATGATCTTACCAGGTAAGAAAAATAATTTTAAATGTTCTACCAGCATCTAACAGATGCCCGATCTCGATTATGTTCTAATTTTTCTCCATGTGACTAAAATGTTTACATTTAACATTTTACATTTATGAATTGTCGAAAATTTAATGTAATTTTTAGACGATCGAACGCAATCCACTGTAGCCCATAAAGCATTATCAGTTACACAATTATCAGTTACACAATTGCTGTTTTCCAGATTTGATTCGCTTTAAGAGTAATAAGCTATGGCACGCATTGCAAGTTCAAAATTTTGAAACTAAAACAAAATATATGATCACAGGTAGAGACCACGACTTAATTGATTTTAGTAATGGTGACCACACATTTTAAGGAGTGACGGGCTTACGATAACACGGATCTATTTTCACTTATCATAATTGTGTGAAACAGGATATAAAGCAAGTCTTGCTACTGGCAATCGTATGCTTTGTATGCCGTGCGTCCACTGCTAAACGAAAAATAACTTGCAAATGCCGACAAACTTAAGTTGTATACAAGTACATAGTATTTATCAGACCCGTTGTCATGTATAGGTGTGAGAGTTTGATTATGACAGATGAGTTTAAAGTAAACTAGTTGTTGTCATTTGAAAGAAGTCGTGCGCTTGATATATGGCCCAAATGCTACGATGACGAAACTTACCGAGTTCTCTTACCCCACGAAAAGAGCCGCTTGGCTCTGTAGGCAAAGATGAATACTCGTGAGTAGACTCAGTATAGAACAACTTGTTTTCTTCTGATTGTCTAGAACAATATAAAGAGGCTCAGGGCTGATAGTGTTAGAGCAATTGATATAGATTGGTGTTTGGAGAAATTTTAAGTGGTTGTGAATCAGGAGATACTGGGTTTGAGTTTCAATGGGGGTGGGGAAAAAAAGGAAGTAATCCCTGATTAATACCGATGATGACGTTAAACTCGACTGTAACGTCCTCTAGAGAGTCCAAATGAATAATAAAAGCGATCGTGTAGTGGTGTGTCTTCGATTTGGATGGGTCTGACAAAAAAAGGTAATGTCAACCGCGACAGTCTTGGAAGATTCAGCGCCGAAGCATATATCGCCAAGAATATAAACAGACAAACAAATTATGGTTGGTTACGACTTCATTTCTTTGATCATTTAGTAAGTTAACACTAACAGACATAAGAGTAGTGATTTTATACTTTTTAAAGAACAATGCAGATGCCTAAATATGAGTAGAACTAGACTATCAGCAACGAGTAGAATCACCAAACAAAATAATAAAAACTCTGACTGAATATGTCGTCTTAGAATGGAAGCTATCTATCGACTATCCATACTCTAGTCTGGAAAGTGAATACGACAATAACTTAAATACATACCACAATTGCAAAAATATTAGAATGCAAATTATATTCGAGTTTAATAATGAAGAATTTTTGTGAACCTTGTACGTGCATTTGTAATTTTTGAGATAGTCTAAAATCTCGGTTTTTTTCAACCACAATAGCGAGTGGCTTCTGCTCCTTATCAACCGTTTGCTCGTTAGCTGAGTAATAAATGTTTACCATTAATTTATTTCGAATGTTTTTGATTTATTCGACTGTAAGTTAGTATTATTATCTTAAACACAGACATTCGACTTTAATCCATAATAAAAATGTCAAACTTGAGTTGCTATGTCTAATCACATATATCGTTTAAGCCTTAATGACTATATGGCGTTGAAATTATAAACTTTGGAACCATATATTATTTTATTAAGCCATTGCAAATATTAATCAAAGTGAATCATTTTAAAAATCAAAGTGAATCAATCACAAGCAAAGACACTGGATTATGTTATAAAAGATTACGTATTAAATATAAAAAAAAAAAATCTTACACTCGATTCATTTTAAAGTATTATAATTGCACTATTTAGAATTTAAAACGTTTCACACCAGCATATGCTTTACTACACTAATTACAAAATAATATAACAAAATTTCTAATATTTCACTTGCATAATTAACTCGTTCACTTTTCTATCTTGACTGACACACTTTAGAATTGTATTGTTTTATCGTCAAAATAATAATGAAATGAATGTCGTGCTATGGATGGATTAGATAAAATTATCACATTTTATTTCGTGTACTGATAATAATTCGTTAGTACGTTCATGCAAATTTACGAATGTCAGGTGCAAGTTTAAATATTATCGCATATACGAATGTGCGCGTCTCGTATTGACATAATAAATACGATTGTTGTTTCAAGTGGAAGCGATAACGCAAGTTGTTTGATAAATTTTGGAAATTTGGCGATTGTATAGTTTTTTTTTGGTTGTGTAGATGATAATTAATCGATATTCACATGATTAGGCCGTATACAGGAGTTATATAGTTTGTGTGCTATTATCTTAAAGCCACTTGATCATACAATATAGATATAGGCTCTCCTCGTTTAAATCCATTTCAGGAACTACTATGCTGCATCGTACTTTTAGACGTCGAAGACCAAAACCAAGATGGGAATTTCTGTTTTACTCAATATTCAAAAGTTAAGCTTTAACGATGGTTCTATTCTCACAAATCGAATTCTTAACGACAAAGCGGCACTGAACGACGAAGCGGCTAGAAGAAGTGCTGAGTAACCAATCAAACAGATCATCTAAATTGTTGTAAGATGAGTTTGAGGTTGATACAGCTTACTGACTTGTAGTAGGCGGATGAACACAAATAATTGTATGCTTAACCATATAGCTTACACATACGATTATCAACTGTTTTTAATTCAAAAATCTTTCATCTGGGACCCAAGAAGAAAACCAGCACCAACATTGCCGAAGCCATCTCCACTGTAAAGCAACATATAGCCTTAGGACACATGGTCTCTACTGGTTGGCCATCGAGTCTATTGGAGAGCAAAGAGTTCCAAGCGATACTCTTTCATGGCTGTTATAGTGCCATATCAGCAAACGCGCAAGGAAAATACAAATTTGCCTACTGGAAAACTACGACACAACCTGTTTTAAAATTATGTACTTGAAGTATGAGATGGGAAAAATACACGTTCGATACACACATGTTCTTGAAAAGTATAAAGTGTAGTTAGTTCACGTTTTATATTACCTTTATTCGTGGTAATATATATAAACACTTTAAAAATATGATTAAGATGTCTGTTCAAGGTTTTACTATCAATTAATTATTGCCCAGTTTCACAAAATACTCGTTAACTAAACATTGGATTAATTATCGCCCAATTAACTTTTTCATCAATTTTTGGATATTCATAGAAATTTCACATTTATTTACATGGAATAAGCTGCAATTTGAATCCCAGGATTAATAAAAGACTTTCGGCTAAATATTTACATGCAAACAAATCAGTTCAGTTATGGTGTGAGCAGGTTAATGCTTTAATTCTAGCACTAAAAAGGAATGAAGGGAATGGTCCATATGCCATATTTGCTGCAGAAATAAGCAATGAAAGAATATTCATTATTCTTGAATTATAATATAGGAACGATTTCTTGTATATTTTTAACTACCAAATAGAGTATCGAGTGAAAAAAAACTTTACAGTTTGGAACGATAAATTACCAAACTAATAGATCTTTTGACGGCAATCATTAATACAACTAGAAATGACCAATTAAAGATTCATACAAGAACAATTTCTAAAGAAAGAACTTTGAATAATTATTTATTTATTTTATTTTTTTATGGTTTAGACGTTGCCATCCACAAAACCCTTTGTTGATTAGAGATTATACTCTGTTTCCTCTATATATTCGGCTAGTTGTTTATACAATTTTGGGTTGTTTGATTTTAGTATGTCTATTAGTTTGTGGTTTTTTAATAATTGGTAGTTACTTCTTATGTGATCGTAGTTTTTGCAGCTTTCGATCATATGTTCGTTTGATTCTATTATGTTGCATGTCTCACATAGATCAGATTCTTCTTTTCCTATTATTTATTTGATTTTTTTGTTCCTGTGGCATGGCCTGTTCTTAATCTTGTTATTTGTCGTATTTTGTAACTGTTCATTTTGACTTGCTTGATATTCCAATTCCTGCTCTGCTAGTTTTTTTTGGATCCATCTGTATATGTGTGTGTGTAAAATCTTGGTATTTGCTTATAACATCAGTGAATATATTTAATATTTCCGATGCAGTTGTGGTTTCCCTGTTATATGTAGGATGTAATGAGTCATGTATCATGAAATTTCCAATTGTATCTCGTTCTATTATGATCTGGTTTTGTGAGATGTATTGAAGAAAAGGGTATTCATTATATAAGTTTTGGAATTTTGGGAGTGTTTTGTTGTTTCGTATTTGAGTGGCCAATTTATTATTTTTATTTAGTGAGGCTTTTTTATTCTCCAATTTAGCAGGAAGGGTTGCGGCTTCGGCAAAGAGCTGGTATGAGGTGTGGTAATTATCATACCAGTGCATATTCTTATGCTGATATTTGAGATTATTTTTTGCGTTCATTACCTTTGGCATAATGACTTTGATTTTTTTGTTTGAATCTGTGATAACATCTGCAAATTTTGTCCTGGTATCTATAATGGTTTTGTGTATGTTTAGCATTGTATATGGATGTGCTCCTTCTTTTGTGTGGGTTAATATTTTCAATAAGTTTGGTGTGTTAGGAATTTCCGATAGTAAGATTTTCTAGTGTGGTGCTAGCGATAATTTGTTATTAAACGTAATTCCTAGAAGTTTTCTGCTTCTCTTTTCTTCGAGTTGAGTATCATCTGTTTTTGCTACAAATGTTGAATTATTGTTTTTATATAGTCTCATGCAGTGGCATTTAGTTGTGTTAAATTCTAAATTAAGTTTGTTTAGTTCTTGTGATATGTTCCTCAAAGCTCTGTTTGTAGTGGCTTTTACTTCTTTTTCATTTTTTTCCTTTATTAGGATGGCTATGTCGTCTGCAAATTGGTACATTGAGACTTTATCTGATTTGATACCATGTATTTCGGAGGTGTATATGTTGAAGAGAGTAGGACTTAGACAACTGCCTTGCGGAATTCTTTATTGGTTATTTGTTGGATATTTGTTGTCTGAATTCTCATTATAACAGTGCGGTTTGCTGGAAATATATATATATCCAGTTTAATGTGTATCCTGGGAACTGCTTTCTTTTTAATGTTTTTATTTGCTTGTTTTTGTTAACATTATCGAAAGCCTTTGAGAAGTATTTGTGCTTTGTAATATTGTTTGTTTTCATTTATCTCTGTGAAGAGGTTTGCAAAATAATCGATGATACTGTGTCCAGGTCTAAAGCCATATGACTTATGTGGAAGTATTTTATGTTGAGTAATGTGATTGTTTAACTCCTGCAGTATAACCTTATTGTATATTTTAGATAATGTGTTCAGAAGGCATATTGGCCGATAGTTTTCGATGAGCATCTCGTCTTTGTTTGGTTTTTTTATTGCAACGCATTTAGTTATTTTCCAGTTTTTAGGATAAATTTGATTCACTATATTTTTGCAGATGTTTTCGTTCTTTTCTATCAAATGTTTTAGAAGCTTGTATGATATTAGGTTTTCTCCAGGAGCAGTATTTTGTTTTGAGTTTATGATGTCTTTAATAATTTGTTCTGTAAATTTGGGTGATTGTGATTGTTGCTCTTGATTCCATTCACATGGCCAAGTTATATTTTCTATTGTCTCGTGTATGTTTTCATCTAAGATTTTTTTTTTGCATTTTCTTGATTTTCTAGCAGATTAAATACGCTGGTTTGTGTGTTTTTTAGTTTATTAATTTTATTCCAAAGTAATTTTGTGTTTAGGTTTGGATTTATTGAGTTCAAGAAATTATTCCATGATAGCTTTTTGGCTTTTTTGATTTCTCTTTTCATTATTCCTAATGATCTTTGAAGTTCATAAGCGGTATACTTATTTTTGTCTATGTTATAAAGGGTTTGTTTATTTTTTTAAATGTTCCATAGTCTTTGTATAGATGGTCGTTCCACCATTGTTTCGGGATGTGCTTGGTGCTGCAGTGAACAGATTTTGTATTATTGTTTATTACTTTTTCGATGAGTGATTCTATATTCTCTACGTAATTATTATTGTGTGTTTGTAAATCCATTAGGTTTTCTATTATTTGTTTCCAATTTGTTATTGTTTTTAGAATATTGTGATTTAGATTTAACGTAATTAGTATAGGCAGATGGTAGGATCCTATATTGTTATAGGTGCATGTCCAACTTATATAGCTGTGCATATTCAGACTGCAAAGAGTAATCTACCGCCGATTAGGTATTGTTGTATAAGTTTTGCCGAAAAAAGTTGGTAAACGGTACTATACTTACCAATTAAAGGGCCAAAAAGGATTGATTGTGGTAATAAAAGGTATTTAGAGTTTCGTAGATCCAAGCGAAATAAGCAACGCTCTTATTGATAAAGGCTTCCACACTAAAACAATAACGAACATTTTTAATAGAGAAAAAGTGCCTCAACCATTGTTCCGCGTAGAGTTGGAAGTAGAAAGTAAAAAGACAAAAGAAAAGCATGGAATATATAGCTTGAAATATCTTCTGCATAGAAGAATCACAGTAGAGAAACCCAGAAAAAGAACTGAGACACTAAGCATCCGGTGGCAAAGCACAGAGTGGCACATCTGTTCTGATTAAAAGAAGGTTAAAACAAAACGAACTTAATAAATACGAGAAAGAACATATTCAATCAACGAGCATCTGCTTGCAGGAATGGTATGGAAACTGTGTAATATCAGCAGTATATACTGCCCACCTACGCACGCTATAAAAAAAACCACAGTTCATGGATTATTTTAGCCAATTGGGTAATAAATTCCAATTGAGTAATAATGCTCAACATATCCACTGGCGATCAAGACTAACATCGCCGAGAACTTTTTGAAGCTATAGAAGAATAGAGTTTGAATTACTTATCAGCTGGTGAACCCACCTACTGTCCAACAGATAAAAAAAAGATTGCTGATCTAATTGACTTTTGCGTAATGAAGGGTATTGCACGCACAAATGTTAAAGCAACCACCTGCTTCGTTCATCTTCTGATCATTCACCTGTAATAGTAATGTTGAGCATCGATGTTCTAAAGCGAACTAAATGGTACCAATATAGAAGGCTAGTTGAACAATTTACTTCTTTAGATATTTCACTTACAACATCAACCGATATTGATAAGGTTGCAGAAATGCTAAATGAAGTTTTAGAGAGGGTAGCACAAAATGTTACACCCGCCGTCAATATAATAGAAAAAGTTAATAAACTGCTGCGAGACATTCAGAACCTTGTTCAAGAAAAACGAAGAATAAGGAGTCAATGGCAACAATCCAAATCTCTTTTATTAAAGTGGAACCTAAATCGCGCTATTAAAACTCTAAGAATTGCACTGAAGGAAGAACAAAACCAGACTTTACAGAATTATTTAAGTAAACTCTCGGCAACCGAAAGAACAATTACTCTTTGTGGAAGGCAACGAAAAAAGACCAATTTAAAAAGACCAGTTAATTCTAACTCACCGATTAGACTGACTATTGGAAATTGGGCAAGAAGCGATGAAGAAAAAGCATTAGCTTTTGCTGATCACCTAAAGGAAGTGTTTACACCTCATCAAGATGCTACTAAATTTGTTCTACCTGAGCAAACGGATAATGATTCGTCATTCAAGCCAATTAAGTTTAAGTGGAAAAGTGTAAAGAATATCAAAGCCCATAAAAGCCCGAAAAAGGCACCGGGATATGATATTATTACGGGAAAAATGATAAGAGAATTATCTGATAAATGTTTAAAACTGATAACATTTATCTTCAACGCAATCATGCAAACTTTTTAAATACCACAGAAATGTAAAATTTCCGTTATTACAATGATTCAGAAGCCCGGGAAAAATGTAACACAAATATCGTCATATATTGACCAATAATCATGCTTCCAACAATTTTGAAAAATTGATACTAAGTAAACTTAAACCAGTATTAGAAGAGCGTCAGGTTATACCAGACCATCAGTTTGGATTTCGAAGTCAACATGGAACCATAAAGCAAGTACACAGGATTGTAAATATAATCAAACACTCCTTTGAGGAAAAGAAGTACTGTTCTGCTGTTTTTCTGGATGTTGCACAAGCATTTAGCAAAGTGTGGCATGATGGCTTAATTTATAAAATTAAAAAGCTATTGCCAAACAATTTTCACTTAGTTCTGAAAAACTATCTTCTTCAAAGACAATCATCCTAAACGATACTAGAGCAGGTGTCCCCCAAGGCAACGTCCTTGGACCAATGTTGTACTTAGTATACACAGCCGATCTACCTTTTACTAAAAAGGTGATAATATCAAAATTTGCTAATGATACGGCCATCTTAATGTCACACAAAAACTCTCACACTGCCTCAAGAGAATTTCAAAATCATCTGTGCAAAATTGAGCAATGGTGAAAAACTAGCGAATAAAAGTGAACGAAAATAAATCGACTCACATCACGTTCACTCTAAACAAATGCACTTGCCCTCCTGTAAAATTAAATGGTGTAAATATCCCTCAACAAACAAAGGTTAAATACTTAGGTTTGCACCTTGACCGAAGGCTAACCTGGAAAAATTATAAAGAAGCAAAGCGTAACCAAATAAAAATAACTTTTTCGAAAATGTACTGGCTAACAGGAAGAAAATCAAAATTATCTATTACTATACAAAGTAATAACTATGCCCATATGAACCTATGGAATTCAGTTGTGGGGATATACCAGCGCATCAAATAGAGAACTCCTGCAACGAACACAAGCTAAAATACTTCGTAGTATTACAAACGCCCCATGGTATATTCGAAACAGCAACAAACACGATGACCTTGGTAATAAAACCATTAAAGAAAATATCGGAGAATTCAGTATGAAATATTACTTAAAACTACAAGTGCATCCCAACGAATTGGCCAGAGGTATACTAAAACAACTAAGGTACCGACGACTTAAAAGGATAGATCGATTTGCACTTACGGATCTTTAATTTAAATAATTTGAATATCCAAGTTTAATGCAAATAAAGAAATTGTGAACTCTAATATTAAGTATTAACAGTGGTTAAGACTTAAAGAATTGTAATAATTTTAGCTTATAAGATTTGAATACTTTTTGTTAGTTTCTTTTGTAGAAAGATACAAGAATAAAGCTATTGGCAGTATTAAAAAAAAGAAAGTATCTCCCGGGACTATTTTGTTTTATGCTTGCAAAAAGCACCGTGCCTAAATCATAGGATAAAATAAATAAAAATAAATAATTTTAATACCTACTTTATTTTATATTTGATAAATTTTTTATTCAATTTATTCATAAGTTTAGGCCTAAAATAATTATAATTTTATTTTTATTTTAGTTATATATTATGGGTAAATAATAGTACAATTTGTTATTGTTATATTATTGTTTAATAGAACTAAATAAATTAATAATAATAACAAAATTTTGTTAAAACAAAATATATAAGTTAAATAAATAAAAATTTAATAATGATTTGTATATATTCAAATAATATTATCATTTATATTGTTATTATAATTATTTTATGTTATTAATGTATTTTTTTTTTTTAATTTTATTTTAGATTTTATTTCTGTTACAAAATATAAAATATTTGTATGTATATATTTATTAGTATATATTTGTATTATAATTAACATATTGATATCGACTAGAATAAATTTATTTATTATTATAATTAAATATATATATTATTCATTTTAATAAATCATAATTTCCATCGACTCTTAATGTTATTTTTTTATAAAATTGCATTAAACATAAAAAACAAAATCGAATTTTAATTTTTTAGTTTTATTATATATTTTGACTAATTTTTTAGATTGTTTTAATTATAATTTAGTGGTTATAAATTTTTTTTATATATTTATTAATTTGATTGTAAACTTGCATTGGTATAGACAAACTTTAAAAAATTAAATATAAATAGATTAGTAAAAAAATATCACAATATTTATATAGTTTTATTTTTAAGTTTATTTATAATTTATTTACTTAAACCGTAAATGATATGCATATACATAATTAATCAATTTTTATTTTTTTTTATTGTGATTAAATTATAAATTAATACAAAATTAAAATAAATTATAAAACTAGAAAACAAATTTGGCTATAATATAAAAATTAAGTTATATCTACACAATTATTATCTACAAACAAATTAATAAATTTATAAAAATTATTACTAAAATTATTTTTGGTATATTTTAATTTGGTTAAACAAAAAATTACTACAACAAATATAATCTAATTAATTAATGAAAAATAATACAATGTTTTGTCTACATACTAGTGGATGGAAAATTTCTAAGTTCAATTTCGAATTTTCTTAAAAAATGTAAATAAATTTAAATTAATATTTTAAGGATAATGCATTTTCTAGAGAAGATTTTTTAATATAATATTTAATGTTTATTAATTTAAATTTTAAATATATATATTATATAAATTAATTGTATTGGAAGATATTTTGAGGTTGTTAGTTTAATAACATTTTAAAACAAAAATTATATATTTTATATAAGGTTAGGGTTTTAATTCGGAATTTTCATGACTATTGTGTGTGTGACGTTTGTTTGAGTGGTTATTTTAACACATCACCTAAATTTGAAAATAAAATTTTATAAATAACCCAACCTATAAAATTAAATCAATTATCTACGATAATAAATTTAAAAATAAATTTTAATTTCTACCGAAGTTGTTATTTACGATTATAATATATGTAATATATATTTATGTATTATAGAGTAGTTAATAATAAATTAATAAATCAAAAACAAAAAATTCTACTTATATTATTATATGATTCTACTTAAAAGTTCTAAGTATTAATGAAATAAATATAACTTTATAATTAAATAAACATTTCTAAAACCAACAAAAGAAACGAAATCTATTTTATACTTAAACAAATAAATAACAATAATATTAAAAGTTGAAAATAAATAAATTAATAATTTTATTTGTTTAATTTAATTTATTCATCCGGATCATTTAAACCATATAGTTCAACACTTTGATCTTCTAGACTACGTTTTAAATCCTCGATGGTATCCAAAATTAATTGTCGCTTATCGGTTTTAGTATTATTATTATTATTCGTATTTATATTATTGTTATTATTATTATTATTAGTATTATTATCACCATGATCCTTATCGTAATTATTAATTATATGTTCATTATCATTATCATCGGTATATGTTGTGATTTGCTGCTGCTGTTGTTGTTCTCCATCACCAACTAATTTATTTGATTTTATTGCACGCCGTTGGCTGCGAAGTTGATTTATTTTGTCGAGTAGAGCTTTTTTTGGTATTTCTAAAAAAATAAAAAAAAATAAACTTAATTAGATCAAGGGTATACATATTAGCTTGATCTGAAAGTTTTAGTTTAGTTGACAAATTATTGTGATATCAGAATGAGTGATGTAAGACTGAGTGATATATTATTCGGATGAGTGATTTTGATGATTCTAAAGCTCTTAAGCTCATTACCGTTAAAATATTTTTTGTCAAAAGCTCTCAAGCTTATTATAAATAATACAATAAAGTATATTAATAACTAAATAAAATATTTTTGTCATAACGACAAGGCTATACGTCACAAATGCACATCAATTGTTTAACGCGACACTGACTTTGTAGTCCGATTGGAATAAGTGCTATCTTATCCAAAAGCTCTTAAGCTTATTATATGTAAATAATGCGACCAAATTTCGTTTAAATTTTTGAGTGATATGTTAATTAAAATCTCTCAAGCTCATTTAAAATATTGCAACTAAATTTTGTTACAATTCCATAACAAATGACAATACTATACCGATGCGTGTGAATCACGATTTAGTTGTTTAATTTGAATAAGAGATTTTATAAAGCTCTCAATATTATTTTAAATATTGCAACAAAATTCGTATTTTTAGTTGCAAAAAAAAATGTGTGTTATAAAATTTCGACAAGCTGAATATGACAAATTTTAAAGGTGAACATGAATGATTCCACTCTACACGAGCTTATTGTCCAATTTTAATGAGTGATATCATAACCAAACCATAACCAACTGAAGTTCATTATAAATAATAAATCAGATAAAAATAGAAAATTTTTACAGATTTTCCAAAAATTTACAAGGCTACAGTTGAAATTTGGACTATAGAAATATTTATATTATTTCATAAAATATTTTTTGTATTTATTTCGACCAGGCAAAAAATTACATACTTACGAACCGAGAGCATTTGTGATATTTCAACCGACTTATGGATCTCAACTTTACAAATCACGAAGAGATACTTGGAAACGCAAGCGAAGAAAAGCTTGAAAACCAATATTTTAACCGAGAAACATACGAGAGCCTCGCAGCAAGATTATGAGTTTACCATCATATATCTTTAAGACCATCTTGCAAAACTATTTTCAAGACTGAACTTTTGGTGGTTGCGAAAGATTCTCAAAAACAAGAAGAAAAATGATCCTACATCAAACTTCCCAGGATCGAAATACGACGTTTTAACGGAGATTATAAACAATGGGCAATTTAGTAAGACCATCACCTATTATCGTTAATTGGAGGAGATCCATCCAGGCTCATAAGACACCTCAACATCTCGCAGGAATATTACTGCTTGGAATATTATATTCTCCAGATATGATGATATACGTATTTTCACGAATATATATACATAAACACTATTTTGGAACTACTAAATGTAGCATCAGAATCCTCTCATGGTTTGCGATTATTGCATACATTGTATTTGAATGTCTGCATGCAATTAAGAACCAAGGAATCAATACTGATGTTTGAAATGAACATTCTAACAAGGAAGTTAGACAGGAAAACTCACTGTTTGTACGAGATATCTTTAAAGAACCAAAAGTCTTTATTATGAAGAGCACAATCTACTTGAATGTAAGAAGTTCCAAAATCAATCGAAAGAAGTGTATTATGCAAAAGTTAACATCACAGTCTGCTGCATAATAAAAACAGTACGTAAAAAAGGGCATCAGTAAGCACAAAACCCGCTAATACGAACGTAGCAGCACGGACATGGAATCGGAAGTGTAACTAGGAACCGCTTTAGTGGAAGCATCGTCAGGTAGTCACAATAAATTGATTCGTGTGCTGATAGATCCAGGGTCTCAAGCAACGTTCTTTACAGAAGTAGCCTGCCAGCAACCTAATTTATCAAAAAGCGCAACGCATGCAGAATAAGCGGCATTAGCAAAACCAAAGCTGAAGTAGCGAACTCAACCGTTGAATTTAACATAAAGCCGAGAATTAGTATTTAGGTATCAGTATTCAAAAACTTAACGCGGGATATGCCAGAACAGTCTCTAGACCGTTGGTAATAAAAGCATGGTGGACATCTACTATGGGCTGACCCATCATTTTATACTCCTGGTCCAATCGAAACAAAATGACGGGAATATAAAAACGCATTGCCACTTTTAGAAGAAATAGCTATCGCACGTTAGATCCAATTTGAGAATAATAAAAAAACAGAGTTGCATGAATTCTGTGACTCCTCAGAAATGGCCGATTATGCAGCCATCTACAAACCCAAAAGGTATCAATATAATGTAAAACTTTTCACGTCAAAAACGAAGTTGCTTCGATTAAAAACTTACTTATGACTTTGTTTTTATGGACCGATTCGAAGATCACATTATGTTGGATTTGAGAGCGTCCTCATAAATATAAAACCTTTTTGGCCAATCGAATATCAAAAATTTAAACATATTCAAGCCCAGCACAATGGCATCGCTGAGTGTGAATGAAGGACTACCGGTTCAAAGGAACTTAAGGACAACAATTTTTTGGTGGCCGGGTCCAAATTGCTCCAAGTGAATTTAACTTAGAAACTAAACATATAGTTACTCTTGCAACATCAGCAATAGTTAATCCGTTTGTGCAGATAATAGAAAGATTTTCAAACGTAAACAAAATAATCCACGTCGTCGGTTTCTGCCGGTGATACATAAATGTTTAAAACAGCTGGATACTAGGTTTTCAATCTTATTATCTTCAACAGAACTAAACCAATCCCGCAACGAGCTGACCAGGACAACTCAAAGAACGAGTCACGCCATCACTCATTTTGACTATGCTAGACAGTGGACAATAAGAGTTTCGAAAGAACGGGGAAATAAGTGATACAAGGCATATGCAGTGCGCATAGAAATAGTCAAAGATTTAACTACTGTAGCCTTTATTGCGGTTTTTATCTCTCGAAGAGGCCTATGTCAACTGATTTACATCGATAATGGAGCCAATTTAGTGGGAGGCAAAATACAGCTGACTAAAAAAACACGACATCGGAGTCAAATGGCATTTTATACCACCATCTTCTTCACATTTTGGAGGAATCTGGGATGCAGCCATTAAGTTATTGAAATATCACCTAAAAAGACTTATTGGATACACAACTATTACTTATAAACTATCAATAGTTGCTTCACAGATTGAAGTATGTTTTATTTTACGGCCTTTACAATTTCATCTGATCCAAATGCGTTAATACTAACCCCTGGATATCTTTTAATTGGTGATTCACTAATTACAACATTTTAATCAAATTTGCTGAATGAAAACATTTCTAGGATTATAGAACTACACCCTGGTAAAGATAACCTAACTAGAGTAGTTAAAGTAAAATGAAGTATAATGGTGTCGTATTTAAAAGACCCACCCGCATCAATAATTCAAATCAACATGAGTTGTCCAATTTGGATAGTGACGTCACACCCAAAAGCTCTCAAGCTCATTATAAATAATGCAACACAATTTTTGGTTTTAGTTAAAAAAGAAACATTTTCGACAATGCTATATATCACAAATTTGAAAATGGTTCAATCCAACACGAAAGGACAAGTGACCTTTTAATCAAAAGCTCTTAAATATTTATAAATAACTTACCCGATTCAATATCTAAACTTTTTTGAAGCTTATCAAATGTTGAACTGCACGTGTATATTTTACGTTTTAATGGTTCACTTTGAGGACAGTATGTCGTATCTGAATGCTGCTGCCCTATATCAATCGATCGGAATGACATTAATGGCTGTTTCTCATGTGTATTGTTGTTGTTATTATTATTTATATAAAAATTATCATTTATTTTACCATCACCATAGTTATTATTATTGTTACTACTATTATTCATATTAATGTTATGATTAATTGTTTTTCTATTTATATTTTCTATTAAATAATTTTTATTATTCAAATCAGTCTCAATAATGCATCTGTTGTTTGTGTCGTCAGATGATTTGCATTGATTCATTAAATTGTAGATTTTCTTATTTTCTTTATTATTGTTACTATTGTTATTATTGTTATTGGTATCGTTACTAATTTTTGGTTTTAATTTAGTAGAACGAGCTTTAGATTTTGCCGCTTGCATTTCATTATACTCCCGATCAGATTCGGACGAATCGTTTAGTTCAATATATGATTTACTTGGACTATGACTACGAAAACGACGTCGTGCTGGTGTTGGTGAATGTGGTGGTGTCAACATTTTACGACCATTTAATTGTAATTTAGGTGACATTAAAGCTTGGGCCGGGGTTAATATTTGCTGTGACGTTCCGCTAGGATTTGGATCTGGTACACTTTTGCGACGCACCATTTCGATTGGTTCGGCATTTGCGCTAATAAAATTGGTGATATGAGTTTTGCGTGGTGAAAATCGACATGATTTTGGACTATTCGGTGCCGACGACGATTCATATTTTAAAATTTCAAGACGTTTATTCAAAATGATATTTTCCGATCGTTCATCGTTTGGCGGTAATGGTGGTGGTGGAGGAAATTTGGGCATCGGATTACAGGTTTTAGCTAATTCACGTTTTAAATCGACTTCACAATTGCGTAAAATTTCGACACGTTTATTGGCGGGTAAGTTGCATAAACGGCGATTGGGGCTTGCAACCGGTGTTTCTCTGTGAAAAAAATATAAAAATTATAATTTTTACGGTTATTTCGGTAACGGATTATAACTATATACCTGGCATTTAGATTAGGACAGTTTGTGCAGTTGTTCGATTTTAGTGATACCAAAATGGTTTCAGCTTCATGAATCAACTGTTTATATTTAACATCAGCCTCTAAATCTGCTTTAAGTAACGCTTTTTCACTTTCGGCAATCGCAAGAACACGACTCCGTATCGAATCCACCTCGGTCAACGTGAGTGAATTTGAGCGATTCGTTAAAGGTGATATATGCTGCTGTTTTTTATCGTTCTGTGATTTATTTTTACGTAATGAGACTGGTGTGCCACCTACACTGCGACATCCTCGTATAAATGGTGAATTATTTATTAAAGCTGTATTACCATTGCGCACTGGACTATTATGGTTTTGTTCGGTACTCTTTTTTCGGCGGATTAATTTCTTGCGACGCTTCGAACTATCTTGATCCTGAGCCTGCTTACGACTTCGTCGACTTTTCAATGAACGTTTAATTTCGACTGGATGATAAGAACAACTTCCAGTATTTTTAAAAGCATCTTTCTCAACAATTTCCTATAGATAAAAAAACGATTACCAAAATTTGTTCAGAATTTTAATTACTGTTTAGGTTTACTACTTGAATTGATCCCGTATCGATATAATCAATATCCAAAAGTTCATCAGTGTCACATTCGTCTTCGGCATCTTGACCGGTGTCCAAATCAGATGGACAATCGGTTTGTTCGGAGTCGTCACTGTTAAATAAAAATAAAAAATAATATTGTCACTTTACGATTCGACACAAATCATAATTGATGTGCTTTACCTTAAAATATCGGTTTCCTTTTCATAAACATAACTTTCATCATATTTTCCCATCATCTCGTTTAATGTTGCATCATCGTCACTTTCCTGTAGCGACGATGATATTTGTTTTATACTGTGCTCCTCTTTATTTATGACTGCTGCCCCCCTGCCAGCAGTGCCTGTTAATGATGGAGATTGTTGTTTCGATTGCGTTGACACCAATCCCGCTGAGGTGGTGGATGATGATGATGTTACTTGAATTGTTTTATGTATTTCCTTTGTTTCGATTTGAACAATTTCTGTTGTTGTCGTTGTTGTTGTTTTGCGTCGCCTAATTGTATTCGGCGAAAATGTTTTTATGCTAAAATCCTCTTTTTCCGTCGATGTACTTGTTGACGATGAATCGGAATCGGTTGGAAAATTTTTATTCGTTTTCATCGATTTTGATTTAGTGTTGAAATATTCAAATTCATTACTTGAACGTATGCCAGATGATGTTGTCGATGCGGAATCACCGTCGTTTGTTTTATTGTTATTTTTATTACCGTTTTGATTCGATTTATGATTTGCTGGGAAACTTGATAACGACGATGATGATGTATCGGTGTTTGAGAACCAGGGATTCGTTCGAATTCGACAGCGTTGACGGGGTGAGGGTGCTTTAAATTAAAATAATAGTTATATTTAATTAAAATGCTTTTTTTTAAACAATTTACTCACATTCAATAGCTTTTAAATTAGTGTACTGTTGATTTTTGGTCACAAGAATTGGGCTCATTATTCCCGTCGATTGTAATATTTTGGCACCACTTGTAACCATCGATTGACAATTTTTACCCAAATCAAACGATTCGGTGCGACGATGATAGTGCGATATAACATCATTTTCTTGGCGTGCCTCATCAATTTTGTTTAGTCCGAATTTTAAACGATTCGCTATCTCGATACTATTACTGCTGATGATTGTGTTGGGCGCGCATGTGCCAATTGGTACTTTTGGAAAATAATGAGTTCCCGTTCGAATATTGATATAGTATTCTGGTGTGTATGAGTTACCACCTGCAATAAATAGAAACGAGAATCATTCAATTCAATTTTTCCATTATTCATTTTTCACCCTCTCTTAAGTACTAAAGAAAACTTTTCACATTGCAGAACAATATACCATACCACTTCATGCATATACTTAACTACTTAATTATTCATTTCTGATGAAAAGACTCTGCCGCATAAAGATCTTAAATTTTCTATACTTTAACACTTTAGTTAAATGTTTTAGAACTGTGACATTTTTATCCCGATGATTTCTTACATTGTTTATGTTAAAAACTCATTAAAGTTAAATTAAACGTTGAGTGTGGTACTCGTTTAGTAAATTTTAATATTAATGAATTTTCATCAATTTTCTATACATATTCAACAAAACATTCAACACCCTCAAGACGATGACGATGATGATGATGATATTTTTGAGATGTAAACTAAAGTTTTGTTAAACAGAATTAAAATGAAACTATGAATTTTTTGTTTGCTGCGTGTATATAGAGTTTCATGCTTACAGTAAACTATTATTTTTTTGTGGAGTAGACGAATCAATTAAAATGTATAAATTAGTTAGTCACGATCTAATTTCTGCACATAACATAAATTAGAAGATTAATTAGTGAGACGATGATTTTTTAAAAATATTTTGATGGTGAGATAAGTTTAGTATTGCCATTGTTACTGTATATATTGTATACTCATCGATGTGAGCTTAAATTGGTGTGGGAAGAATTCATAATCATAATCTCATAAAATTAATCGCTCTATCATTTGTCATAATGAAATATGATCTTAATTTATATGAATTTAAAGGTTATATTTCAGTTGGCATTAAGTTATCACAGTAAATAAGACTTAATTCTTCAATCAATGAATCAGACAAATTCCAAGCATATGATTGAATTACCTACGACATTTTTAATGTCCAACGAATATACAATATTTGAACTAAAATTGGGAGGTTTTTATTTAGTTATCAACTAACAGTAACGGAACATGATTAGTGAACCATACATTTTGGTAGGTTTTCGATTTGTGGCATATACAGTTTTAATAGGCTAACCATAATATATTCTATGAATTTTATAAATTTATGATTAGTAGCAAAATTTTCTAAGTTTTTATTTTGGAAATTTTTTATTGATGTTTTAACTAGCGGTCGCAAAATTTTACGTTTGTTAATGGAGAGAATGAATGTGCTGGAAGCACTCAAAAGTGCAAATGTCATCTCAAAAAAACAATTCGAGGTTTATTAATTTAGAAATGGCTGGTCAATCAACTGTTATTATTGGAAAGAAGAGAGCATATAATTCTGAAATGTGTTCATTTTAAACAAATCACCGTAAGCCAGAGAATAGATTCATCAATAGGAAAAAATTGTGTACTAACTCAACTGAAGTATGTCTCAAAACAGAAACAGGCCTAAAATGCAATAATAAACATCATTAATTGCTACACACCTATAATAATGATGTAAAGAAAAAGGTAACAATCAATGCAATCGATGGGAATGCCACGAAACTGCTCTCAATAGATAAATTAATAACCATAACATCAACAAACAAAACGGTTACATTACGAGCTTTAATTGATCTAGGATCACAAGTTTCCTTGATTATTGAGCTTTTATGTCAGCAGGTATAAGATTACATAAGAACAACATTCGTACTATAGCTTGATTGGAAATGAGGGAAATACAAAAAAAACACCTGTAGCTCTCTGTTGTCCAACTGAAAATACAACTACATTTTCCATCGGTGTTTAAACTACAGATAGAAGTATAGGTTTAACGAAAAATAACATCAACAGTTTGCCAGACGTCTGTACGCAGACATATCAGTAACTCAAATGAAATGCAATAAAAAATAGTTTGGGTTGGCCGAACCTACGGCAACAACCACTTAAACTAGATTTCTAATAGTAAACATAAGTGTAAAGGAGGTATTAGCTCAAGCTCAAGAGCTTCATAAGGTTTAGGAGTTAGAAGATCTTGAATATCTTCTAACAAAATCCGATGAACAGTGTAAAACAGTGTACAGACAAAGGGTTAAGTGGGATCCAAATGGACGATACGTGGTGACCTTACTCAATTACTCGTCAGATAGAAACTGAGCTTTGCATCATACAACATCCAATTTTAAATAATTAAAATAACGACACAACATCCACCGTCGTTATAAACGTATATACTGAAGCGATTCTATGATGCTGATGAGATGTTTTGGTTCCTCAGTGGTTTCCTTGACGTTCGAGATCTGGTGGCATTCTTCTAGTTGTTCTTTAAGTTCGACAAAAGAGTTTACTATTTTGAACTTGCATGTTTTGGAGCTGCTGCTGTGATTTTCCAAAATTTAGCAGGTGCGGAGTTGGTGCTGGTATATTGTCTGGTTAGATGTAACCATTGTCTCTTTTGCAGCTTTGTTTCTCGTGGAGTTTTATACGCTTGATGTATCTTATAGTATGGTTGCAGATTTATGCTTCATGTCTGTATTGCTGGCAGTTGGAGCACTGGAAGTTTACTTAGATGCCGGTCAGAGTAATTTCCATGTATATCTGTACCGTTATATAGCAATCTACACTTCTCTTGAAGTTCCCTTATATTTGTTGCTCCTCTGGCAAAACGCAGGCAGCAGGAAACGCCAAGTTTTTTGGGTGTATCGCTACTGCTGTCAGATTCTCAGGTGATATTGTTGCCAATTTCACTGATTCTGTCTCAGTGGATTTAAGTGGGTCAGCCCAGATATTGCCTCAATCGCTGGTTATGTTCCTCATGTATTTAAATCTATTTGATGTGGCATATGTTTAAAAGTTTGGTAAGGCTTACTTTCTAATTTATTTTTTGGATTTTGGAACTTTTGATTTGTAGCATATAAGTGTTTAAGTTTTGATAGACCAACTATTATCTATTTTAGAGAACTTGGAAATTTGTAATGCATTTTCAGTTATCTGGAATTTTGCATACATTTTATAGTTTTCAAAGTCTAACTTTTATGTATTTTCTGAACTTTGGAAGGTTTTGTTTTGTGGCAATAATTCCAAAGTTTTCAACTATAATTTTTTATGAATTTTAAAAGGCTTCGTGCTTTTTATGTTTCTGGCATTTCTACCTTTATTCAATGCCTGTCAGATCTGAGTTTTAATGCCTGTACTGGTTTAATGCCTGTAATGGTAATATTTGCAAAATTATATTGGTAGACTCTAGCGCATATTTTTATTTACTACTGGAAAGGTAGCGCCTGGAGACTACACAAACAGGAATAATATAGTTTGCGATTATAGAATTGAAGTTAGCTTTTGTCTAAACGTTGGAGTTAAAGTTGATTTCGATGAACTTGCTCTTGTTCATTATTTGGTTGAGATGAGGTTAATGGCTGTTATGTTGATTGTAGTGCTTTCTTTCTGATGGACACTATTTCCCGTAATTCAAAATTAAATAATTTGTCTTTCTTTTGTATGGTTATGTTTGACATTTTATGCTTCCTTCCTGGGTATTTAATGCTCAATTTTTGTATCTAGTTTTCATATTGAAGTTTAGAGCTTGGTCATGATTATAACTACGAAATAAACTTCTCAGTTTCCATTTCAAAATTACGTTAACAATGGCACTAATTTGTTGATGTGTTCGTAAAGTAGTTGTATTTGTTAAAAATTTCAAACAAGAACTTTTTAAAAAAATGACTTTATGAAAAAATGTTTTATGATGTGAGTGTTATACCATTTTGCAAATTTAAATTGAATTAAAAAATTATAATTTAGAACTGCTGAAACTAAGTATCATGTTTGACCAAACTTGTGTGTGTGCTCTATAAATCAGATGAATGTTAACATTGAAATTAATTTACAATTCAATTTTACAAAAACACTGAGTCCTATATACAAACTTGTTGTTTTGTCACTAAATTCTCATACACTTAAGCACACCATTGTCAAATTGTAATCGTTTTATTATAGAATTTTTTATAATAAACATAAAACCATGATTCCACCGGGCGGTTCGATGCATCGGTTAGTATTGTACAGTTAACACTGATCCATTATATTCAAACTAAGCAATATGGTCTAATTCACAGGATTGGGCTTAACCCTGCGTAGGGGACTACAATAGACCATATAAAGCGCTTTAGGGATATGCATTTTGAGTATAACACGATGTAACCTATTCCAACTGCCTTTTTATAAAAAAAAAACAAATAATGGTTCTAACGTATAACGTTTGTAAATTTCTACCTTTTTTAACTTTGCGCTACTGTTTAGATTTATTTGCATATTTTTGACTTAATTTTAAAGCAATTATAACAGTTGATAATAAACAGATGGTGTTAGTTTAAAAAAAAACCCAATTTAGTATGAAACGCATGAGTAGTGCATATTTTGAGAATTTTTAATATGTGAAGTTTTAATATTTTAAAAGGCTAACCATCGCTAATTCATCTAAAATTTTAAAGTTTTCGATTGTGGCATACATTTTACAATTTTGATAGGCAAACTAACACGTATTTTCTGGATTTTTAAAATTAACGGTTTTCAAATATACAGTCGACATGAAAAGTTTTTTTTTAAATTCACTAATTCCCTATTTCATATTAGAAAAATATGCTATAAAACATATAAAATCATTAACATCTTAAATTACGAAGAAAGGTCGAAAATAAGATTTTTCATCAAAATGATGACGTTGAGAATCTAATGTTTATAAAATAAAGACAACCAAATTGCTTTCACAATCGAAAAATGTGATAAGGGTTATATAAACACTATATATAAAATTTACATTGGCTATAACACACAATTTAACCAACAAAGTTAATGTACTATAAAAATTATGTACTGCAACGTTATATATATATATATATATATATATATATATATATATATATATATATATATATATATATATATATATATATATATAATATATATATAAACATATATATATATATATATATAATATATATATATATATATATATATATATATATATATATATATATATATATATATATATATATATATATATATATATATACACGAATATTGTAGCAGAGGCATGTGTAGGTTCAACATAATTATTATGAGTTAATTTGAGTTATATGAATAATTTAGTATGGGATTTGGCGACAATATGCTACTACACTCCAGCATCATTAAATATAATTAATGGAACATACTATATAAATTTGTTATTTATACAGTCGTTTAAAAATTGTTTGATGTCTGACAAATTGGATTATTTTATATATAATTTACATGGCATTATTAATTTATGTTAGTTATACAAAAAAAAAACTATTACTATATCGTTATAAAATGTATATTGCACCCTTCCGGAAAAGGACATTATATATAAATTTGCAAATAAATCAAATAAATGTGTTTTACATTTTATTATATTAGTTTATGTTTAAATAAAATTTAAATTAGTAAAATGGTACATGTATTTGATGAAATTTTAATTGGTCTAATTTTTTGTATAATTGTTCATGATTTGTAAATTAATTTACAAATTTAATTTAAGTTTTTGATCTACTAATCTACAAAATAAAGGCCCATCTATTAGTTTGTTTTTAAATCATAGGCTATGGCAACACTTTTACTATTGCATTGCTTGAAATTTTGACAGCTCCTCAGACTGATGTTTCGCGGCATGAAACAATTATGTTTTTGCTTGAAGAGTGTTTCGGACAGGAGCCGTAGAATGATAAAAAATCAACGGCATGGTACATGGGTTCTCTATACACGATTCAAAGGATAATACAATTTCGAACTGAAACGTAAAAATAAAACAATATTTTTCGATGAGGATGTCCTTCAAATTTACTCTCAAAGTGGGAAGTGTCGTTGTTAAAAATAAACTACAAGGTACACGGAAAGATGTTTGACTAACATAATGTATACCTCCAGGTATAAAAAAAATCATTCTAGCATCAAAATGTTGGTAGTGACCTTCACTAAGAGAATGAGGTTTGATAACTGGTGTTGTTGTTCTCCCAATCAAAAGGAATCCAACTGATTTACGATACTTTTCTTTGTCCTGCTATAAAAGATGTTGAAAGAAACAAACGTAAGTCGAACCGTCAACATGTTTATATAATATAACTGGGGTAATCAAAAATTACGTTGTAATCTCCACCAGGCTTTCCAATCGGAATCACGCACAACCAAATTTCCAAAGTTTTTTGTTTCAATACTACAAAACTATGGATCAAATTTGTATAGTCATTTTCGGCATTAGGTTTATTTGAAGAATGGGAAGAAGCTGTTTCTTCAAAACTAGATTTTTTTTTTGTTCGATGCATGGCTACCCTACAGTCACATCGTTTACTTTTACTTTTAACATATTGTACATATATCATAATGTTTGGTGTGTCAGAATTTGATGCATCTATATGTTAGTTTCTTGTTATTCGGTTTTTTGCCAACCAATTAGAAGGATTAATGTTATAACTGCCATCTGGAAGAGTACTGTGCATATAAAACCACCACATTTCATAGCACAAAATAATGGATGGATAAAGAAAGATAGTTTCCTAGATTTTCACTGGTTTGGTGGGACTCAAACACCAACTGGTACATCAACTTTTAAATGAAAATTAAAGCAGTGACTAAAGGTGGCTGCACGTATGCGGCTCGTGCGTGGCGCATATAAGCCGTATTAAAACCAATCAAAGCAATTTATCTAAACCATAGCTTTTAATTAAGGCATCATTCATCACAATCGGGCTGCTGGTGTAATTGCTATAAAACGATGGACTCGATCGAATTCAATTCTTTAATTATATTAATAAATAATTATTATAATTTAACTATTTTAATTAATTAAATTATAATTTCAGACTGAAATTAAATCTATTTCTTACAGCCTACGACTAAGAGCAATTAGTTTATTAATAGCTTCTGTTTTCAGGGAACCTTTGCAGATTACAGATGAATAGTGGCACACTGGAGTTGCTGATAAGAGATGACAAAATGCAGAGCAGTTCAATAAAACAGTGATTGTCTTATACTAACAGTAGTTTGAATATTGGCTACTGGGAAAATGGACCAATTCCGTCATTACTTACATACCTTTTCTTTCCTTACCCCACAAAAATTTACTAACTATTGACTGTCACGGTGTTTGTAACCGGGTCGATCTCAATAATTAACTAATATCCTACCTTATCCTTCCAAGTATATGTAAAAATGGGTGTACGGTAGGCCCGGCGCTTGCCGAAAGATCCTGCTTAATGCTTGGTCGTACATTCTAAATCAATCAATCAATTCGTGTCACGACGAAGCTAACATTTTTTAATTAAAACCAATTATTGCCAAATATCGTTCTTTTAAAATTATCTTTTGTCTATTAAACTAAACTAAATTTAAACCAAATATTACATTTTAATTATGTTTATGAACGTTCTGGTAAAACCAGAAACGCGGTCGCTCCCGATAGATATAATGGCGAACGTTACAGATGAATGCTAGTCTACTTTTAATGGCCTCAAACTGACGCTATGAATGTGGACGATCTTTGGTTTCAACAAGATGGAGTAAACAGCCGTTTTGGAGACGTCCATTGGCCGGCGCAGAGATGTAATTTTTTTTTAAGTGTTTTAATCTATACAATTTTTTTTGGGGCCGAAGCTCTCTTACCTCTTTTGTGGTTAATTTAACGTTTTACTTTACGCTGCCACCAGTCAAATCGAGGACGCACGGATACTCACTGGACTCACTTTACTTACTGGAAAGCCAGAGTCTTTAACCTTCACAAAAAAAATTGTCTTTATTTATATCGCTTTATATGCACCAAAGACGAAATGAGGAAAGAAATTGTAAGAAGACTATTTCAATTTATTAATTACCAAATACCTTATTTACGTTACGTAAATGAAATTACAAGAATCGTACTATTGATTTTAAATAAAGACCAGTTAACTTTATGTCATGCCAGTTGAATTAGTAATAATTTTTTCTTTATGACAATCTGTACCTTTGTTACAGATCCGTTTACATTTTCTTGCAGAAAGTTTTTGGCTGCGATATAAACTTTTTAGGATGTTTAGCAACATATTTACATTTTTGAATTAAGAACTTATTACATTTCTACTTCTTAAAATTACCATCAACCGTGCATTGATTGTTGCAGTTGTTTTTTTTTGTAAATTTTTCGTTTCTGCTGAAAAAAGCATATAGCATAAGATGGCATATCCCATCTTATTTGTTGTGTAGCCTCTATCCGTTGTTTTAATCCATCCAGTGTTGTTATTTCGGTTAAATATGCTATATCCTTCATGATAGCCCATAAAAAGAAATCTAGGACTGTAACATCTATAGTGATTTTACTGGCCAATGTAGTGACTAATGACAAGGACTAATGACATAATGACAAGGTAAAAATGTTTTTAAAAAAAGCTTTCTCCTTATATGACGAGGGAACATATTCCACTAGCTCTGGCATTTATTTTATAAAACTTCCAATAAAATTGAGCGTTTATTCTTGCTAGGGGAGCAAAACAAGGTCCGATTAGCGTATCAAATTTACGCCAGCCCTAACGGTTATGCTGAATAGATATTGAAAGGATGCTTTTGCAAGTGGGCTTTCGCAGATGCCTTTCCATATTTAAGCCCTTTCCATATTATTGTTAACTGTCAATTTTTATTTTATTGTATTTTACTGTTAATAATTAAGATTTGCAATGTTCTATAGATCAATGGTTTACCATATATGAGCTGATAAATAAATGAAATGAAAACGCCTCTTTATGCAAGTAATGATAGTCGGTGAACCTTTCCAAATTTATTTTATCATGAAGGGTTATCAAAATTTATTTTTTTTAGAACCTGTCAGCTTTCGTTAGTAATATGGAAAGTTTCTTGCTTATTATTTAAATATGAGGAAGACAATAAAAAAATGAATTTGACAGAAAAAATTAAAAATCTTTATTGAGAATTTAAAAATTCATTGGTAGAAAAAAAGGACAGAAAAAGGACATTAAGAAAAATGTTTTCAACGTAAAAAAGAAAACGGCACAAAAGAGCAATCTTTTTTCAGAGAATTTGTCCTCTAAAAAGAGGACTGATGGTAATTCTGTGCAACTTTCAATTCAGTTTTGATCTCTTTTTTTGAAGTGTCTTTTTTTAACTGTCAATTGTTGTATACTGATGGTTAAGATGTTTACTTAACACGCCTTTGTTTGAGCTTTTTTTCTGACCATCGAAAAATCATTCGTTGGGTTGATAAAGATCGAAAATGATAAAAAAATGGTCTCAAAGATCTTATAAAAGGTTTCAGTATAGGACGAAATTTGACCTGTATAACGCTGTTACTTTTTTCAAGAAATGTTGCTATAAAAATACTTAACACAAATATGAGATTTTTTTGTAGTTCCCATGACTTGTTTTGTGGTGTTTAATGGTTATTTAATTTAATTTTGGTGTTAAATAATTCTCATTTATTTTTTAATTTTTGGTATCTGTAATTAATATACATTTTAGAATTTTGTGTGCATTAGGACTCGGTTAATTTATTTTTCTAACAGATCGAACTTGTTTTGTTTCAAATAAGTTCTTCATAAGTTTCCATAGGCAATGTAAGTCCTAATTCAGATTTATTGATCTTATAGCAAATACAATTCTTCTTTACTTATATTAATTTCAGGAATTCTCGGTAATTGCTATGCAGGTCTAAGGTTTTTAATCCAATAAATTAAACCATTTTCGAGCTAACTGAATTAAGACTGATGCCTTAGGTGGCGATTAATGTTAAAAATATCAATAAAGTAGCAATCGTTCTTTTTTAGACAAAGTCAAAAGGTTTCTATTTTGTAAGCGGAACTTGCAGTTGTTAAAATAATCATCTTAACTATATGAAAAAATCTAAGATGGAGATTCTTTCTTTTAAAAAGACTCGTTAACAAACTCAGCCACCTTAGGGTTGGATGTATCCTAAAGCCGCAGGTTAAAAAAGGCAGTTTAAGATTTAAAATCTTGCCATAAAGTACAGACAAGTACCTACCATACAATACTATTCAGAATAAAATATAAATTGGCATATGCCATTTTGATCATAATCTATTATATAATGTCACGCAATAAATATAAGGCTAACAAATTAAAACTGCCCCCAAAAGCCTCGCGGTTTAGCGAGTTCTTCTCACGTGTAAATTACATAGATATATAGCTATGAAATGAGATGAAATTTAAATTGGAATTGCCAGACACTGGTTGAACATTATTTTTAGTGTGGATAGATATATCACTAAATATAATAAAACGGGACGCGGGGATAGCATTAAAAGTAACTATGAAAAAAATATGTAGCAAGAGGAGGTTTGGTTTTGTATCTTGTGGTAGTTCCATGGATGACCCAACTATATTTAAAAAGTAATAATATGCGTATGAGCAAATCACATTTTGAGGAACTTTCCACTTTATAAATCACTTAACAACAAATCACAAATGTCAAAAAATACTAGTTAGTTATTATTTGGTTTATGTATTGACTACATTTATAAAAGACGTAAGTATAGTGCACAGATCACCTGTACTTGTGTGTTTCGGTAGACTGAATAGGGCAAATGTAAAGTATTGAATTAAGTTAACCTTCAAACTGAATAATACTTTAAAAAAAAGTTTGAGTCTTTTTAGTACAAAACGAAACATTTTGCTATAAACCTAGTCTTTTGGTTTGGTTTGTTTCTTCGGTTGCATACGCCAATTTTTAAAAAAATAATAATGCCTTGTCGTTTTGTCTGTAATGATATTTTAAATTTGCTCCTCAACTACTTGGCGTATTCCGGATGTCACTAAATGTAAATTCACCAATAAATGGATTTTAAACAGGGTTAGAAATGTTAATCCACCGTGATTCGTCTTTTTTTTTTACACTTGGGTTTTAATTAGAAATTGGCACAATTGCTAAAACTGCAGTGTTGGGGTCCTGTAGAAGGGCAGAATTCATGCACCAACCCATCATTCTTGCCAGTATATGATGGCTGGAGCAATGCAATGAGAAGATGAATTAAAAAACTAAGCGAACTTGTAGTCGTGCGTCCTCGATTTGGCTGGTTTAAGGTACCTTATTAAATGAATCGTTTAAAAATAAATTAAAAAAATCTGATTTTAAATTTAGCGACAGTTTGCAAATGGTCATAGTAGGGTAAAAATGTACAACAGAAACAAACTGAAACTTTCTCATGAAATTGTGTTAATATGAGCCATCATTAGATACATATCTTATATAGTGTATTCAAAAAATGTCTATGTGTTACACTGTAACAGATACGTTAATGTTTTATATGCAGCATATTAATATCGAATAATAAAATTTCTGTATAAGGTCTAGAATTTTTATAAATAACCTAAAACCGAACATTATCAATTTTTCTCACAACTATCAAATGTTCAATACAAATCGACACAGATGAATACACCAAGCTTTATAAAATGTATGCAAGAATAATCATGACATGATAATCTTCTATCTATATATACACCATATATACGAGTATGTTGTATACATATAAAGTATGTTAACATGAACCTAATATAAATCGAACTTTGCATACAAGATAAACCTCTATGTAAAATAAATATCAATTAAAAAATAATAATTGGTTTTGGTCAATATCCATTCAGGTACAGTCATGTTCAAAACTATTTGTGCAGTTTATGCAAAAAATATCTACGCCGATGAGCCATCGTCTTTGACATAGATCCCATCAAATGGGGGTTCTTTTATTAGAGACCTCTGAACTTTTCAAGTAGTATCAGAAAATACACAACAGCGCTGTTCGAAATCAAATAGTGTTGGCCTTACTGTTAACACAGGAGCACAGCTAAATATTACAGTAATTCAGTAGCAAGATATCATTAAGGAGCAAACTCTCCTTTCGACTGTGTCCGAAACCCATGATAAATATTTATGAATACAAATTTTTGGCATTTATTTGAAAAAATTTCCCCTACATTCCCAATTTATCACGCTGTCCGAAAAGTATAATAATTGATTGAAATATTTCAATCAAAATTATATTTAAATTTAAATTTAATTTATTTAAATTAATTTTTTGTGAGGTATAAAAATTAAAAAGAAAATTTGAATTTAATTGTGTGCATTGATTATTGAAATTGTCATAGCAACGAAAAAGTTCAATTGTTTGATTAGTACTTCTACAAAACCATGTAGTGCATTTTATAAGTTTTAGTTTATATCCGAATGTGCTACGCGATGAGTTTGCTTTTATTATAGAAAATTTTGGTATTTGTCTTCGTTTTTATCAAATAAATGTCAAAAATTTGTGTGTACGAATATTTATCATGGATTTATCATGAACACAGTCTTAATTAAGGTAAATCTATAACTTGCAAAAATTAAATCGCGAACAAAGAATCTTGGGAGAACAGTTTGGCCTTAGCTAATTTTGGTCAAAATTTACGTCTGGTATTAACATCAAATTCAGAGTAGATTACCCTGGTAATGGTAGAATTTTGTGAGAAACAAAAGGTCAAATTAAATAGTTAAATGAGATTTATCAATCACGATAACTCTCAAATTGTCTTTAAAATATTACCTTTCTCTAAACCACTCCTTTTTTCCACTGTCTCTATCATTCCAAATTAAAAATTTATTATCTATTATACCTATATACATATATGTAAAGCCATCTGATTTAGGTTTATGCATGCCAATTCAGATTTATACGATAATACTTTCAGTTTGATAAAAAAACTAATATCTGGTCCATATTGACGTATCAAATAAAAATTGGCAAACAAATTTAATTTGCATTCCGTTTTTTTATTTTGTTTCAATTTTATTGAATTCAATCAAACAACATTTTTTTTATTCACCTGTATTAATTTGATTTTCAAAAATTTTCAATAAATTTCAATTTACAATAATGAACATGTGCATAAAATATATCGTCGAATAAATAAACTGGTCCCATTATCCTGTACTCCTAAAAGTTCATATGTATATACGAGTAACGAGCTTTAATAATAAATTTGCATAAAAGTTGAATTTTTTTTTTGTTTTGTTTTTGGTAAAATATCTTGGTTTTCGTTACTTTATTCTACATAATTTGTTCATTCGTTCGTTCATAATTTATGTGTTGACTTTGTAACGTTTTTCTTGTATTATGCAGCTAAAAAAAATCACTTACGACCTTATACGAGTATGTATTCTGATTTCTGGCACAACATTTTTATTAAATGAATATGAAAGCTGTATTCTGCTTTGGTGAATTGTTTTCTTTGTAACAACATATAAAATATGTATGACATGTTATATTAATACATACTCGTATTTATGTTTATAAAATGCAATTTATTGTAAGTGATGAGATGTTATAAGTATTAATATTAGGTAGCGCGTTATTTGATTTACATAAAAAAGGAGCTATATGGATCATAATGTGGTGATGTTAATACCACCGCTTTTTTGGTCTAAATTACCTAAAGAAGTACCGCATTTTACCTAAAATCCATCAAATGAAGCATGACATATGAAAAAGAGTTGCCATATGTCCGGTTAATATTACCAAGGCACCAAAGCACTACCACGATTCTTTAGCAATTGCTGCAGTCTTAAAAGCTTACTGCAATCACTATAAGGTGGTAATATGTTTTTAACCATTCACGCAGAAGTGCCTACATAAAGTTGGAGTGCATATATAAAGAAATGTTTCTGTACGTTTTCAATTCTATTTGTATGGCTTTCATAAAATGGTAACCAAGCCTGATAGGCATACTCTAAAATTAGGTGAACAAATGCTACATATATGGGGCTATAAGTGTGAGCGGACCTAGACCTTTATAATTATGTTTAATAAATCCCAGCATAACGTACGCCTTAAAACATATGAAATTAATCGCGAAGGTTTGATACAATGATAGTATAACAATTCTGCATGAGAATTTTTCAAATAGAAAATTTAGTAAAGTCCTCTTGAAACCTCATGCAATCAGATATGTAACTTATTGATACAATTATTTTAATGTCGCCAGCATAATAATGAAACATTTACCAAAATTAAAACATTCAATCACATCATTAACAAATGACGAAAGCTGCAATGGACCAATGACTACCCTAAGACATACTAGAGATTACACGGAAACCACATGTTTACTTGGTGTAAACCACATCAAGTTGCTAACCTTCCTCTATTTTGCTATGAGGAAAATCGCAAAAAGAAACTGTAACAGTCGACCTTCCAGACAAAAATCCAGGATAAACAGTTAAATTTTTAGCAATTAAATTTTTAAGATGAAAAATAAATGTCTTTATTTGGCTTCAAAAAGTTTTGGAATCCTTGATATATTTTGTCAGTAAAGATACACAGGACGTAGTACTATACGCTGCAATAAAACGAAGCGTCGAGAACGACAATTGATGGATTTATAAACGCAACAAATTGACACTACAAAACAAGTTGAATTTAAAGTGATCAACTAACAATAAGAGCTAAAATCAAGGCCAAGCGAAATATTGTGCAGACTGTTAATAAATCGAAGATACTTACGAGATTACAATTGGCTATGTGGAAAGAGTTAGATGATAATTCATTCTCGTTCGCTTCAGCTTCTTTGACGTAGTCATTGGCTAAAACGTGATCAGATCTGAATAATGAGGATGGCTAAAATATAAATTATCCACCAAGATTTGACCAACGGCAATAGTGGAGGAAAATAAATTTTTGAGGGCCATTGAGCAGGCAGCAGACAACAATAGGAGGGCCATACACAACCCGTAAGAACACGTTAATCCCAAGTTTGATCAACCAGCTGAAAATTTGATCAGATTTAAGAGGCTAAGAACAAACAAATGCTAGTACTCAGAGGGAACATAAAAGCGCCCGAGGACAACATGAAGGGTAGCGTATAGAACCTTCGACTGGAGTTTGAGACATGCATTAAAGAAATTGAAATGTGCATCGAAAGTTTTACCACAGGCACGGAATCAGTTCAATAGAATGCTATAAAGCCATTGTAAGAGAACCAGTCGTCGGTAGTTTAAAAGGATTCCTGAAACCACCTACATTCGAAGGCGACACACCCTTGAAACACAGATGTGTTGCAAACTACACTCGTCATAGAAACGAGCTGCAAAGGAATCATGAAGGAGATAGAGTTAAGATACGGGCAGTCCCAAAAAATCACAAAGTTAGCCTGACAAGTATAATATGCCAAAATTCCCACGGAGGTTTTTATCGGATTGGCGGTTGATGCTTTCATTTCAGACTCACCTAAGAACGAACGCCAATGGAACAACAATGAATGAAATATTGGCGTTAGCATATTAGAGTACGAAACAGCCAGAGCGATTTTGTCCACGGATTCCATCAAACTGCGGTAGCTGAACCATGTAGATATTGCATAAATAGAAGCACACTAAATAGAGGCATAAATAAAGAACCAGCAATCCAGAAACCTATAATACAGCCAAGCAACCGTTATAAGATAAGTGAAAAAGCACAGCAGAAGGCGACACAGCGAGAGGATGTGGTGCGGTAATTGAAACGAGAAAAAGCCCCCGGGTCACCGTGGTTGCTGCCGAAATTGTTTAGATGTTGACGGCGTATTAAAGGGAGAACAATTCACAGATACCGGAGCTTTCACATAAATAGTACGTCCTGACATGGTACTTGAAGATCAAGTTGAGGAAATAGTCCTATATAAAATAAGAACAGCCATTAATGACGCTGCCACAGTAAAAAGAGAATGTTTCCTTCCTGACACGTTCTGAGAGATAAAGTTCAATCATTGGTTTATTGTAGCCAGCATAACCGATGAATGTAGCACCAAATAATCCTTGATTCAAAGTACCATGAACTAAACTGGTGGAATGTGCAAGTTCCCTTACAAAAAATGGCTGCCATCACAACGGGTTGAGAGTCATCACAGAAAAAAGGCTCTAAATACTACACAGATTTGAAAAGATTGTGCAACATCATAATGGCACAGATCATGAAATTCCAGTCTTGAAGGCACCGAAACGTGTAAACCTTGCAAAACAACTAAAGACGAAAGGACTTTTTAGTAATATGCAGCATGATGGAGTGATTGAGCAATCTAATAGCCTATGGAGTTCACCAGTTGTTTTTTCCAAAAAGTAGGATGGCTCGACGAGATTTTGGATTGACTGTCGCAAACTGAATAACTTTACTAAAAAGGATAGTTATTCATTGACTCGAATTGATATCACACTGAATATATTATTAGGAGCCAAAATATTCCGTAAATTGGATCTGAAAAGTGGATACCGCCAATTAGTGATTCACCCAGAAGACAGACAAAAAACGGCATTCACGACAGGCAATGGATTGTACCAATTTTTAGTCATGCCTTTTGGGTTATTTAATACACCTGCTCTATTTGACCAATTAATGGAACATGTTCTGCGAGGTCTAAATTGGAAAACTCGCTTAGATGAAATTATCGTATTGGGACGAACATTTCAGGAGAATTTGCAAAATCTTTAACCATTCCTACAAACCATTAATGCTGTCGTATAAAAGTTAAATGCAACGAAGTCTAGCATTTTCAAACGTGAAATACACTACCTGGCCCACATTGTATCCAATAAAGGAGTGTATACTGATCTCACATAAAGTGAGGAGGGTTCTGAGATTGTGCTAGTATATTATTGACGATTTCTGTCTAACCTCACTAATATCGCCCGAGTTCTACATCGTCTTACAGAGGAGAATCAAAACTTTAACTTAGAAAAAGAGCACCAGGAATCATTTACGCAGTTAAAGAAGAAATTGTTCAGTTCGGCGGTTTTTTTATTTTGGACATATAGATAATAACAAAGCCGCAATAGCAAAGCCAAATAGAACAAGTAATAGCATACTACATTCGAGTACTATAGGAACAGGAAAAAATTACTGACAGTTGTGGAAAGTGTGAGGAATCTTGCACAACAACGCAGATGAGATGTCAAAAAGGTTCTGCGTGCGATCTCCAATGTAAGTAGTGTAGCAAACAGAAAGCAAAGAATATCTTCGTCGAAATTGCAAGAAAAAATTCGACGCTGAGGAATGCTGGATCACTGAGCAGCTACGAGGCTTTACGACGTTTAACACGGGTATAATGCAAGCACGGGTGAATTTGTTTGGGACGATCAGAAGATATATCTTATTTAGGTGCCTATTTTGATTATTTAGGCACTTATTTAGAGCTTCTAGACCTTTTCTTATTTTCCGTTATTTTCAAGTAGATATTTCAAGTATGTTTTTCTATCTTTATTGTGTTGTAGTTCTTTAGCTACTTCACATCCTTTACAGTTTGCTGGATGCTGCTCTTTACAGTTTATGCATTTTGATAGAACATTTTTACTGTTTAATGGACATGCCTTTGGTGATGTGTTCTCAAGAACAACTGATGCTTTTATCGGTTATCGTCCACAACATCTTTGGACGTGGGTGTAGCCTTGTCTTTTTTACATTGTGGTATTAGGCCACTATAATAACGGGCTGTATTTATGTATATGTACCTATCTAGACGTAAACCAAATTATACCGATTTTTAAAGTGGGTCACAAATTAAATTCTTGAAGCGTAGGTATGCAATCGTTGTTCTAAAACACAGACTACACCAATATAAAAGATAGGATCATATCTAGCGTAGGATCATAATATACGTGTAACCCAAAAAAATTCATATATAGGTATGTATAGACAAAACAAAAACAACAACAACCAAAATCATAAATCTTTTCTCACCTTAAAATATAATAACATTAAGACATTTAGATAAAAAAAAACAAAAAGTTACAATAAATATTATGTTCTTGTGTAATATTGTACGTGACTTGGTTTTATAAAACAATTATCCTTTTCCATTATGGGGCACATATTACATACTCGTAAATATATAAAAAAAAAAATTAATAAGCTACACAAAATTTCCTTTTACAAAACCATTTACCCTTTGAATCATACTCGCATTTTATACTCCTTCATCTTAAATTCGTTAAATATTTAAAAGGTTTTTTTTTTTTTTTTTGTAATTTTATGTTATTACATAAAGTTAAAATGATTTAACACCTTAAGAACGTTTTTTTTTGCTTATCGAATTTGTACGTAGGTACTCGTATCATCATTTTCAGTTTTGGTTAATAAAATAACAATAGGTTTTCGTATATTAACTTCTGGTTACACGAAATCGTTACCGTCATGTTTGTTAAGGGCCATGTTTTATTATATTTGGGTCATCGTGTACACGGGTGTTTTCTGATGATATTCAATAAATTTGATTGAATTTGGGTTGACACAAATTTCTTATATGCTATAATTTTATAACTGTTGTACAATATTTAACCTTGACTTGGCATAGAGAACTTTTACGTTTTGTTTTGTAATTTAAAGTACTTGTTAGTCGAAGAATACAAGCAAGGTTCAGCAGGATGAATGTATCCGTTGAAAACTATATGTTTAGTTTATGCAATTGTAACAAAAAGAATATTGGATGTCATCAAAATTAAATTAAACCTTTTACAGAAGGATCGGAATACTTTAAAGCAGATATTCGAATATATTTCGACCGTAAGGTTTCGATTTTTTGTTTTCGAGCAAATCTGTCAATAATTATCCAAGCCATTAGGAAAATTCAAGTTTATCTATAGTTTATTGAGATTAAATACATTGTTACGTAAAAACATGAATAGGCACGAAACTGCGACCAATATTTACATTCAAATGTAAAGTTATAAGTCTATTATTTTAGAAACATGACCGCAACTATGTAAGTCTACCTAATGGTAAATTAGCACAGTCTAAAGCACAGTTTTACATCATATCTATATAATAAAATAAATAAAAGAGGTCCAAATATCAGGAAATATAGACCACCAGAATAGACCAAATATAGACCAATATAGACCAACTCATATTAAAAAAGTAACTTGGAACAGAACATAAACAAGCACTCTTTTAGCACAAGGGAATTAGTGATCGCAGAACATGAATCAAATTTGTATGGTTAAATTTTGGCTTCATAAAATAAAGTAAATATATCAGTGATGTTTTGCAAATTATTGGTCACAAGTTAAATGACATTTTTGCAAATTAACAATATTTATGGTTAATCCAAGGTTATTTCTAATATTTGATATCTCCAAAATGATTTAAACATTTAAATCGACATTTGAGAGCCCTAAGCAACTCATAGTTTTCGGCTTCCCGATGGTTTAAGATTGATAGACGATGATTGTCATAATCAGAGATCAATCAATCTATTAGTAGTGTGTACAATATTTTTGCATACTAATCTTGTTATGAAAAAGCTTTTTTCCAAATGGATGTTTCACTGCGCTGTTTAGCACTGTTTACTCAAAATAAAAAAGTTATAAGTCCATAGCACTAACACTTAGGATAATGTTATATCCTTAATATGAATGTTCCAGCACAACAAACACATCACTACTAAAAGGTAAAGGAAGCATTAGAAAGAGAGAGAAATAAAAAGAATAAAGATTTTCAGTGTTCTAGTTTTTTACTTTTGGGATTAAGTTGGAATCACTGTAAATTGTATACCAAGGGGAACGTCTCGTCATTTAGTTCATTCCTCATTCACGCACTCCGAACAAAAAACGAATTTTAAAATTTATTGGTCCTCGCGAATTTAATTTCCAGATTGTATATTTGGGCACAGGCCGTCCTAAACTATAAGCATGGGCCTTAGTAGGGTCCCACATTACTCCTATGGGAAAAAGAATCAAGAATAGATAATAAGATAATACTTTTAAAACCTAAGAAAATACTTTTAAAACTTAAAATGGTGCTTTGTTTATGAGTTATGCTCACGATATTCTCTTTGATAAAAGAGAATCTCAATTGTATCAGACGTCATCAAGCTTGATTTACCAGTCAGAAAAGACGATGAATCAGTTCGGCCAGAAAAACACAGAATTAAAATTTGTGGGGGTCAAATTCAACCCTATATTGGCTTGAAATGGCTTCACCTCATTCAAGAATCGTATAGAGGTCTCGCATTAGGCGACCTTTAATTGTCATAATTTCTTCGAGAACATCGTTTCCGGATTAAGAATAAGGTCAACAGTAAGAGGTGGAAATTGAGCACAGAAGTATATTGAACTGAAAGTTACTGGTAGAAGCTTATTGATAAAAATTAGAAAACGAGTCAAAGAAAGGACGGATTTCTGTCAAAACATTACCGCATCATCAAATTCGTTGTAATACAATTCCTACGTCTTTTTTTAAACGAAGATATTTTCAGTTTAATTTGGATATAGCACAATTTATCTCTGGTATTTGTGTTATTTATGCTCTGGATACTCTTTTGAATGGAATTATTAACTTCCTCAACCAATAAATCATTTCTGTTCACTATACCGCGATATATCTATAAATAGAGCTGAGCCATCTAAAGGCTCTTTCCTTTGACCATACAAAAATCGAATAAATAGAACTTCACGAGTTGGGAAAGGCACCGGAGTCTGTGTATGGTTGTTGCATCTACATCAGAACCAATTTAAAAAAATAACACACATGAAATGAAGTTTGTTTGTGGCACACCGAGAGTGGCCCGTTAAATAAGCAAACAGTGCATATAGGCTCGAATTGTGTCCAACTGTATCAAAATTCGAAACATCAATCGAGTTTATATTTGAAGGTAACCTTCTGTGCAGCCTCATCTAACGTTGTTTAGAATTAATTCATCGCTAGCGAAGAATGCAACGTTCGTAACAAATCATATTTTCAAAATTTAGGAAACCACTCCACCTAAAATTCAGTCTTAAATATAAATATTGAATCAAACCCAGCTTCACAATCAGAATCGCCCAATTTATAGGAGCAAGTCCTCAATTTATTACCGGAGGTTAAACTAAACTTAGACCAATAGGACACATGATTGTAAATATCAGCAAATACTCATTTAATGAAATGAAATATTGTTCTACGATGTTTCTAGATGTTGCACAAGTGATTGATCAAGTGTGGCATGAACTATTAATTAATTTTAAATTCAAAAGCTATAGTTAAACTTAGTTTTGGGGAACTTATCTTCTCCAAACACAATATATTTTATCGTAAAACAACATGAATCACAATCAACCACTGGTTTAAATAATATTAGTGCAGATGTTCTACAAGGCAGTATTTTTGAACCCACGTGTACTTGTTATACACATACCTCTTAGTACCTTTTAGTAAAACAGTAGAATAACATTAACAACTCTTGCACTGCCCCAAGAGAATTAGACACAATAAAATAAATTTGAATTTTTGTTAAATCCGTTGCAGTAATCCTAAATTATATTGACATATTGACTATTGTCATATTTCAGAATGTATTGCTTCGTTGTGCATACACTACCATTTTGTTAATATTTCGTTGACTGTAAAGCGTTTACTCTTTAGTCTAGAAATCTACTTAGTTTATGTTGGTTGTCTTGAAAAACACAAAAAGTTGGCTCAAAATCAAAACCAATGAAACCATTTGAACTGGAATATTTAAAATATTAATTATTAAATTTTCTAATTTGGCAAGAATATTAGTTACTTTAGATTATATGTTTAAAACTAACCTAAAACCGTATGTAAACTTTTAAAACTTTCATTATGTACTGCCAATCTCTTAATTCCATTAGTATAGATCCATAAAATAAAGTAGCAATTAATAAATTTTTGTATGCATGGCAAATTCATTTAAAAAAAAACAGAAAGCTTTAAGTTCCATATAAATAATATATACTGCCACGCAATTACAAATAACCCAAAAACAATTAATTACGAAAACTTTTTTTTCTAAATATTTCTTAATTAATTTCCTTTTAATTTTTTATTTTATGAACATAAACCAAGCGAAATATGTACTTATTATAATTGTGTGTGTATATATACAGAAAACAATAGGAAGTTAATTAAGACCCGTATTCTTAAAATTTTGATAAGAAAATTGTATGGAATTTTTTTTTCGTTCTTTAACAATAAATAATTAACATTTAGATAAAGAATACAAAACGTTTTCTATGCTAATTTTAAGTACTACATACGATAGGGCCACATTTTAACATAAATTTATAATGATTAAATACTTGATTTTGAATAAAATGCCTGCCGCATAAGTGAAAATGTGATATTTTTGAAACACTCGAATGTTTTGAAAAATCATTACAATTCATTTGTTTAGGCTGGGAAGAAATTTAATAATTGTCAAAATACTGATTTTCGCCAATTTGCCCAACCCACATTCCTTCGACGCATTACATTTGAATTTTTCTGACGTAATCGTATATCGTTGTCGAGTGAGTGCGACAAATTCTTTTAGAAGTTAAAATAAAAATATTCATACTTTGGCTTGACGGTAATTTTTAGAGCGAGAAAGAGCAACATAGAGAACATTTAAGAATACTGCCTATTGAAGTTGTATTGAAAAATGATTCGTAATTGATTGGACAAATGTTCTGGTAGGCTTATTGCTGCATGCGAGAGATCATACATTAGTGTATCATCAATAAGTACAATTATAATAAGTACATATACAATGGTGTTTCACATAGCAATGATGAAATTTCTTTTTCATCGTGGTTCGTCGTGTCTTCGTTAAGGATAGTAAATTAAGTTAAGGATTGTTAAGCTTTGTAAATATATTTTAAAGCTTGCAGCGGCGTACAAATTTCGACGTTAATGTAAACTTTGAATTTTAGCAATAAATAGGGATAATATTAGAACCACATGACTTTGGAATATCATTGTACTGCTCTCATTTACATGCAATTAGTTAGCCCACAACATTACGAAACCCCATAAATTATGCAATAAAACAGGTAACAATATTCCGATTTTGGTGAGTGATACTTTTATTAAAAGCTCCCGATATCAGCATAAATAATGCATTGAAATATGAATACATTTTTTCAGGCAAGGGTTAGCCCACAAAATTACGACAATCCAAAATTTAGGCAATAAAACACGGAACAGTCGTCCGATTTTGATAAGTGATACTTTTATTAAAAGCTCGCGGTATCAGCATAAATAATTCATTGAAATATGCATACATTTTCTAAATTATTTTGAAGCCAATAAATCAGGCAAAGGGTTAGCCCAGAAAATTACGAAAATCCAAAATTTAGGCAATAAAACACGGAACACTCGTCTGATTTTGATAAGTGATACTTTTATTAAAAGCTCCCAGTATCAGCATAAATAATGCATTGAAATATGCATACATTTACATAAATTATTTTGGAGCCAACAAATCAGGCAAGGGGTTAGCCCACAAAATTACGACAATCCAAACTTTAGGCAATAAAAAACAAAACAGTGGTCCAATTTTGATAAGTGATACTTTTATTAAAAGCTCCCGGTATCAGCATAAATAATGCATTGAAATATGCATACATTTTCTAAATTATTTTGAAGCCAACAAATCAGGCAAAGGGTTAGCCCAGAAAATTACGAAAATCCAAAATTTAGGCAATAAAACACGGAACAGTCGTCCGATTTTGATAAGTGATACTTTTATTAAAAGCTCGCGGTATCAGCATAATTAATTCATTGAAATATGCATACATTTTCTAAATTATTTTGAAGCCAATAAATCAGGCAAAGGGTTAGCCCAGAAAATTACGAAAATCCAAAATTTAGGCAATAAAACACGGAACAGTTGTCCGATTTTGATAAGTGATACTTTTATTAAAATCTCCCGGTATCAGCATAAATAATGCATTGAAATATGCATACATTTTTCTAAACTATTTTGAAGCGAATAAATCAGGCAAGGGGTTAGCCCAGAAAATTAGGAAAATTCAAAATTTAGCCAATAAAACACGGAACAATCGTCCGATGTTGATAAGTGATACTTTTATTAAAAGCTCCCGGTATCAACATAAATAATGCATTGAAATATGCATACATTTTTCTAAATTATTTTGAAGCCAATAAATCAGGCAACGGGTTAGCCCACAAAATTTCGACAATCCAAAATTTAGGCAATAAAACACGGAACAGTCGTCCGATTTTGATAAGTGATACTTTTATTAAAAGCTCGCGGTATCAGCATAATTAATTCATTGAAATATGTATACATTTTCTAAATTATTTTGAAGCCAATAAATCAGGCAAAGGGTTAGCCCAGAAAATTACGAAAATCCAAAATTTAGGCAATAAAACACGGAACAGTCGTCCGATTTTGATAAGTGATACTTTTATTAAAATCTCCCGGTATCAGCATAAATAATGCATTGAAATATGCATACATTTTTCTAAACTATTTTGAAGCCAATAAATCAGGCAAGGGGTTAGCCCAGAAAATTAGGAAAATTCAAAATTTAGGCAATAAAACACGGAACAATCGTCCGATGTTGATAAGTGATACTTTTATTAAAAGCTCCCGGTATCAACATAAATAATGCATTGAAATATGCATACATTTTTCTAAACTATTTTGAAGCCAATAAATCAGGCAAGGGGTTAGCCCACAAAATTACGACAATCCAAAATTTAGGCAATAAAACGCGGAAAAGTCGTCCGATGTTGATAAGTGATACTTTTATTAAAAGCTCGCGGTATCAGCATAAATAATGCATTGAAATATGCATACATTTTCTAAATTATTTTGAAGCCAATAAATCAGGCAAAGGGTTAGCCCAGAAAATTACGAAAATCCAAAATTTAGGCAATAAAACACGGAACAGTCGTCCGATTTGGATAAGTGGTAATTTTATTAAAAGCTCGCGGTATCAGCAAAAATAATGCATTGAAATATGCATACATTTTTCTAAATTATTTTTAAGCCAAAAAATCAGGCCAGGGGCTAGCCCACAAAATTACGAAAATCCAAAATTTAGGCAATAAAACACGGAACAGTCGTCCGATTTTGATAAATGATACTTTTATTAAAAGCTCCCGGTATCAGCATAAATAATGCATTGAAATATGCATACATTTTTCTAAACTATTTTGAAGCCAATAAATCAGGCAAGGGGTTAGCCCAGAAAATTAGGAAAATTCAAAATTTAGGCAATAAAACACGGAACAATCGTCCGATGTTGATAAGTGATACTTTTATTAAAAGCTCCCGGTATCAACATAAATAATGCATTGAAATATGCATACATTTTTCTAAACTATTTTGAAGCCAATAAATCAGGCAAGGGGTTAGCCCACAAAATTACGACAATCCAAAATTTAGGCAATAAAACGCGGAAAAGTCGTCCGATGTTGATAAGTGATACTTTTATTAAAAGCTCGCGGTATCAGCATAAATAATGCATTGAAATATGCATACATTTTCTAAATTATTTTGAAGCCAATAAATCAGGCAAAGGGTTAGCCCAGAAAATTACGAAAATCCAAAATTTAGGCAATAAAACACGGAACAGTCGTCCGATTTGGATAAGTGGTAATTTTATTAAAAGCTCGCGGTATCAGCAAAAATAATGCATTGAAATATGCATACATTTTTCTAAATTATTTTTAAGCCAAAAAATCAGGCCAGGGGCTAGCCCACAAAATTACGAAAATCCAAAATTTAGGCAATAAAACACGGAACAGTCGTCCGATTTTGATAAATGATACTTTTATTAAAAGCTCCCGGTATCAGCATAAATAATGCATTGAAATATGCATACATTTACAAAAATTATTTTGGAGTCCATTTGCATTTATTAATTTTGTACATTCATTAAATATCACGTAAACTATATCTGCCTAAAGATCCCCATTCTTCTGTAATAATCAATAAAATTCTAATTAAAATCAAACAGGAAAAAAAGAGTCATCGGCTTATTTTCATCTGATGTGAAAAACTATACATGAAAATTAATTTTACGATAAGAAAATGTGTGATATAGTGGAAATTTAATTGAAATTCATAAAAACGAGACGAACGAATTAAATCATTAGATGAATTTTGAAAAGCAGGAAAAAATGATTTTAGTTCATTTCCATTGAGATGGAAAACGACGTTGAGAAATTTTCCTATGTTCAGATGTTTTTTTTGCGATATTTGAACTACTTGTTTCGAGAAGAATAAATTTTTTGTTGTTGTTGTAAAGCACAAATTCACAATGATGCTTTAAGTACAGAACAGATGAATTAAATGAAATAAAATTAATTGGAAAAGTTTGGTTAAGTATGTATATTGTTGAACGAGTTTTTCTTAATGATTCAATAATATGAAATGAACATGTTTTTGTATGCCTTAAATTATGTTTTGAAGTGTTTTTTCAATTTTGAAATTGATTAGTTTTTTTTTCGTCTAAGCCCGATATGATCATTTTAATTTTTTTTTTTTTTTTTTTTTTTTTAATAGTGCCAATGGCTTTATTCTTGAATCTTTCTAAAGAAGAAACTAACAAGAAGTATTCAAATCTTATAAGCTAAAATTATTATAGTTTTTAAAGTCTTAACCAGTGTTAATACTAAATATTAGACCTCATATATTCTTTATTTATGTGTTAACCTTAACTATTTCAATTACATAATTAAATTAAATTAAATTAAATTGTCGCAAGTCCAAGTGGATCTACTCTTCTAAGTCGTCGATACCTTGGTTGTTTTAATATATCCCTGGCCAATTTGTTGGGATGCACTTGTAATTTTGAGTAATATTTCGTACTGAACTCTCTGATGATTTCTTTAACGGTTTTAATACCAAGGTCGTCGTGTATGTTACTGTTTCGAATGTACCACGGAGCGATTGTAAAAGTTCGAAGTATTTTTGCTTGCATTCGTTGCAGGAGTTCTCGATTAGATGCGCTGGTAGATCCCCACAACTGAATTCCATAGGTCCAAATGGGCATAATTATCGCTTTGTATAGCAAAACTTTGTTGCGCAAAGATAATTTTGATTTTTTGCCTATCAGCCAGTACATTTTCGAGAAAGTTATTTTCATTTGGTTGCGCTTCGCTTCGATATGATTTTTCCAAGTTAGCCTTCGGTCTAGGTGTAAACCTAAGTATCTAACTTTGGTTTGTTGAGGAATATTTACACCGTTTAATTTGACTGGTGGGCAAGTGTTTTTGTTTAGGGTGAACGTGATGTGAGCTGATTTTTGTTCATTCACATTTATTCGCCATCTTTTTAACCATTCCTCAATTTTGCCCAGATGGTTTTGTAATTCTTTTGAGGCAGTGTGGAAGTTTTTGTGTGACATCAGGATTGCTGTATCATCAGCAAATGTTGATATTACTACTTTTTCAGTGCTAGGAAGATCGGCTGTGTATAACAAGTACAAGAGTGGTCCAAGGACGCTGCCTTGCGGAACACCTGCCCTAATATCATGTAAGCCAGTGGTTGATTCATTTTGTTTAACCATATATTGTCTTTGAAGAAGATAGTTCGTCAGAACTAAGTGAAACTGGTTTGGCAGTAGCTTTTTAATTTTATAAATTAACCCGTCATGCCACACTTTGTCAAATGCTTGAGCAACATCCAGAAAGACCGCAGAACAGTACTTCTTTTCCTCAAATGATTGTTTGATGATATTTACAATCCTGTGCACTTGCTCTATTGTTCCATGTTGATTGCGGAATCCAAACTGATGGTCTGGAATAACTTGACGCTCTTCCAATACTGGTTTAAGTTTCGTTAGTATCATTTTTTCGAATAGTTTTGATACTGTAGAAAGCATGCTTATTGGTCGATATGATGTTATTTCTGTTTCTTTTTTCCCAGGCTTAGGTATCATTGTGATAAGGGAAATTTTCCATTTTTGAGGTATATAACCAGTTCGCATGATTGCGTTGAAGATGAATGTTAACAGTTTTACGCATTTGTCGGGTAGTTCTCTTATCATTTTCCCCGTAATAAGATCATATCCCGGTGCCTTTTTCGGGCTTATATGATCTTTTATTGCATTCCTTACATTTTTCCACTTAAACTTAATTGGCTTAAAGGGCAAACCTTTATTCGTTTGTTCGGGTAACTTAAATTTAGTAGTATCTTGATGAGGTGAAAATACTTCCTTTAGATGAGTAGCGAAAGCTAATGCTTTTTCTTCGTCGCTTCTTGCCCATTTTCCACATGTCAGTCTTATTGGTGAATTTGAATTAATTGGCCTTTTTAGATTCTTCGTTGCCTTCCATAAAGAGTAATTGGTCTTTTCGGTTGCCGAGAGTTCACTTAAATAGTTCTCTAAACTCTGGTTGTGCTCTTCCTTTAACGCAATTTTAAGAGTCTTAATAGCGCGGTTTAATTTCCACTTCAACAAAGGAGATTTAGATTGTTGCCATTGCCTCCTTATTCTTCGCTTTTCTTGAATAAGGTTTTGGATGTCACGGGGCAGTTTGTTTACTTTCTCAGTAATATTGACAGCGGGTGTTGACATTTTTGCTGCTCTCTCCAAAACATCTTTTAACATCTCAGCAGCCTCATCAATGTCAGATGGTGTACTAAGTGGAATATCTAGGGAAGTATATTGTTCGACTAGCGACCTGTATTGGTCCCATTTAGTTTGCTTATTTGTGAGACGATATGGCATTTCTGCCTTTATGACATCAGTACTTAACATTACTATTACAGGTGAATGGTCCGAGGACAGATCGTAGCAGTTGGTTGCTTTAACATTTGTGCGTGCAATACCCTTCGTTACGCAAAAGTCAATTAGATCTGGAATCTTTTTTCTATCTGTTGGCCAGTAGGTGGGTTGACCTGCTGATAAGTAATCCAAACTATGTTCCTCTATCGCTTCTAAAAGTTGTCTTCCTTTAGGAGATGTTAGTCTTGACCCCCAAAGAATATGTTTGGCATTATAGTCTCCCCCCGCAAGAAATTTTTTACCTAACTGGTTAAAATAATCCATGAACTGAGGTTTTTTTATAGCGTGTTTTGGTGGGCAGTATACTGCCGATATTACACAGTCTCCAGGCCATACCTGCAGGCAAATGCTCGTTGATTGAATATGTACTTGCTCGTATTTGTTAAGTTCATAGTGTTTTAACCTTCTTTTAATCAGTAAAGCTGTGCCACCATGTGCTTTGCCATCCGGATGTTTAGTGTCATAAATGGAATATCCATTAATTTTGAAATAGTTCTTATTAGTAAAGCGTGTTTCAGATATTAACATTATGTCAATATTGTGCTCGATGAGGAATGCTTGAACCTCTGTTTTGTGTTGCGCTAGGCCATTTGCATTCCATATGGCTATTTTAAGGATATTCATTTTTGATTTTTAACGACTACCTGCATCAGCATATTCATATTTTGCATCATTAGATCCATGGTTCTCTCCATCATTACCATGAAACTTTGCATCATATCAGTGAGCTTGTTTAAAGCTGAAGAGATGTTTCCTTCATCATTTTGTTGCACTTTTGGAGCAGTTCCTTTAAGAATGCTAGCGTAAGAAATTCCTTGATGTACGCTACTGTTGCTGGTTTCATTCTGCCTTTTACCTTGAATAATGTTGGACGACACTTCGGTAAACATTTTTTTCCCCTCTGATGATTGCAGTTTCAGCAACCGCTGTTCTTCACGCTGCCTAGGATTAATTCTTCGTTTCAGCTCTAGATATACTGGGCAACCTCTATAGTTTGCTGTATGATTTTCTCCGCAGTTGCTACATCTTTTCACAGAGGTGTCGGCTTTATTTTTTGTACACTCCTTTGAGTTATGTAATCCCCCACAGATAACACAGACATCGCTCAACGTACAATAAGTTTTACTGTGTCCGTATTCTTGGCACTTAATACACTGTATTGGCCCAAATCTTTTTCTGGGTTCCTCAACAGTGATTCTTCTATGCAAAAGGTATTTCAAGCTATAAATTTCATGCTTTCCTTTTGATAGTTTACCATCTAGTTCCAATTCCACGCGGAATAATGGTTGGGGCACTTTTTCTCTGCTAATGATGTTAGTTATATTTTTAGCGTGAAAACCTTTATCACCTAGGGCGGTGTGTATTTCGCTAGGGTCTACGAAGCTCTCGATCCCTTTGATTATCACAACTAGTCCTTTCTGGCTCTTTAGTTGGTAGGTATAGTAACGCTTACCAATTTTATCAAAATAGCTTATCAGTGATCTGTAAGCATCAATGTTGAGTGACTGGATTTTTGTTTCTTTAATGTTTCCTTTTTTCACTCCCGAAATGTAAAAATTACCATCTGTAATTTTATTGATTAAGATGGTAAGATTTTTTGAGGATTCTTCCCTCAAATAAATTGGTGGCGGTTTCTCCTTTTTTGGAATAATTTCCTCGGGTTGCTCTTCGGTTTCTACTAAACTTGAAAACCGATTTCCATTCACTAATTCGACGCTAGCTAGTCTAGTGAATTTATTCATGCTAACATTTGCCGCCGATTTAGGACTTCGTTTTCTTTTTGGTTGCACGGTTATGTATCGGTCAATACCTGTTTGCACTAAACACTGACCTACTTCACTTGAATTTTTATTGTCGATTGACGACGATGCACTTATTTTATTTTCCATTAAATGTGGAATTGTTGCACTTTGTTCTTTTAATAAAATGTTTAAAACGTTTTTTGCAGGCGAAGCAATTTTTTCCACATTCACTTGTTTTTTTTGTGGACTATGTTGCACGTTTTTTTTTGATTCCATAGGGTTATGAGAGTTCATTACCAAATCACTCGTGGACAACGATCTCTGCGGATTTGGCCAAGCTATTTTACTTGCAGGTGGAGATTTAAACATGGTGAACCATATTTCCACGACACAATATTTTATAATTGCTATAAATTATAAATGCTGACACTGGTTTTAAATTTTTTTTAAATTTTTTAAATAAAATTATTTCAAAGTAAGAATGTTTGCTTGCCAAAAGCGAATTTTAATTAAGTTTAATATAATTAGCGTTTTAAGGCTTTTTATTGTTTGTGGGAAGAAAAATGCTTACAGCTTGAAACAAAGGGCTACAAGTGTTTCATAATGAAATTTTGGGGCGTAGAGTCTGATTGTCACCTCCACGTAGAGGAAAATTATAAATCAAATATTTAATTGAATAATATTCTCGCGGTGCGCCCTGGACAGAATGGGCAAGGTAATGACTATATCTTCTATCTGGCCACGAAGTATCTCTGCAAAATTTGGCAAAAAGTAATGATCCTCGGCAGATGAGTTACGAAAATTAAAACTGAAGATAGAACAGCGTCAGCCACAAAAAAATGATTATACTATACCTGATTCGAGCGAAGAAGAAGACATACTAGCACAAGAAACAGCATGGCTTCTACCAAAATCCAAAAAAAGGAAGTGTTCATCAGAAAAAGGTAATCAAGCAGACAAAACGGATAACCATCTAAATCCAAAAACAAAATCTCAGCCTGAAAAAATAACACACCAGGAAAGCATACAACTTTTCACAAAATTAAAGAACTTAAAAAAAGGCAGCAAAATCCTCCCCCCGTAATACTTAGCAATGTGCTAACCTTCGATAACAAAGAAGATATAAGAAAAATTTACGAAATAAAACATATGTGCTATATGGGAGTAAAGATCGAGGCGGTTAGAAGTAATCGTATAATTCGGCAATGCAAATGTTGTCAGCGATATGGCCACACTCAAAAATTCTTTCAACACGAACCTAGATGTGTTAAATGTGCTGAGAAACATTTAACTATTGCTTGTGAGAAACCAGGACCACCGCGGCAAAGTGTTCAAACTGTGGCACAGGCCCTTCCTGCAAGCTACCGAGGATGTCTGGTAGCGAAAGAACCCCAAAAAAGAAGAAATAATCAAAATAAACCAATGAATTTACAAAAGAGTCAGCCAACAGAATCCTTTAGTCATCATGTCAGAATTGGTATATCTTATGCACAGGTGGCTGCGACAGGAAAGGTCAGCTCAGGATCAGTGTTGAACCCTACACATTCGAATACTCTGATGGAAATGATGTAGAATGTTTCGAATGCCATAAGTATCCTTTCTGAACGACTACAAAGATTGGAGCAGGGCAATTCTGCTTTATTATTCTAATTATTTCTCCCAAAATGATGTACCAAGAAAAATTGAGAATTGCTACATGGAATGCTAACGGTATTAAAAATAAAAAACATGAACTTGAAGCCTTTTTAAAAATGCAAAATATCGATGTGTGTCTGATATCTGAGACCCACTCAACAAGACAATCTTACTTAAAAATTCAGGGTTACCAACTTTACGAAACAATTCATCCGGATAACCAAGCAAGAGGTGGAACCGCTGTTATAACAAAAAAAATATGTTAAACACCGTGAATCCTTGCATTATCAATCACAACAACCAAAGGTAACGAATTAAAAAATGAAATAAATGAAATGGGATGTATCATACATTCCACTGGCAAGCCGACATATTGGCCTACGGACTCAGTTAAAACTCCTGATCTACTGGATTTCTTTATATCAAAACAAGTTTCATCAAATTTTATTGAAGTAGAGATATGGTCTCTGATTATTCTGCAGTGATACTTACCATAAGCGACAAGATAATTAGGAAGGAAACAAGACCAACTCTTGTCAATAAAACAACTGACTGGGTTAGCTTCAGATCTGAATTAGAAAGTAATATTAACCTACAAACGTGATTAAAAACGGTAACAGAGCTAGAGGAAGAGGTTGAAAACTTCCAAATAGGAAAAATGGCAACAAACGAGGAGTCCATCTGAAAAGACGATCCTAAATAACAAATCATAGCAGCTTAAGCGAGAAATTCAGAAGCTAAATGAAAAATCGTTTTCTTCGTTTCTTGGAAAGTTGACGGCTGATGAAAATACAGACTACTCATTATGGAAGGCAACCAAAAGAATAAAAACCCCAATCATGCAGATCCCTCCTATTAGGCAAAGGGATAACACGTGGGCCAGGGATAACAAATCAAAAGCTGAAGTGTTTGCTGATCACCTGGCTGGTATTTTCCAACCGAATGAGACCAAATCGGATTTTATAATCGAAAATGGAAGCAACGACTATGGGGCAGAATCCCTCTAATAACCCAGAAAGAAGTTAATACGGAAATAAAATTCAATCTGAAGACCGGAAATGCTCCTGGATATGATCTTTTAATAGAAGAAATTCTGAAGCAACTACCAAAGAAAGCTATTGTTCAACTAATCCATTTGTTTAATGCTGTTATTAGATTATGGAATGTTCCTTCTGCCTAAAATAAGCTCAATCATACCGTCCGATATCCCTGCTTCCTATCATCTCAAAGCTAATGGAGAGACTTATTTTAAGAAGAATGACACAAATAATAGAAAGTAGAAACCTAATACCAGATCACCAATTTGGATTCAGATGTAAACATTCAACAATTGACCAGGTTCACAGAATTACAGACATTATAGAAAAGGCGTTAGAAGATAAACAAATTTGTTCTACTTTATTTCTGGACGTGGCAGCAGCTTTCGATAAGGTATGGCTGAAAGGATGAATATATAAACCAAAGGTTATGCTATAAACCAAAGGTTATGCGGATCATGAAAGCATAGCAACGTTTGCTGACGACACCGCTATACTAGCAACAGCGCAAACTGTGGAAGAGGTGGCAAATAAACTTCAATATGCAAGTGAAGAAATTCATCAGTGGCCAAGCGATGGAAAATCAAACCTAATGAATTAAAATCTGCGCATGAACAAACTATTGGTTGATCCGCCGCCAATCAGCATAAACGATGTCATGGTGCCATACGAGAACTCCGCCAAATACTTGGGTATGACACTGGACGTTAAGCTCAAATGGAAGAGCATGTGAAGAAGAAAAGAAAGGAGCTTGATCTTAAATATAGACAATTGTATTGGCTAATTGGACGAAGGTCAGAATTAAGCACAGACAACAAAATATTGATTTACAATCAAATCCTAAAACTGGTCTGGCTATATGGTATTCACCTTTGGGGCTGTACTAAAAATGCTACAAAACTTCCAGAATAAGGTACATCGGAGTACAGTCAATGCACCCTGGTACATTCGTAATAACGATTTGCATCGAGATTTGGGGATACCGTGTGTAAAACACGAAATAAAAAGATTTGCAACGAAGCATGAATCGAGGCTATTGCAACATGTTAATGCGGAAACCTATCGGCTTAAGTTTTTAAGAAGTCAGATGTAAATTGATGGTTAGTCTGCAAAGACTAATTTCAATAAATAAAAAAAAAATAATAAAAAAAAATAATGAAATTTTTGAACCGTTGTCAACTTTTGTAATACATGTAAGTTAACACTATCATTTATGTTGAGTCACATCAAAGTTGAGGCACTCACCACTTAAAGATTTGTAATTCAACGCACAAGCGTGTCCGTTTGTAAGCTAATTTATATGAACTATTTCTTGAATTCGTATATAGTGTCGAAAAACTATTGAATGGCTACAGCATCATGTGCGAAAGGCATATCTTAATCATTTCCCGAATCTAGTCTTTGTCGTTTTGTTTGCTGTTCTGATCAGGGTTCATAACACAGCCAAATCTGTGTTGCATACTATTTTAGTATTTACGTATGGTAAGCAAATATCTGAACATACATCCGTTGTAATACTGTAGAATAATGCTACTTAAATTTCTTATCTCCTAACAGAAATAAAATAAATTTTCTTGAATTTTTAATGTAAAAATTTTCAGACATGTTTCACTGCTGAGACATTTTTTCCGCTTCAAAACTATTTTTGAATGACACCTTTAAATTTTTTCTTCGTCTCAATCAATATTTGAATTTTTTTACCTGTAATTCGATAAAGTCACGTCAACCCGCAATATAAAAATTAAATGTCACATTCAAATTACAATTTATGAAAGTTGAAAACAAAAAATAAAAATCATAAAAAAATGATTTATTTACCTGGTGACGTTCCATCGGTTGAATAACCTGTTGAATATGCACTTTCCGGTGACGATAAACTATTTATCATATGCGACATTGGATGTGATCCCGGTGCCGATAGTGTACTACAGTTACTATATCGATTTGTACGATTTATGGCCGCACATTTTACACCAGCATCGTTGCGATGATGGCCCATCGTATGATTCGATTTGATTAGAATATTAGCATTTGGTCCATTCACAATACATGACGTGACGGCAGCACTTGAATCAATAGTTGGTGTTGTTATTTGTTGTTGTGCTGGATGATGGTGATGGTGGTGGTGATGTACAACTGTTTGAGGTGGTTGTGGTTGTGGTTGATGGTAATTTGGAAAATTATTATTATTATTATTATTTATGTTTGTATTATGTGTTTTTCCATTATTGTTCGAATGATTATTTAATGTTTGATGATGATGATGATTATTATTATTATTACTCTCATTATTACGTGACGAAAATGAGATTTGATTATTTGAATTAATTTTATCGCTACTATTAAGACGATTATTTGCTATTAACGAGGCAGATGATGCTGACGATGACGAAGATGCAGATGGTTGTGTCGTTAAAATTTTACCATATTTTGATTCGGACACACTGGCTGGTCGATTATTATTATTATTATTGTTGTTGTTGTTGTTACTATTCGAATTACCATTCACAAAACGAATTTCACTCATGTCGTACCCGTCTAATGGATTTACACTAACAATACTATTGTTATTATTATTAATAATTTTATTACCACTATTGATAGTATTACTACCACCACCACCACCACTACTGTGTTTTGATTTTTCTAATGATTTTCCATTTTTCAATATTACAGACGGTGTTGATGCAGACGATTGATGATTTATAATACGAGTTTCACTTAATTTACCATTTTTCTGACTGTACGTGTTTGACGAGTTACCACCACTTTGACTCATACCTGATGGTGTACTGCTCGTATTTAATATTGTCTGCGACGATGATTGCTGTTGTTGTTCCATACTTGTAAACGATTTTGGATAGCAATATTGATAAGATGGTGGCCGATCGTATGGTATCGTGGATGTTGATGGTATGGTTGTATGTTCAATACTGTACGAACTTTTACGTTGAACAATTTTTGGTGATGTTTTTGATTTAACCATATGATGATAAGGATAATGATCTGATTTAGGAGACATTGGTGTATTATTATCTTGTGGTGATTGCCATCCCACGCGACTAGTTGTCTATATGAAAAACGGAAGAAAAAAAGAAATAAATTAAGATACAAATATTTACGATTGTTATAAATTTAAAACTTTTTAAGTAACAGTAAAGTATTTCTTTTATGTAACCACACAATAGTAGTAAAGTTTAAGTTGTCTTTCGAGACAAATTTTTTAGATATTTTTGACAACAACAACGAAAAAAGCATGAAAAATTGTTTGCCTAGTGTTTGCAAAAGCTTTTATGTTTGTTTCGATTGTTAAAAGAGTTTTAAATTTTATAAATTTGTTTAAGTACAGCAGCAGTGCGGGTACACGGTGTATTATTTGAAAAACAATTTAATTTATTATCTCCCAAGTTTCCCTGTAATTTAAAATTTTATTTTTGATAGTTTTATTTAAGTTTAATATTTGTTTACATGGATGACATCATTTTTCGACGAACAATATAAAGGATGTTCCAATAAGGACTCAATTTGTTATTGCAACTATTTGTAAACTGAATTAAAGTAGAAAAATAAAAATGTAAAAGGGGACAAATATTTGTTTGCTTCAAATTCAAACAAAGAACCAAGAATTACAAAAAGTTGGTTGTATTATGTAAAAATAATAATAAACAATTTGTATAGGCCATTATTAGCCCAAACCGTGCTATTCATATTGTGTTATAGACAACGAGAAGAGAAACCAAGGGTGTCTCTTCACCAAATGGCGGCTCTTCTTTCGGAGAACACGATATCATCCACATATATGATCGGCTTGTAAAAAGTAACCAGCGAACTCACTGTCCATCTCCTTTTACGGTTGGCAGTGTGGCAAGATATGCATTTATATTCCCTCCTGTATATAATTAACATGAGTGATTACCGATCCAACGTATCGAAATTCGTCTCGTCGACGAATTTCATACGTTGGATGATCTCTGAACCTATGAACATATTTTTTAAACTCTTTGATTTGGAAACTAACGGGTACTATGTGCCCAAATTATAAAGAATGTCCACACCAATTTCTTTTCATCAACCAGTTTTCACAGTTTTGGGTCGATCGATGATCATTGTCGCGTGTAGTCGCATTTTTTTTTCCTTTTCCAAATATATTTGGGTTATATTTTTTTTATTTTATTGTATAATAATAATTATAATTTAATTTAATTTAATTGAGTTTAGTTTTAGTTTTAATGACAATTGGTGTATATGATTTTGTGGTGTCAATTGTGCTTTCGTTTAAAGATTTAGTGAGTTGACTTGTGATGTGACTTTATTTAAATGTTTTAATTTTTTGGAATAAAAAGAAAGATGTGAATTAATTCTTAAGTAATAAGCTCTGTCGCTGATCCCATGGTGTCGGTATGTAATATTATCATAAAATTGTTATATGTTTCATAATAAAAATGAATTTTCCAAATTTTACATTTCACAAAATTTTTCATGTTTAAGAAAGGTCTTATTTTTATTGTAATATCCTTCTCTTTTTAACCAACATGATTTTAGTAAAAACAATTGTGTTCCGCATAATTTTCTCTTTTAATAAATTTAAATTGCGCATATGTCATTTTTATTACTATATATTCGTTTCGCTCTAACCAATTGAATATACATATGTATAATAATTTATAGGTTATGAGTTAGAAAAAAAAATGTTAAATGTAGCGTTGTTTGCGTTGTTTATACTGAGAGTCAAGTTGAAATCGAGTTGCATTGTGATTTTTATTTTTGTGAACCGCAATATGGCGAATTGAAAAAGTTGATTTTTTCGACTCAACGAAAACCGTTTTCTGGCATTTGTCATATAAAAACAGTTAGTTTAATTGAATTGTACTGTTTAATCGGATTTTATTGAATCTAATTTGTAATAACTTTAGAGTGTTAAAAGTAATAAATTAGTACATTGTTATATTTATAAATTTTAGCTTTTACATCTTATATTTCTTTATTTTATAATTTTATATTTAACGATGGAATTAATTAATTTGTAAATTTCAGGTGAAAACTAATCCAATTTATTACAGCCTACGGCTAACAGCAATTAGTTCATTAATAGATTTTGTTTTCAGGGAACCTTTTCAGTTTACAGATGAAGGTGGTACACTGGAGTTGCTGACAAAAGATGACAAATTGTGAAGCAGTTTAGAAAAAATGTGATTGTCTTATACTAACAGTTTTTTGAATATTGGCTAAACCGGGAAACTGGACCAATTCTGTCATTACTGACATACTTTAACTTCTCTACTCCACAAAAATCTGTAGAATAGAATTTCTCCGTAATGATGCGGTGGCTGAAACCGAAATGTTTCTGTCATTCATGGAAATATATTTATAGAAATATATATATATGAAAATCCCTGCTATCCTAGCGTTAAATGTAAAAAGGCTGTGGGAATAGGACCGGCGGTTGGTCTTACAGTATCATCAATCAATTAATCAAATAAGGCATTTCCAGCTCCGAAACTAATACATTTTTAATAGATACTAAGGGGCCGACATTTCTCTCATAAAGCTAGATCTTTTAAAGTCATTTAAAGGATGAACAACTGTGATTTCCTAACCTTAGATGTTACCTAAGTGGTATCAACTCTCAACCCAAAGAAACATACAACTATGTTTCTTTGGGTTGAGAGTTGATACCACTAGATGTTCTTCTAGATAATCATCCTCATTCCTTTCAAATCATTGGGTTTGATTTCCTTTTCTCCTGGTGTTTATGTCGGTAACAGTTTAATAACATTTTTCAATGGTTTATGGCTACGATCGGGTTACTGAACACGAATGAAAAATTAGCCTAATTTCAAAACTTAACAATTAACCCTTGAAATCCAGTTAAATTTTTCCGAATTAAATTCCGAAGAAAAATGTTCAATTTTAAAATTATGTCGAAGTTTTAATGACATATTTCATTTAATGAGGGACATATACGCACCGTATATTCAACATAAAATTAAAAGTATTAATATACTTTTAATTTTATGTTGAATATACGGTGTAATATTCCAGCAATATTCCAGCAATATATCAAAAACCGTAAAGAATGCCAGAAGCCTTAAACATTTAGATTTCTTCACAAGTTTACAAATGTTGGAAGAATAAATAAAAGAATCGCGACTAGTCCATGCAATTTTCTATTATTGGTAGTGGTCAAAAAACATTAAGATGGGAAAAAGAATTGGCGTGTCGTTATTATTTCAGAAAGCTGAATAATGTGACCATTGGAGATATGTTTTCGCTTTAGCACGGGACATTACCAATTCCTTACAATACCTTTTCGTTTGAAGGGCCTGCTACTTTCCAGAGGCTAATGAATACAGTTCTCAGAGGGTCCAATGGAAACAAATGTTTCGTCTACCTTGATGATATTGTTAACTATGGTAAAAATATTATTGAACACAACGAAAAACTATCTGAATATTCTAGTATCCTTTACTGGAGTAAATCCTTTAAAAGTTATGCCTATCAAAGATTATCCAGTTCCTAAAGATACCAATGATATTAAATAATTCTTAGGGATTGTGGGATATTACAGGAAATGTATCCCCAATTTTGCCAACATATCCAGCAATGAAATCTTCTGACAATTAAATCTTCTGACAATTCTGACAATCTCTCCAAAAAATTTACCGGTAAGTGGTCATTTAAGGTTCAGTGGTCAGCTTTTTGTCATCATTTAATCTCCTAAAATCAAATTTATTAGAGCCACCTATTTTACAATATCCTGACTTTACACAGGGATTTATTTCTGCTATTGTTTGGAATGTAAATCATTTCCGGCTTTATGTTTACGGTTGTAAATTTAAATTTTTTACAGATCATAAGCCACTGATTTGGCTGTACAAGGTTAGTAATCCAACATCTCGTTTGTTGAAATGAAGGATATTGCTTGATAAATACGAGTATGAAATTATCCATAAGCTAGGATACCAAAATTGTATGTTTTCCAATTGATGCTTGGAACAGAAATGTCTCAGACAACATCAAAACATCAAAAGACGGATTATCAGCAACTCAAAGAATCAAAACAGAATAACGGAAAACCTTACAAACTTAAAACCAGGAAACGCTATAAACAGAACGTAGAAACGATTAAAGCAATATTATTACTTCCCTCTGTGATCCCTCTGTGAAATCTGTGATATCTGTCAGAAAAACAAACATTCATTACATAGTAAAATCCCCATAAAAATAACGACCACCTACAAATATCTCTTTAAAAAATGTTCCTACAATACCTACTTCCAAGTAGTCCCGAGTGCCACAAAAATATTCTGACTGCTCAAGATGACTTGACTAAGTATTCGTTTGCAATTCCATTATCCAGTCAAGAGGCAGAAACCGTTAGTAGAACTTTTGTAGAGAAATTTATTTGCTCCGTTGGTTCGTCTAAATCTATATTAACAGATGAAAGAACCAATTTCATGTCTGATCTTTTTATACAAATTTGTAAGCTAAAATTGATAAAGTTGTAGCTGAATCTTACAGCATCCTCAAATTGCAAGCAAACAATTCTGATCTTTTTTATAATAATTATAAATTATAATAATAATTTCTATTATTTTAGTACCAAAAACTAAATGAATTAAAATTCATTGAGCCCACTATTACAAAATAAAAAAACTTGAAAACTTTGCATATATTAACATTCCCAACAACATTCGATATGTTGAAGGAGAATTATTTTTTCCAAACGAAGAAAAGTGCGATGGCGAAAAAACCATTTGGTTGCCGGAACGATTTTTTCGCTACAGCTCGTCGGTGAATCCATTTGTAGGGTTATGGATGGTACTTTCGGTGGTGATGATCAAAAAGGTAGGAAAGTATAAGTCCAATTGTTTTTAAATTTAAAAAAAAATTTGCTTGGAAAATGAAATCCAGTAAATCCGTCAAGAATAATATGCGATTTCGAAAAAACATCGTCAGCATCATATTTTTTCCAGAACCCGTTTTTAAGGGAGGTTTATTTAATTTGAATTTAGTGGAATATCGAACAAGGCAGTTTGGTATACAGGAGGTATGAGAACATTGAATCTTTTTCAATGCAAATTAGAGTGATAAAAACCCTAGATTCTGTGCCATATTATATGAAGTTGCTGCATATTATGATAGTTTGTTTACTTGACTACTCGTTTAATGACCCAAATGATACAGATAACAAAGAAATAGATCATAATTCATAAATAATTTATCGGTACAGGCAACCGAGCATCAAAATATAAGACTCTCATCTAGTCTAAAGCAAACTAATTAAACGCTTCTGGATAACAAGAATAAAAAAATAAAAAGGATTTTAAAAAAAACGGCTTAAATTTTTTCTACAAAATATGGAAAAGGTACTTGTTCGCTAATTATAGCAATTCGAAAAGTTATTTCAGTATTTGTGGAAGTGCTTGTTTGGAAAAAACATTATTTCTGTACGTGCTAGTGTCAATGAGAGCCCAAAAGCATTAATCTGTCGTGAGTCGTTGTTTACGCAGCAATAAAATATTCCATCAATCACTTTATTTAAAATTTTGAAAATTGCACAAATAACTGCACCGCTTTAGAGCAAAAATCTATATTAAAAAAGAGCCACAGCTATGCCAGAAAGTCATTAAACATGTTTGTAAAAGAATGGTAGCTTGTTGTATAGCAGCAAAACGTCATATATAAGATAATATTATTTTGCAACGCGTTCTATAAGCTTCTAGTTTTTATTAGTTTTGAAATCAGGTTGATTTTGTTACAATTTCAGATAGCCGAGGTTAGTTTCTTTGAGATATAGGGTGTTTAAAAATTTGGTTCAGAAAAAAGTATATACACAAAAATAAAACTGTAATTTCCATATTTATCGGAGAGCAACCATAATTTAGTCTTATTTGTCTGGTAATTGTATATTCTATATTTAAATTCGAAAACAGTAATGTAAAATAGTATGTAAAATAGTATAGGCGCGATGATTATTAACTCCTTTGTTTTAATGTTGAAAAAGCAAAAATATAATATTTTCATTAGTTTTGCGAACTTGTCTAGTGTGTAAGTATTGTGAATCAAAAATTCTAAATAATTTAAGAAAATTAATATTATGATGGCACAGTTTTCGGGTGAGGAGTACATTGTATTTACGGATTTTGCCATGGTAATATATAACGAGCTCACAGTGAATATCAACCCAGATTCCCAACGAGTCATGATTACCTGACGCAAGACTATTTACAAATATTCATAGAAGACTGCGAGATATTGTTACAACATTCAACATCCGTTCAAGAACTATTACCGATAGACCCCCATAAAATATTAAAGTTTTGTAATTGTTTGATTGAATGGCATTTAGACAATGTAAACTTTAAAAAATTGAAAGAACAGCATAACAAATAGAACGAATACACCAAATTTTGTATAAACCCTTTATCTAAAAAAATATCAAAAATTGAGCCTGCTACCATACGATTTTTTCTCAGAATAAACCAAGGGACCACACCATAACGGTTAGCATCCCAATTAGGATCGCAATTTTGGTTGGCATGTAGATCTTTAATCAAATAATATACATTAGTAATCAAAAATTAGGCTCTTAAAATTAGTACTTTAAGAAACCGCTTGAAACTGCCACAAAAGAAAATGTATGTGTTTGTATATAGCAATAAAATATTAGGGAGCTACAGTTAATACAAACATTCGGTCACGGGTGCAAGGTGTAATTATTAAATTTCTATTTAGTAATTTTTGGTCAATCGCGAAAAAGGAACTCGGGATCGCGGCGAGTAAGCAAGTATCTTTATCCTCGCTATACGACCGGATCCATATGGCTCATACGATGTGTTTATCAATGAACGTCTACTTCAAATGGTTAAAGACGAGTTGTAAAATCGTTGGACTAAGTGTGTTTTATTTACCAAAAATGAAGCACAGATAATTTTAATGAGTGATAATTACATTTAAATCTATATAAGATTAGACAGTCCCATTATTTCAGCAAAAATGTATAACCAAAAAATAAAAATGGAAATACTTAATGATAAAACCAGAAATTTCGTTTTTCACATAAATGTGTATTACAGATATAAAAATTAAAATGCCTTGCGGAAAAGTTTTATTTTCTTGAACGAAAACAACAACAACAACAAAATGGTACTATCTAAGCTTAATCTAAGCATGCACAGCACAGTTCCACAATCAACAATCGCTTTTGTTTTAAAAATGATTCTAATCTAAAATTCATAAAATGAAAAACGCAACAATAACATTTGGAAGATGACAAAGAATCCACCAAAAAACCGAAAACATAAATTCGCATAAGGATTATAATAAATTCTAACCTAAAAACTAGGAACAATAGAACCGTATATTCACAGTCTAAGAATAGAAATTCATTCATTTATACGTTTCATTCCCCAATGGTGTTGTGAAACTTTTTTTTTTTATTCTTTTCGACAAGAAAATTAAAAAAAAAAAAAAATTCTAAAACAAAAAAATTATTTCCCAACTCATAACACCACTAACAAAAATAAAAAAATAAAAAGGAAAATGAAAAGTTTAAAGTGAACAATAATTTTCTTTATACATTTCGACAGTGTATCCACATAATATCAACTATGGTGTGCGTGTGATTTGTTTTCACACTACTTCATTTACTTACATACGAGTATACTAACCGCTACAACCGTTCACCCATATTATGTAGATATATAAGAAAAATTAAAATTGGTTTTTCTTTTGAGCTTTTGAGCTGCTTATTGTGATTTTTCTCGTATATTATCATAATCGTTGCATATGAAGTGTGAATCCAGTGAAAATGAAAGACTTCTGAATGACTTGTGACGCGAAAAAATAAAATTTTCAATTGTTTTGCTTTACCGCTTTTTATGTTACGCATCTGTCGCGTATCTGTCTTATCCTGATTGAATCGATATAATGTGTAATGCCTTCTCGCATATATATGTTTACTGTTTAGGAAGCTAAATAATATAATATGGGAGTAAATATATTATGAACGTAGCTGGGATATTGTCAACTTAATATCAAATCTTACAACGTAATCGTTTTTATGCTTAGTATTTACCCACTGTAACGCAATCCTTTAATCACGAGATAAAATATTTTAATTAAATTTTAAATACGAACACTTTTCAGAAATTTTCCGGAGCAAAGATAGTTCAACAAAGTAAGAACTACAGTAAAGAAGGAGAAAGGTGAACACCAAGAGCAGATTTGGGGGAAAAATAAACAACAGAAATAACAAACAATAGAAATAAGTTAAGATAATTTGCAGCTTCTTACTTACTCACAAATATATACAAGATGAAATCGTAATCATCCCTCTATTAGCCTAACGGGAGATACTAGCAAAGATTAATTCTTTTATAAAAGAAGCATCGAGCTTAACCTATCAACTAACAGAAAGTCAATTAAAAGGTAAAACTTTATGATAAGCTTAATAAAGCGAGTAAATAAAGCTTAAAGTAAATCGATTGGTTCACTTGACACTTCATAAAACGGAGAAGGAAAAAACCCGGAACCTAATACTTTCGAAACGATTCTATAATAAGTACAACCAATCTGATTCCTTTTGAATGATCTACGCATCGTAAGTGGTTCGTGCATTGCTTGACATTCCAAACGAAATGTTGCACAATAAGCACAATAGCAACCACTTCAAAGTAAGTGTAGTGTTCAATTTAAAACACTAGTATCTTTTATTCTAAGTAAAAACTTGAACTCTGAATTCATAATGATTTCAAGGAGTAGAAGTTCTGGTGATCGATATACAAAATCAGTAAGTGATTTCAATCTGAGTGTAATGTAGATACAACGATATGGGCTAGTTTAAGAACATTCAATTGGTGGATATCAAAATATCAAAAAACGATTTAACAAACCTAAACACGTAATCCACATTTTAATCGACTCAAGGCCGTAATCCATGGCTCATCTTTATTCTGGCAAACAAGTTGGATTATGATTCGAAGGAGCATGGGCTTAAGAAACCACCGGAAACGATTTTCTGTCTTTTAAACAATTTTTCGATTTTAACAACAAGAGAAGTGACGCTCTTGAGAGTTTAAATTCAATATATTCAAGAACCGACACTCCAAAACGAGTTATGGCCATATGGTATATTAGTATCACAATCACAGGTGCATCATGCATCAACTCATCATGGGTTCCTGTAATCCTATAAGTCTAAGTATAACAAGCATTTTACCGATGGACGATGTATCGGGCAAATTCCGTTCCGTAAAATCTTAAACAAATTAAGGAACTCCGTTATGGTCATTAAGAAAATGGAGATCCAATATACCAAGTCTACGTGGTGAGAGGAACGAATAAAAAACGATGATGTTAAAAAGCGAAATATCTTTCCACTTGGGCTACATAGGCGTTCTTGCCTTAAAATATTTATATTCAAAACAAAAACTGAACTTGAAGGTCCAACCCCTAAGAGGAAAATAATGTCGAAGGGCTACAGAGTTTTCAATCCTTTAGATTTCTTGCCTCCATCATATCGCTTAAAATTGTATTCCAAAAATTATGGTTAATGAAAGTCGGTTGGGATGACAAACTACCTGAGTTATAAGAAATGAATATAGAATATATCGATGAGATTGAAATACCGCGATTCGCAAACAATTATAGAGAAAAGCAAATCCATAGTTTTGCCGACACAAGCAATTATGCCTACTGTGCCGTCATTTAAAGCAAATTTATGAACGAAGACAGAAAAATTGTTATAAGTTTGCTAACTGCCAAAACCAAAGTCACGTTAATTGAAAACTTATCTCTCCTATATGTCTAGAGTTGAGCGCCGTCCATTTACTAGCCAAATTTATCAATGTGGTGTAAGGAACTTTTACATAAAAATAATACGCTTGGACCGATTCAGCCTTTGTACTTGCATGACTTTTGGCATATCCAGTCAGATGGAAGACGTTTGTAGCAAACCAGACCAGTCAAATACTAGACAAATTTCAGAGACAGCGTTGGAGTCAAGTGAGACCCGCCGACAACCCGCTAACCCTGGTTCGAGGAAGAAACTCCATACGTCAATTGGTGAAGCTAAGACAGTGGTGGTACGGGCTCAAGTGGTTCAATTGTCCAGATGAATTTCAACCCACTTCTATGACCAGAAAGACTTAATAAAAACGAAAATCGAAAAGGAGCGTAGCAAACCTCATTTGCCGGGACAAGTGTACCACATTACCATAGAAGATTTTTTTAATGTTTTACTATGCAATCTGTTTTAGAGCCGAAACTCCCCCAACTCTTTCGCGGTTCATTTAACGTCGTACTTTACACCGTCGCCAGCCAAATCGAAAACGCACGAATACAGGTTCACTTTAAATATTCATCTGCACATTGCATTGCTTCAACCAGCCTGTATTGCCAGTGAAGATGGTTCGGTCCATGGATTTTGCACTCCAACAGGGAATCATAGTTATGTTCATCGTCATCACCGATCACAATCAAATGATGAAAAATCCATTTTACAACCCTCTATCGTTGGGGTTCGAACCCGGTACTTCCGAACTCAAACACCATAGAAGATGATTGGTTGGATGTTTTCTTCAAAAACGAATCTGGTTTGATCAAAATATTTCGAGTTGTCGTATATGGGCTGTGTTTTACACATAATTTAATCATGATTCATGGACTCTCTAATTTCAAGATATTTGAGCAAAAACCATATAGGTTGGTATTTCATACCGCCCTATTCTCTACATAACGGTGGATTAAACCAAATAGCCAAATAGAGTAAGATAGAGAGTATTTTAAATTCATGGCCGATTGGTACTACAACCACAGATAAAACCTATGAGTAACCTCCTATTTCCTGATTGGCACTTCCACCGGAGCTTTTCTGGAAAAGCAAATTGCATCAATGGCTGACTCCAAACATTCTGAATATTTCCTCCAGAATGTTTGGAGTCTCCAAATCGACTCCAAACATTCTGGAGGAAATATTCGACCGCATCTCGGAGAAAAGTCACAACAAGATTTTTCCAGATAACTGACAATAATAACCAGTAGTAACGATCATATCCATATCCCTTATCGGATAACATCATCAGTTTTTATGATCTTGTGGAACCATAGTGGGCCACAATACCACATAGTAAATTAGTAAATTTATAACTATATTCATGTCTCATCGTTGCTCAATAAATATGCAATGTTGTTTGTTTTTAGTTAGCAATATTTATAAAAGACCAAACTATTATACCAAACTATTATAATATAAAAATATATCAACAATAAAACAAAACAAAATCTTAACTATATCTTAGCTTGTTATAAATATAATTTAAGAATTTGTTATAATTTACACCTTTCATATTAAAACACATCTTGATACTTTCATTTCGGGTTTAAAAAAAAGATACATTATACCCGGATCAAGTGATCCTAGGGGTATAGAGCTTTTCGTGTTTTCTACATAACATATAATATATTTAATATTCAAAACTGTTATTTATGTGAAAATATGAAAACTCATGACCCAAATTAATTATTCATGTGTATAATATATCAACCGAACACAATGTTGACTTATTTACATATCTACATACATACTCATATATTATATACGCAAATGAATATATACGCACAGCTCGGAAAATCACAAATTATTTATTGAAAACTTTCGTATTAAAAGTTTTCACATTTTATTTTTTTTTTCAAATTAAACATATAAATAACGTGAAAATTTTATATTTTCAATTTTGTCGAAATCAACAATCTGGATACAGTCAAGTTCAAAATTATTTGTTCAATGGAATAATTTTTTATTTTTGGAAACAAAATTGCTTGCTTGTCGTAAAACGGGCACTTTGAACATTCTTGTGGAAATCGAAATTCATAAATCTCGGTTGTTGGTGTTGTACACAAATTCAAGTTCAAATTAACAGTCGTAGAAGTACATAAGAATTTTAAACCACTACTAGGACGAGATTGGATTTCCAGGATGGCAAAACTATTTCAAAATGTATAAATAAATAGATCGCAACAGAAATTGTGAAATTACAGTGATCGTAATTTAATCTTTTATAGTTTTGTATTGCATATCTACAATGACCATAACAGTGCACAGTGCACCATAACAGAATAACACAATGAGGATGATGAAATTAGACTAAGAAAAAACACCAGTTGAATTTTCCGAAGAGCAAATAATGGCTCAGAAGAGCTTAAAAAGTCTGAATAGTTATTTCAAATATTTCTTTACTGGCGACTTATTCAAACGACTAAAGTCCTGAGGAACTAAATCAAGTGGCTTTGTTCTCTTTAGCCGCCTTGTATCTGCGCTGTCGACGTCCTTGACAAAATGTTGAATAACCGTGTTTTCATGAAGTTGTAAACTCTGAATATATTTTTTGGCATTTTTATGTGATTTCTTCGTTGATGTTTTCCATCTTTAGATCTCTAAAGCAGCTTATTGTGAATTGTAAGCTCACTATTTCTTCCAATGATCTAATACTTTGATCTAGAACTTTATATCCAGTTCTTGCCTTTTTTCTTGACATGCTCTTTCTATTTTAACTGGCCGTCGAGCGTCATATACCCAGGTATTTTGCCATGTTTGCATGTAGTATTTCATGCCTATTTACACATTTTAGAGTATTCAATTTTATTCTCCATTTTTTGTCCAGTGAACAATCTCATTCACGGTGTGCAGTAATTTGCTGGTTGTCTCTTCGATTGTACTTCTAACCGCCAAAAATGCTACATTGTGGCAATCTTGCTTCAATTCTCTTGAGTATTGAGAACTCTCATTTATATTTCCCTCTCAAATATCTCCCTTCATTGTATGATTTTAATATTTTATAGAACTGCTTAGGAAAGTCGCGATGTAATTTATATTTCAGTCCTCGATGTCAGACTATCAAAGAGCTGGGCACCATCAAGGAAAACTCCAGAACATATACCTTTTTGTTTTTAAACGTCTTTTTAATCACGTTAGTGACTCTGTGAATGAGTACCTGCTCTATGGTGGAGTGTTTCTCTCTGAAACCAAATTGGTGAGATGATATCAGGTGTCTTTCTTCAATTAGAGGTTTCATCTTTTTGAGGGGCAACTTTTCGAAGAGTTTGGATAATGATGGTAATACAGATAAATGTCTGTATGGCGTTATCTCATTAGGTGGGTATCATAACTTCTGCTATTTTCCATTGCTGAGGAATTTAATATTTTATTCTAAATGCTGCATTAATTATTTATAAAAACTTCTTAAGACATTTTCTGGTAACTTTTTAATAAGTAACTTTACCTGTAATAATCGTATCCAGGAGCTTTTTTGTATTTAGGTTATGTTTGATTTCATTTTTGAGTTCTTTCATTTTAACTGGTATATCTAACTCTTCTGCATTAGGAAGGTATTTTCCTCTGCTGTTTGTCTAGTCAGAGGTTTAAACGTTTTTTCCAGATGTTCTGTAAAAATATCAGCTTTATCTTTAGAGTATCATTTGCTTTTTTAATTGGTAGCTTCATTATTTTTAATCTGCTCTTTTGGTTTTTTCACTTCTGTTGTAGCTGTCCATAAAGATTAATCACTTTCTTTGTAGTCAGAAAGACTTATTAAATATTTGTTGAAGCTTACCGCTTTGTTTTCTTGTATTAACTTCTGCAGCTTGTTTTCGAACTGATTGAAAATAGTTTTGCTCTGTTGTGCTCGATGTCTATGCCGGATTTTGCGAGCTTTCCGTTTTTCTCTGACCAGATTTCTTATTTCCTTTTATTCTTATGAGGTTTATTTTTGGCCGGAGGAGTGCTTACCCAATTATTGTTTCACCAATCGTAAGTATGATTATGGACAAAGATCCGAGATGATAAACCTTCATTATTTGTGGATTGATGTGGATATAGTTTTCTGAAATAATTTTAGCTAAGAAAAAATCAATCACGGTCTAGTATTTTGTTTGTGTCCGTTAGAAGCTAGGTCTCTATCTTTAGGTGATATTCGTCTCGAACTCCAATGCGTATGTTTGGCATTGAAGTCTCCTCCTAAGCCACGAATTTTGAGCCAACCATTTTGAGTATTTAAAGGTAATCATCCTTTTGAAGTTGATTTTTTGGTGGCAATATATCGCGGCAACTCGTAGGTTCTTGTAATTATTTAGTTGCACGATAAGTGATAAAATTTGCATTGTCTCTATTTAGAGGTTGACATCTTCGTATTATTTGATTTTTTCTCTGATGAAGATAGTTGATCCACCTCTAGCTGTTTCTGCTGGAAGTATAGAATGGTAACAAGAGTAACCTTTTATTTTTGCATAAGACTTTCTATTTATATGGATCGCTTCTGTTAAGCCATATATCAATTTTTTGTGTATTCAAAAAGATTTTTAGCTCTGAAAGATGCGGTAGAAGTCCATTAGTATTCCAGGTTAGTATTCTTAGTGTTTTGTTCATTTGTTGTTGTTTGGTGTCGAGTCAGTTAAAGCAACATTTTTGCTATAAATCTGGTTAATTTTTTCTTGATATCCTACTTGCTGTTCAAGATAAGTTTGTCTTCTGTTAGAAACTCTATATTTTCTCTATATTTGTTTAGAAACAGTATTTTACAGAGGCGATTAACAATAGCATTTAAAGTGTTTTGCATTGTTGTCACAGCTTACTGAATCTCAATATTTTGATCTGAAGACCCAGGTAGTCCTTGTTTTGCTGTTTGTGAGTATAAAAATCCCTTTGCCACTTTCGCAGTATGGAACTTAGTGACAGTTTTTGGCGGGATTTTTTTTCTTTCGTTGCTCTCATTGGCTGGTTTTTGCTTGCCTTATTTCGCATGTTTTCCTTACAGTTTATATTATGACATGGAATTTAAAGAATTGGGTAGGAAGATTAAGGAAAGCCCACATTTTATTTGGTATGGCGTTTTTTTTAAGCTTCTCGTATATCAGTAATTATCCTAGCCATGGAATGATCAGTGCTGTGGCTGGATCTTAATCCAAATTGTTCATTTTGAATTAAATTCTTTGAATCGACTAATTTTTGTAGTCTATTTAATTATTTCAGTCTTTTTACTGAGTGAGAAGGCTAATATAGGTTTTCAGGTTGTTCCGGAGATTTTCTTAATATTGGATTGAGAATAACATGTGCTGTTTCCAAGACACTTCTTTCGTGTTTGTAACATTTATTTTTTCCCTACTGAGTACATCTAACGACTTATTTACCCTGTTCAGTATAAATTTATCTCGTATTGAGTTACTTAAATCGGAGTGGTGCCAAAATTGTGTTGGTGATGTCGTGCTCTGGCTGTTCTAAAGCATTTGGGGCTTCATTTGTGGACATAATACCGTGTAGTTTTTGTGATAAACAGTTCCACTACGATTGTAGCGGTATCGATCTAGTCGCGACAAACTCTATCAAAAGGTACGCAAGTGTATGTTATTTGTGCAATAACAGTAAGTTATGGATGAATAACAAAGATGCGACTAAACTTTTCATAAAGACTGATATGATTGCGGATAGAGCTGCTGGAGTAACTGACCTCAAGAAACTTGAATCAGATGTGGCGGAGAATAAAAAGGTAATGATAGAAATTTTAAATAAACTGACCGACATTTCTTCTTCCTTCGCAGCCTAGATATGCTAAGGTGGCCAGTTCCAACATCTGCGATGCTAGTACTAATTCTGCTAAAGGCGTAATGGGCACAGGTTTACCGGTGAGTTCAATTAGACCAGCTTTAATACTGGACAAGAACTATTTTTATGTCAGTAGAATTGACCCATCGGTTTTACCTGATCCTATGGTTGAGTACATCTGCCCTAAATTAGATAACTGTACTCCAAGCGAAAATGATTGTAATTTTTTGCTGCCGAAGGACCGAGTAATTGACAGCTCAATAACGTTCATCTCATTTAAAGTGCGATTGAATACTCTGCACTTTAATTTGTTAAACAAAATAAATTCCGTAAAGGGTGTAACGCTGCAGCATCATCATATGTAGCACCATCCAGTAAATCAAATACTCCATATCCGCAGCCGATCTTTAATACATTTACTCCGTCGCATACTATGTTAAGCATTTATTATCATAATGCGAGCGGTATTTGAACGAAATCAAAAAACCTGTATTTATCTATTTTGGAGGAACACTACGACATAATATGCATCGTCGAGACGAGGCTTACCATCAATTTCAATACGGAGGAGTATTTTCCAGATAACTACACAGTTCATCGTAGATATAGACATCTTTCGTTAGATACTTATGCGGTGGGGGGTGGTATAATTATTGCTGTTTCCGATAAATTTATATCTACATCATTAATTTTTACCGACGATAATGTCGAATTAGTTGTGGTACGAGTCAAGTATCACACATTCTCTTTAGTGATTTGTGTTTCGTACATATACCAAGTCATTCTTCATTGGAGGTTTATGGAAAGTTTATTAATATACTTACATCTAATATTGCTCCTAGTCTACAGCCAGAGGATCGCTTATTTATCTTGGCCGATTTTAATTTACCAAATGTGGAATGGGATTTTGTTAATGATATTTTAACACCGCTAAACATGAATGCCGAAATAGAAAAATTTATTTCTGAAATTTTGTCGTTGGTTTTGAAGCAATGTGTACATATTAAAAATAGTAGCGGAAATGTCTTGGATTTAGCATTTGTGCCGCTGGATCATGAAGTTACCGTCTCTTCATGTGATGACTTAGCTGTATCTTCGAGCATCTATCATTCACCGTTAAACATCTCTGTTCTATTTGAATTTTCTGAATGGTATCAAAATAACGTAAATTCATATAGATTTAACTTTACAAAACTACGATTCCATAAATACATTTCTTGATAATTATGACTGGTCCTCATTTTATTCTGACGATGATATTGATCAGATGTTAATGGAATTCTATAATGTAGTTAATTTTGGTATGGAAAGGTATATTCCTAAACAAAAACCATTTAGTGTTAGAAAGCTACCGTGGTATAATAATCAGCTAACCAACTTTAAGAACAGGAAGGATAAAGCATTTAAAAAATACAAAAAATCGCCTAATGCTGCTAATTATAACTCATTCGACATTTTACGCAAAGAATTTAAATATCTAAATATATTCTCTTATAATAATTATATTTTGAATCAGACATTAGATCTAAGCCTTATCGTTTCTGGAAGTTCGTTAATTTTAATAGGAAGTCAAGGGTTATCCTGCGACAATAACTTTTCAAAATCTATGCGCGGACAATTTGCAAGATGCTTGTAATCTATTTGCTAATTTTTTTGAAAATGTCTATATTACTAGCACAACTCGATCTAATTATTGGAATTCATTTGGTTGTTCGAAATTTGTTTTGGTTGTTTCATTTACAATTAGAAGATATCCTATGTGAATTATTAAAGCTTGATATTAGCCAGAGTGCTGGATTTGATCTTGCACCACCTATTGTGTTAAATAAAATTGCAACTAGTATTGCTCAACCTATAACTACTCTATTTAATAAGAGTCTTGAGATTGGCTACTTTCCAAAATTATGGAAATGTTCAGTCATTAAACCTATACATAAATCTGGTGTCCGAAACAACATCAAAAACTATAGAGGTATATGAGTTATTGAGGTTGGTAGCTTATTTCGAACACATGACGAACGAATTATGAAGTACTTCACGATGGTCCAATATGAACTGCCAAACTGAAAAACTAAAAGCCCTTTCAAAAGCTTCTGTTTTTTAATATATAAAACAAGAGTTCGGTGAGAGTTGTGATATCCGAGAAATCCTGCGTAACGGTTGGTCGTATACTCTTGGGTGCTTTAAAATTCTGATACAATTTTCTTTTTTTGCATAAATAATTTTAAACATGACTGTATTATATATATATATATATATATATATATATATATATATATATATATATATATATATATATATATATATATATATATATATATATATATATATATTGCATATAAAACTCTAATAATTTTTCATTTCAATAAACTTTACATACTTATTTTTTTTTTATCATAAAATGTTATCAAAATGTTATTTTCCCTAAGTTTTCCATTTCACAAAACGACGCGCGATATTATATATGAGTGTGCGTGTTACGAGTATAGAAAAGCACTGAACAAAAAAAAAATGTTATTTAATATTTCGTGTGTAACTAAATAAATCCGCACGCTGGTAGATTTACACATACACACACACACACACAAAAACATATTATACATATCTAAAAAGCATAAATAATTTATTGAACTGCAACGAAAAGCATACGGAGCAAGTAACTAAAAAAAAAAAAACAAAAAAATGGAAACATAAAAAATCATAAAATGTATGATAAAGCTTTTTGTGGATTTTATTATCGTTGTTTTATTGCTATATTTCAAGTGGAAGATAAAACACAAATAGATTTAATAAATCATGACGGAAACATTTTGTACATTACTTACTGCTACAACATATATACGAGTGTGTGTGTGTATATATAAGCATGAAAAATTCAAACGCTCATAATTCGTTCGAGTACAGTGATTTATTAGAAATTAAGAAAGATATAAAAATATCGATGTCCTATTGAGATAAAAATAAACTTTTTTTTTACGCCACAACATAGCTAATCAATAAAATGTATTAAAAGTTTCTTCTAAATACACGAGTAAGATGTTGGTTGAGTTTTGTTGTTTGCAGTTGAGCAAGAAGAATTTTTTGTTTTCCAAATCCCCAATAGTGTTGTTATCGTATTGTATATTAAGTTGTATTATGTGGTTATATACTCAATTTTATTGATAACATTGTAAATCAAACTAATTAAATCGAACTTTATATTTTATGTACGATGATATTTCGTATCAATTAAGTTTCATGGTTAATTAATCCACTGTTTCGAAACTATACAGTTCAAGAATTACCGAAGTAGCGGTTTAAGTCTGTGCCGTTTCATCTCATCAGTCCAAATTTTTTAATTTATTTTTCGGAATTAACAACATGTATTTTCTTCAAAAATAAAAATTAAGTGGTATAAAAAGTAAGCCGGAAAAACAAACAAAAAAATAAACAAAGAAAAATTTTCGTAAGAAAGTTTGATAGTTATGAGAAAATATCTTAAAAGAAAACTAACGTAAAGATACAAATATTTCTTGTAGTGTGAAGTTTGGATATTGTAAATAAAGAATTTAAATCCAAGTAGTTGTGTTGGCGGATCAGAGTTATATCATAAAGGCAATCGAGTTAATTGATTTTGTCAAAATTTCGAGTTAAATGACAGAGTGTTCTACAAAAACCTGAATATTGATATTCACGAATGTGATAAATTAAAAGTCGACGACTTTGAAGTAATTTATATTTGTGGTCTACTTTAAAGAACGCGCATATAATACCACAAATTGGTAACCCGACGTGATCAGGTCGTCGATTTTTTTTAATTAATTGATCAATTGATCAAGGATTAATTCAAAGGTATTTTCAAGGTATTTCTGCTAATTTAAATGACATGGTTCAACTTCTATAAATCCTGTAAAAACACATCGTAACCATATAGCACCTATCGTTTGGTTTTAAATTTTTCAAAAGCAATTCGGAGTGTCAAACGTAAGAGCCAAAGCCACCAAGTATTCACATGCTGTTAGTGCTTTAGACGCAAGGTTACATGACAGCTTCGCAGACTTAATAACGAAAGACAAAGAAACACTTCCATACACTACATTTAAAAATGAGGCAATTAGACGGATGGAAGATTCGGAGAAATGTAAATTAAATAAATTATTGCATGGCTTAACTTTGGGAGACCAGAAACCTTCCCAACTTTTGGCTCGATTACAGTTGAATGTGGGTACTAATTTTAATGAAGGTTCTATTAAGCAACTTTGGTTGAAAATATTACCCCATCAAGTCCAATTAATTTTGACACCATTCGAAAATGATTTAGCATTAGTAGATCTGGCAGAACGTGCTGATTCAATTTTAGAAACAATGTCTAATATGTAAATCCATTCTTCTACAACAAATCATTCGTCATCGTTTTCGGAAACGGATTTAGATGAAAAATTTTTACAGTTGAAAACAGAATTATTCTCTTAAATTTCGGCTATTTTGAAAACAAATTCTCGTTCCCATTCTTCTAATCGTTCAGACTCGCAAAATTTAAGAAATAGGTCTTAATCAAATAGTAGAAATTTTGATAAAGAAATGTGTTTTTACCATCGCGATTCGGAGACAATGCGTTAAAATGTGCATCGTCTTGCAAAAGGCTCGCTGAATTCATGCAAAAATCAGTAAATACAAAAAACTAAATGCTCATCATAAAGAGACGACTAACAGTGATGAAGCAGGTTCAAATCGTCTTCTAATCACGGACATGTGTACAAAACGCAAGTTTTTAATTGATACCGGAGCCGATGTTTCTGTTGGACCAAAATTGGTATAGTAATTTAGTTTAGAACTGGCGATTTAAAGTTAAATTTTGGCCTAGGACGAAATTTTGTTTGGAAATTTATCATCGTGGAAGTTACTTTGGCTATAATTGGTGCAGATTTTCTAAAAAAACAAGAGTCCGTTTTTTTTTAGAAAATCTGCACCAATTATAGCCAAAGGTCGATTTGCAGAGACAGAGGATAATTGATCCATTAACCTCTCTATTTTCGGTCAGGTCTATTTCAAAATTAGAACTTTATTCTTTATCCAACATTAATAAATCCAATTTGGCCCCAGAGATTACAAATTTACTTTCAAAATTCATCGAACTTGGCGAGCCTGTGGGGTTTACATGGCATTAAAAACCGTCACAGTACCTGCTCAGTATCCAGATCCATACCTTTAGGACTTTTCGTAATTACATGGGTGCAAAATTTTCTCTACTTTGGATTTAATTAGAGCGTATCATCAAATTCCTATTAATCCTTCAGATATACCTAAAACAGCCATTTCAACACCTTCCGGATTATTTGAATTCTGTAAAATGACTTTTGACTTCCGCAATGCAGCTCAATCACTTCAACGATTGATGCATTCTGTTTTATTCGGTTTATCATTCTGTTTCATCTATTTGGATGACATTTTAATTGCATGAAAATCGTTCGAGGAACATTTAATTCACCCCAAAATTATCTTTGAAAGATTATTAAAATTCGGTCTAGTTATTAATCTGGATAAATGCATTTTCGCCAATACCCAAGTTAAGTTTTTAGGACACAACGTAAATGATCACGGTATCCGTCCAACACAAGATCGAGTAAATGTAATCACTAATTTCGAACGTCCGGATACCGTAAAACAATTAAAACGATTTTAAGGCATGATAATTTTTTACCGTCGGTTTATTTCCCACGTAGCTTTCGATCAAATTTCATTGAACGATTTTCTAAAAGGTTACAAAAAAAAATATAGCAAAATTCCAATTACATATGGACTGAATCTTCAAGACAAGCTTTCGAAAATTATAAATCTAAATTATCCAATTCAACTTGTCTGGCACACCCATCTTCATCTGCTCGTTTAGCAAATATGGTTGATGCCTCAGACACAGCAATTGGTGCAGTGGTACAACAACTAATTTTAAATTCTTGGCAACTTTAGTTTCTTCTCTATGCGTCTCACTGATACACAACAACGTTATAGTGCTTACGATAGAGAGCTACTCGCAGCATATTCCGGCATCAAACATTTTCGGTATATTTTAGAAGGTCGAAATTTTACATTGTTTACTCATCACAAACCATTAGTTTTCGTATTCAATCAAAATATAGAAAAAGCCTCACCTCGCCAGTTTAGACATTTGGATTTTATCAGCTAGCTCACAACTGATATACAACATACTTCTGGCGTTGATAATGTTGTAGCAGATGCATTGTCTCGTATTGATCAAATTTCTTGACTAAAATTTTTAACTAAGAATGTCATTTGGCCTTCAATTAAGAAAGATGCAAAAATTATGGCTCAAAATTGTATAGCTTGTCAAAAATCTAAAATAACCAGACACACAAAATCACCTCTTGGCACGTTTAAATTAACTTCTCATCGTTTTTCGGAAATCCATCTCGACATCATTAGTCCGCTACCGGTTCCTGAAGATCAGCGATATTCTGTTACGATGATTGATCGATATACACGTTGGCCCGAGGCGATTCCAGTCACAGATATTTCTGCTGCCACGTTCGCTTTTGCTGTTTATTCAAATTGGATATCTCGTTTCGGTGTTCCAGTGTCTATTGTAACAGACCAGGGAGGACAATTCGAGTCCCAACTTTTTTCAGAATTATTTAAATTACTTGGGTTTGAGAGAAAAAGAACAACTGCTTATAACCCAAAATGTAATGGCATGATCGAACGATGGTTAAACCTTCACCGCAGCATCCAAACATTGCTCTTAAAAAATTTTCATCAGCAAACATTTGAATTCGTGTTCTCACGTGTTTCTTAGAACCGATTCTGTGGGAAAATCTTTACAACCTCTTTACACCGGTCCTCATTTGGTTATTAATCGTGCGGAAAAGTCATTTGTCATTGAAATTATTTTAAAACACTGCAACATTTCGATCGATAGACTTAAACCCTGTTATCTCGAGAATCAGTGGAATAATCAACAAATTAAATCACAACCTAAGTCTAAATTGCATATTTCAACAGAAAAGGCAAAATCTAATTCGAAACCAATTTCAAAAAAAGATACTTTCGATTTAACACCACATTTTATGTGATCGGAGCAATTTGGTACATTGCTTCCGATGCTAAAAAGGATAACATCCGAAATTGGATAACATGATACTTATAAATGTTTTCAAAACTTGGAGCTCTGAAATTGTACTTGCCCCTATCATCAGGTTACCTACATAAATGACCCACTCGATAAAATTTCTTCTGCAATTAATCCAGGATCAGCGTAGCCTAATATGGTACTAAAGCACCAGTGTACTTTTCCAGAAAATGTTTTTGTGTCATTATTGAGGACTTGAGTCTGCTGGTACATTTTTTAATATCGGCCAATAAAATTATTCGAAGTTCTTGAAAACGCAGGATTATTGCATAAAATGTAGCTTGTACTGTGGGATCAACGACTAGAGAACTAGTTTTCGGAAAACCGTAAATTATCGACGCAAAGTTTCGTCGTTGAACTCTCTTTTTAGAACTCCATGGTGTGGTAGGAAGACAGAATTATTTGGAACTTTTACCATATGGCCCATGCTATTTATTCATTAACTCTGTATATAGCTGATAATACTCGTTATCTCGACAACATTTTTGGTTTGGAAGAATTAATGGTTCCTGCCGCCACCCATCCAAATATCGTGCTTTGTAGAACCATACTACCATGGTGGTACTTAAGTTCCGCAACCAGTAAGATATTAAAAAACCAATCTACGCCAATGAGTACATCAACTTTGTTTGCTTGGTAGAATTCTTGGTCGGCTAATTGTAAGTGTTCGAAATTGTTAAACTGGTAATCTGGAATATGTTCGTTTGGAAGCTACGTAATTCGTAGGTCGAAGGGAGTTTTAATGGTAAGATGAAAATTTCCTTTGGTAGTGGCTGCTTCTACTTACCTCAGACCCTTGATTAAAATTAGTACGTATGACGTTGCAACCCTAAACGTTGAAGCCAATATTCTGATATAAAGCTGACGTGAGAACCTGCATCTAGTAATGTACAGCATCTAATTTTTTGACTAGAAGTGAAAAATATTTCTACTTAATATGTGTTGCGAACCATTGCTCCCGAATAAAGAAAACATTTCCTGGAAATTTTTTGTTGAATGATTCTTCTTAGTGGTGGCTTTTGCAACTCGTCTGAGTATAAAATAGTGTGATGTCTTCCCTTGAATTTAGCTCATCGCCGTTTGGAGGGACATCTGAAGATAAGATGCGCATTACTCAAGCAATTACACCAACATCTCTGGTTCGTAATCACTTTGTGTAATTTGCCCTCTTCCATTTCGTTAAAGGTTGGGCATTGGTAAAAGTAATAACCCCCAATCCTATAAATGAAACATTGAATGTGCTATATACAGCTACATACGTTTTGACTGATGTTGGCATTGTAAAATAAGTAGGTCTACACTTACTTGAAACTCGGATGTCTAGACTACATCATCACCTCGAAGTAATAGAAAATCAAACAAATTTTGCATTTTGGAGACATTTTTGCCAACTATTCCTTTGGTCCACAGACTCCTTGATTCATCGTTCATTTTGGACATTTGGTTGGTCTTCACCTCAAAGTAGGTCTTTCAGATGTAATTTTTACGTTTTAGCGAATATAGCGGTTTCCTCTTGCAAGACCTAAATTAGTGTACTTTGAAGCCGAAAAATATTAATAAAATAATTGTTGAATTCAATTTCGCATTAGTTTGGCCTAGCTGTACTGCTTGGCCTCATTGGGCTTTTAAATTTTTCTCAAAGGATCTGCACCACTAGATAACTTTATCCTTTTTCACTTGTAGTTGCTTTTTTTCGTCGGACTGCAATGCAATGCATGTTCATCAAAGGCATTACTGCAATATTCATACATTTCAAAATAAACGTATCGAGTAAGATTTGATTACTAGATAACCTTAATGTGAACATCAACATCCTTATACCCTACATTGATGACCCATGGTATGACAAGTTATACAAATCGCTGTCTCTCAATTGGGCAAAGTTGAATTAAAAAAAATTTCAGAAAATTGAATAGTGAAATTAGACATGCGGCTTAGTAAGAAAAGGAAGCTAAAAATTGCTGAAAAATTTGTAAATCGCAGACTGAGAATATCAGTGACTTGAAAATATCTTAGGAAAATCTATAACAAAATTCAAAATAGTAAGAGTTCAGACCTGTACCAACAAAATGAAGAATGAAAATTCTGTAGTGCTTAGATGCTGGTATTGGTATCTCTCAAATTACTAGCAACAAGCCTACATATTTCAGCAAATGCATGGGTATTATATATGTGGACATATAAATTAACGGATTGTTGAGTGGAATTGCCAAATTATACAACAGTTTAGCAGATCTAGTGGTATTACCAACTCGTTGCTACTCCAATTTGGAGACTTTACATTAAATAAATCCCCACACATTTATTGGGATTATAATCCTCTTGGACCATATTCCCCGATGTTAAAACCAATTGAAATACTATGGTCAGTAAATTAAATTTTGAGTCACGAATTAGATATAAAGATACCATTAATCCTAAAACCAGGGCTCATAGGGCGCCGACAATTTCAATTCCTACATGTATTTTCCGAGTTAAATTAAAAGTTAACCCTATTTAGGAAGGAAACTTACAATAAAAGCACTTATGTATTAGCAAGTGGTTTATGTACTTGTAAGTAATTATGGCAGTCCTCTGTTAAATTTTTAACCATTAATGGATACACTAGCTACTTAGTAAGAATACAAGGGATCAAGTAGCCATGTTACTGACTTCGCTGGTTCGTCTATTTGTTTTTTGATTAAAGCTGATTTACGCTTCTTAGCTATGTTAAGGCAACAATTGGGCAACAGTAGCCAACGTAGTAGACGTAAAAAGTTAACTGCCATTCGTGATATGTGTAGTGTTTCTAAATATGAGAGAAAATTTATCACTATTATAGTGAATCAAAGCTCTATCATCATCGATATTTTTTCAGAGGAATACTTTCCTTACCGAGCAATTGGCGCAGTGGTTAAAGCTGCGGTGTTTGGAACGGGAGGTACCGGGTTCAAATCCCAACGGGGCAGGGTTGCAAAAGGGACTTTTCATCATTACGATCGGTGATGACGATGAACACAACTATGACCCCCCGTTGGAGTGCAGAATTCATGGGCCGAACCATCGTCCATGCCAGTACAGGCTGGCTGGAGCAATGCAATGTGCAGATGGGATATTTGAAACGCGAACCTGTATTCGCGCGTCCTCGTTTTGGCTAGTAATGGCGTAAAGTAGGACGTTAATTAACCGCGAAAGAGTTGGGAAAGCTTCGGCCCCAAAACAGATTGCATAGAAATAAACAAACAAACAAACATACTTTCCTGAGAATTGTTTACGATAATGTACCATATTAACATAGAACCTTACTCGCAGTATTGCAGCACAAAAATAATACCGAACTGTGTAATTCATTGATATTTAGAACTATATAGGTTTATAAGTAGAACAGTTCACAATAACCCGTGTAAAGACAATGATCACATACAAGCTAAGAAGCGTATTTTATGTATCTATTTCCAAATATTTTCTAACACTAAAAATTATATATTGATATATCACTTTAGTCAAAATTTTACGGATCATACTGTAGGTCATAACCAAGATATAATCATAGTTTTATGTCTTCAGAAACAAACATTACACATTTGGGCGGAAATTGAAATCATTTGCCAAACAACATTATAAGCACTTTTATATGTTGTACTGAAAGTTATTGCATAACAAAACTTCAAAAGGAGAACGGAAAGAGTTGTGCTTCTTGTAACGAGTGTTATGTATATGTAAAACGACAATGACGAGAAAAGTTTTGCTTGTTGTTTTATTGAAATGTTTATGTATTACTCGTCGAGTGTATAATTTTATGCGACAGTCTGTTAAATTTTAATTTTATTAAAAAAAAAACTTTGCAAATATGTAAAATAAAAAAAAAACATTGATTGAAAGAAAATGCGATAATTTTCTTTTTAATTTCCTTGTGCTTGAAAAGTTTTACAAGAAAAAAAAATACAAATAAAACCATCGAGTTCAATACACTGGTAAAATGCGGTAATTTAAGGGCGAAGTGTGTGAAAATATTTAACAGAAGAGGAAAGGCATTTCATTTCAAATTTCTGGTAATGCTATTTATAAATCTTAAGATCATGGTATGTATAGATCAAAGGTATCTCGTTATATTTGTGGCTATGAAACCTGGAAAATGAACGAGCCAATCGTGAGTTGTTACCCATGAAGCCAAATCGAAAAACACCTTAAGAAAGCTAGCAAAAGACAACATCAAACCGAATCCTGTAAAGGAGCTAGTATATTGGTGGTCCTACTATGAGTTAGAAGCAGACATTTGAAGAGGCCAAACTAAGAGAGTGAGGGTTATGCACTAAAACGTCTAGTTCTATCCACTAAATAACAAAGCAAGTTAAAGCTTGTTCATTTAGTTTAGTCCATTGAAAGTTTCAACTTATTTTAGTTTAAAGATAACCTAATTTTGATAAATCTTATTCCACAGGTGAAAGCTTTCAAGTGTGTGCCCAAGTACGAAACTTGATTATACAGGATTTGGGTCTCATAATTTTTAAGATCCTTTTATTTTAGTATATATATTTTTCTTTAAAAATATCAAGTTGCTCAACAAAGTCTTTTTTTACTTAAATCACAGATAACTATAACAGATGAACATCTTGTATGGCTCAAATTTACACAACTAAAATCATACAAGACAAATTAATACAACCAAACTCTAACCAAACCAAAAATAGATGTACTTACATATAAAAACGAATATTTTCGTCCTTTTATTTTCTGGTTTGGTTTTTTGTTTGATTTTTTTATACAATCAAATAGTCGTGCATAAAAAAAGGATGAAAATATGCATTTTTATATGTACATCTATTTCTCGTTTGGTTAGATTGCCATTAATTTACGTAGCATGATTGAGCCATACAAGATGTTTATCTGGTATAATTATCTGTGCTTAAAGTAAAAACTTTTTTATCTTTATCTTTTGTGAATATTTTGTAATTTTAGAAAGGTGAATTTCTACAAGGGTGGTAGTATTAGCAATTGAAAGCTTCCATTATTTTATTCTTGTATGGATCGGACGCTTTTCTATGAAATTGAAAAAAAATTAATTATCAAATCCATAAATTTTATTATCAAATTTGAAAATTTAAACTAATTTTTAAAATATAAATTAACATATTTTTAGAAATTTCCGGAAGTTTCGTTAAATTTACCAAATAATAAAAGCTTTAAATTAAAAAAAAATATTAATTAAATTATTTTTAAATATTTAGTTAGTGAATGCTTTTTTATAAAAGTAAAAGCAAGTTTATAGCTGTATTAAATTTAAATTTATTCTTTAAAGCATTTATAATATGATTTACGTGTATCATGCTTAACAATTCTTGTCATAGGTTTATTTCCCAAATGTAAAAGCTTTTATTATTATAAGCATGGTTAACTCGGTAATACTAAAAGCTTTTGTTTAAAATAACAAAGAGACATTTTTGAATTTTTAATTTCATTATTTAAAAAGTTTGTGTTCTAAAAATTTAAAAGCTTTCAGTATTGTGTTTGTTGCTTTAATCACTGCTTCAAAATATTTGATCTTAGGCAAAGATATAGACGAGTACGTAGTTAATTCAATAAAATGTTAGAATGTGTAAACAAAAAAACACAAACGAAAAATTTACATATAATGACATGAACCATTAAAGTACCCAAAATATGTTTGTAGTAGTTACAAATTGGTAAAATTATTTTTCGGTGTCCCACTCGGCTTAGTTCTTTTTTGTTTAAGCTTATTACGTTATGTTTGGTGTTTTGTTCGCTCAATTTAAGCGCTCATTGACCGAATACCACTGGCAATAAGGAAACTACAATTAGGTGTAAAACGAGTTTAAAAAGCTAAGCCCAAAAAAGTTTAAAAAGCTTTCAAACATTTTAGCTGAACTTCTATTAGTAACCCTACGGTAAAAAAGAAATATCAAGCTAGCTTGGATGAACTTTACGACAAAGTTTTAAAAATTGCATCCACTTAGAAAGCATTTAAACATGATTCTTGATAAAGTCGTTTGAAAAAGTTTAATGGTGCTAAAACTGACTGTGAAGGTAGCTTTTCTTTCCTCCTCCACGAAATACTATAAACCCGACGAGCTTTTACAATTGTATCATGACTTATGTATCCTTATCCTATTATTTTAAATTGTTAAGTAATACAATCCACTCACTTTGAAGTTGGCGTCATCTTATTGAATTTTATAGGCTATATGGGAGGTTGTTAGCCAAATGTAAAATAAAAAATTTTAAAGCCAAATTTCACCTATGCTTGAATAATACTATAAACTGACGAATTTTATTAAACATCTAGCTCTCAATTTGTATATTCAAAGCCAAACAATACAGTTGCATTATTTTTGCGAATATTTTTTTGTTGTACCCATAACGAAATAAAATGTGTCTAGATGGGCATGATTATCGCTTTGTATAATTAGACTTAGTGCTTAAAGATAATTTTAATTTTATTCTTTTTATTTGCAGTATCTATACTATAATGACCTTTCAATTCCCTTGATGCAGTTTGCTTTTGTAGGACAGAAAAATGGCTGAATCATCTGCAAATAATGTTAGTTTTGTTTGTGACAGATAAGTCGGCTGAGTGTATTAAGTATAAAATTAGTCAAGTAACACTCCCTTGTGGGACATCTCTGATAATGTCATTTGAGCCGCAGAAATTTTAGAGGTTTCGTGCCTTTCACAAAAGCTATTCAGTTTTCTCTGTTACCGTGAATTCACTCAATTTTGGACGCATTCATTTTCTTCTTTGCTGAATGCAAATTTTGGAGTTTTTATTGCTTGATTTAGTTTCCATTTGATTATGGATGATTCTAGTTCGACTTTCTTAGTTCAACTAGTTGCCTGAATTTATCCGATTTTCTACGTTTGTTTGGCAGACGTTTCGGTGAACCAACCGAATGTATCAGAAATCTATGACGGTAAAACTGCTTTAATTACACAGAAATCTTGAATTACACAGAAATCTGTTAAAGAAAATTTCTTTAATCGAAAGGCCAGTAAATAGGATGTTCGGGTGATAAGAAACCGAAAAATTGTCTCTCTATAGCTGCATACAGTTGTTTACCCTTAGATGTTATAAGTTTTGAATACAATTGAATAAATTTAGAGTTATAGTCATCCCCCGCAAACAGATTATTACCTAGCTGACTAAAACATTCTACGATCATCTGTTTTTTATGGCAGTACAATGCTGATATTATGCAGTTGCTAGACTATTCTTGTCTACTTTTCATATTTGATAAGGTTATAGAGTTTTGAAAGGAGTCTTATTTTAGTCATTATAGCAGTGTCAACATGAGTTTTTCCAATCGGATGCTTCGTGTCATAAAAAGAGTATCCATTAATTTTAAAATTGATTTTTTTATGTGGTGCTAGGCAACTTGAATTCATACACATGACGCGTTGTACGGAACTAGTTATCGGCCTTGGTTCCTCAACGGTGAAATATTATACTCCTCAAAAATTTTATATTCCTCTTTGATTTGGTAATAGGTTTTGCTAAGAAGCGTTTGCCAGCAAAATCAGTATGATTTTTGTTTAATTCAACGAACCTGAATCCTTGCTATACCATTAAAACCAAGCCTTTTTGAATCTTTAGTTGGTAAGTGTAATAGATTTTACCGCAACTTGGTTAAAACAATTAAGTAATGCTCTATATACGCATCAATATGGAGCGGCTTCCTTTTTTAATACCGGAAATATAAAAATTATTTCTGTAAAGAGCTTGTACGTTTTGGTTTATTGTCTTTTTGATGCATCCATCAAGTAGATTAGTGACCGTTTCTACTGATTTCCTTAAATACTTCTGGTGACGATACACTAATAGACTCATAATCAGTTTTCACCAAACAAAAAAATTCGATTTACATGCGATAATTCAACACTTGCTAAACGAGTCAATTTATTGACACTAATACTTGCCGCTTATCAGGGACTTCACTTGCCTTTGGTTCAATTTTATTAATATTTGTGTTTTTATATTTTTTGTAGAGATTTTGTCGTTTCAACCTTGGCTGATTCGGTCAGGACTTACGTATAAAGTATAAAGAGTATAATTACCGCAGCTTTCCAAATACTTTCATCAAATTTGTCTTATCCAAATCAAAAATGGGTACGATAAAACTAATTTTCAGTTCACAGTAAATTCTATTGGTACCAACATTTTCCCAGATGAAAGCTTTGAATAGTAAACTTGGTTGTTATTAAACTTATAACATTAAAAAATGTTCAATCAACCATAAAAATGACGTTTCATATAAACATAACCCACTCCCCAATGAAACAAAACTTTTCCTTCAGCGCTTTAGCTCTCGTATTGCAGTAATTACATTTCCGCTTTTATAACAAATTTTCCAGACATGCATATAAACGAAATGTAAACAATTTTCAATACTAAAATATTTCAACGGCATCACATTATAAATACAAAAAAAAGAGCTATACGTAATACTTTTTTTATTTTATTTTGCCGTCAGTTCTTCGAACCTTATCAAAATGCATCATATGCAATTTATATTTTGATGTACTATCGCAAATTGTTCAGCTGCAATCATCATTAAAATTATAGATATATAGAGTATACAACTTTAAATAACGTTAGAGTTATAAAAACTATATATACAAAAGCCAAAAATTGAATTTGGTAAAACCTCAAACTCTGCATAGCCCACAACCAAGTCGACGTTATATGAAGAAAATAAAGCATTTTCGTTGGTATATACAAGAGTCTATGTGCAGTTTGTGAATGCAGATTTAGTTATTTTTCAATTTATCAACGAAACAACGCGAACTAAAATTATACAAGAAATTGGAAAATAAGAAAATTTGGAATTGAGCCAAACCAATATTATCATGTAAATCGAGCTTAAAGTATACGTACATATAAAGAAAATATGTTGCTAAAAATAGAAAATTGTGTCACGATATTTTTTTTTTATATAATCATCACGTTTATCTTAGGGTTTTGTTCATGTTCAAAACCAAACACATAATAAACTATAAAGGCATAAACGAGATTTAACATAAACAAAAAAATTAAATCAATTTTAAAAAAGATTTTCCCAAAAGCTTTTCTTTTTTTTTTGTGGTTGGTGCTTCAAATTATTTATTTTTAGTTTTTTTATAAAAAAAAAAAAAAAACTTTTTTCATTATTTATTTTCGATACAAGCAAAACCCAAACATTTTTTATTTTTTATTTTTCCTATTTCAATTTAACTTAATTTTATGTTGTACTGAAAAAATAAATAATAAAATTATGATTTTGTGGATAAAATAAAAATTATAATATTTAAATAAATTGTGTGCGCGTTTATATTAGATGTATGTATATTGAGGGTTCAAAATACGCGAACTGTTTTACATAAAACACGGGCTCATCCAACAGCGATAAAAAACAATTAAAATTAATAAGAAAAGTTAAAGGTGCACGCAGGATTCGATGTGGTTGATATGTACACACCAATAAATCACGCGATTTAGTATTATAAGAACTCATAAAAAACAAATATGTATGTTTATTTATGAGTAACGTTCGTCTTGTCACTAGTAACCGTATTTTGTATACGTATTTTGTTCGGTTTCAAAAAGAGTTCTAGCCGAAAGATGATATTTTGTATACCACTACATTAAGTCGGTTTATTTGGTTTGCACCACATAGAAGAGATTTAGTAGGTGATATGCGAAGAAATATTTGTTTGTTCTAGATAAACCAGTCTTAAAAACGAGTCAAAAGTAGATATACTTCGTATATACACCTTTTACTGCGTATAAAGATTCAAAAGTGAAAACGTCAGTAAGTGTTGTTAGGATTGATTGATTTTGAATATACTGCCAAGCATTAAGCAGGATATCCCGGAAAGAGTACACCCGTTTTTACATATACTTGGAAGGATATGGAAGGATACTAGTTAAATTATTGAGATCGACCCGGTTACAGACACCTTGGCGGCCAATAGTTAGTAAATTTTTGTGGGTTAGGAAAAGGAAAAGTATGTTAGTTATTACTTAATTGGTCCGATTTCCCAGTATCCAATATTCAAACTACTGTTAGTGGAAGACAATCACATTTTTGTTGTACTGCTCTGCATTCTGTCATCTCTTATCAGCAACTTCAATGTGCCACCATTCATCTGTAATCTGCAGAGGTTTCCTGAAAACAAAATCTATTAATGAACTAATTGCTCTTAGCCATAGACTGTAAAAAATAGAATTAATTTCAATCTGAAATCATAATTTAATTAATTATAATATTATAAAATTATAATTTTGCAATCCATATGCTGTAATAAATTGGATTAGTTCCCCTTGAAATTCGTTCCGTTGCGTTGTTGCTAAAAATTAGGTGTTAATTTAGTACCGTACTATAGTGGTAATATAAACCTTAATATAACTGTACAAAGATATGAAATAATATAACATACAATAATATAACAATATAAACACCAAAATTCAAATCTGAAACATAAGAATATACAAAATATAAAAATATAAAATACAAAGATATCGAAATTAATTAAAAATATCGGCATTTGTACGCAAATTAAATGCAGCAGCGATACTTGATTCGACACTTATTATTTCACGGCCCTTAAGATTTTCGTTAAAACATGTAATTTGTAGGAGAAGCCGGCATCCATCATCTTCGGGATGATAGCTTTCAACAACATCACGTATTTGAGCATACGGATATTCTTTTGGGTTTAACACAAAATCTTCTTTTCTGGTACAGATATAATTTTTATAACTTCATTTTATTAAATAAAATTGATCTTACAACATATAAATTTTAATTTAAACCCTAAAAGAGACCACCCAAATATTACGCACAGACAAAACCACTCTACACTCCAACAAAACTAAAAGATCCTAAGAATACAAATTTTACCTTAAAAACTAATAAATTTAGAGTTATTAGTTAATTTAGAAATATTTTATCTATTTAATATATTTTATTTATTTGTATATAGATTAGAAAAATGTTTGCAAACTACATTTTCCTAATTTATTTGTTGAACTGTCCAAAAAAACTTGAAATTGAATTTTATTAAAATAATTAAACAATTGAATTCGATCGAATCCATCGTTTTTTAGCAATTACACAATGTACTTGTATTAAAATCCTATTTATATTTACTTTAAAACCAAAAACACTCGATTACTAAATTGAACACGTTGGATGACAAGAAATAGGAGACGTTACACATATTACACTGCAGCAATAATAATGTGGGCTAGACAACATTCCAAGTATCGCTCTAAAGCATCTACCAGAAGTACTGATCGCGGAATTATGCACGTTGTTCAACAATTTGCTAAGCAATAGGATGTTCCCAAACTGTTAGAAAACAGCAAAAATATATCCAATATTGAAAAAAAATAAAAACCCTTGTAACGCGGAACACTACAGACCAATTAGCTTATTGTCTAATTTAGGCAAAATATACGAAATCATACTTTACAATAAACTCGAAGAGCATACAAATAAATACAACACCGGATAACCAATTTGGTTTTAGGTACCAACATTCGACAGTACATGCAATCACCAAACTGACATCAGATATCCGTTATAACTTAAACGATAAAAAATGCACCGGCGCCATGATGTTAGATATGGAAAAGGCATTTGAATCAGTTTGGTTGGACGGACTGATATTAAAACTAAACAAAATGAACTTTCAGCCGGATCTGTTGCAAATATTAAATCAAATATGGTTTTCAAGATAAATAACAGTCTTCAACAGGGGACAATTACAGCACCACTATTATTTAATCTATACACTATAGACTTAATAGCGACAAATAATCTTAACAATGAAAACATCAAATCGCTTGCATACACCGACGATTCAGTAATATATTGTGCCAAGACTAAAATTAACGATTTACAACAAAATTTACAGAGAGCTATCAACTTCGCAATAGATTGTTTACACACATGGAGAATCAAAATCAACGAATCAAAATGTGAGACAATACTGTTCCGCAATTCTATTCAAAATGCTAAAAGTGATACAAAAAAGCACTGGAAAAACTTCACTGTTAGAACAACACAATAACAAAACAAAAGCCCATAGTAAAATATTTGGGAATAAACATCGACCGGCTATGTTACCTAAATGAACACATTAACATATACAACTGCACAGAGCTATAACGGCCTTTATTAGTAATAAAACAATTTTCCGCTCGAAGGACATCGATCAAAATGTAAAAGTGATATGCTACCAAGCGCTGTTCCGGCCCGTTATAACCTATGGATGTCCAATAAGGTACAACTTAAATCCAAGTTATATGGAAAAAATTAGAATATTTATACGACGATGCATAAGACAATGCCGAGGAGCATATCGAAAAGCAGAAACACATTTTCAACATTACATTTCAAATTAAACACAATATAACAATTTCAAACCAAATACAATAGACATTGACATCATACAATTAATACGAAACCATATCAGACGAGCCACATCTAATTTCACAAATTCACTTGTATATGGACCATACTTTACTAACGACGTAATCCTATTCAACAGCATTAAAACAAATAATATACCTGGACCAGAAGCATTCATATTACTCGATAAAATGGGATACATTCAAGATAACAATCAGGTCCCAATAATCTATTACGAAGAAAAATTCGAAAACGCAGAAAACTACATCAGATTTAGTACAGCATTCAAAAAAATGGAACAACGGCAATTCACGAAACAGAGAGAAAAGTGCTGGTGGTTAAACACCACATAAGGACGGTTATTTAATAATAATAAGAATTAGATTTAATATTTTATTTTATTTTATTTTAAACAAACAGTTAATGGCAATTTTTAATGAAGCCAAATTTTAATGCCAGCTGCAATAAACAAGGCACTATTTTTATAAAGTAGCATACATTTAAAAAAATATAATACTCATTTTAATATTACTAAATAATCTGAGATTTCAAATATAAATCAGAGATTAACATGTCAAAAATAATAATGAGATTTCTTGTAATATTCTTTGTATCAGCATAAACCCAATGAAAAAATTAAAAGGCTCAAATAAAGAATTATATTCCGTCAATCATTGAGCAATATGTGCTTCATTTGTTATTTCTAATAATTCAAAAATGAGTTGTTACTTGGTTTTTGATAGTCGAGAAACAAATTAAATTGTTTGTTTTTTTTTATATAATGAAGCTAGTCCATTTTAGGTAAGTTGCTTTAATGCAATTAAAAACTAAAACAAAAATATAACTAAACCAATCGAACATGTTCTGCCATCTATCGTCAGTAAGTGTTGTTAGGATGAACAAAAAAAAAAACGCGGTAGCGATTGTTATGGCTGCCGGCAAACGATTATAAAATATGACGAATAATTAAATAACAGAATGAAATTATCTGACAGATTATGTAACATATGTACTAATGTAAGGTTGAATTTGTTATCAACAGGAGTAGAGCTTAGAATGATGGAGTCGATCGTTGATCGTTGAAGAGATCGGTCGTGTTTTTGTCGATCTCTTCATTTAAAATTTAGATTTTTTTTTTTAATTTAATTTAATATTTTTTTTTTATTTTGTTATATATTTGTTTAAAAGGTCGATCGATTATCGTTGTAGCGTGTAGTCGCATTTTGTTTTTCTCTTCCAAATATATTTGGGTTTTATTTTTTTGTTTTATTGTATAATAATAATTATAATTTAATTTTATTTTATTAAGTTTAGTTTTAGTTTTAATGACAAAATTTGTGTATGTGATTTCGTGGTATTAATTGTGCCTTCGTTTAAAAATTTACTGAGTTGACTTGTGATGTGATTTTTTTTAAATTTTTTTTATTTTTTGGAATAAAGAGAAAGATGTGAATTCCCAGGGAATTCCGCTCTGTCGCTGATCCCAGGGTGTAGGTATGAAATCTTATCATAAAATTGTTATATGTTTCATAATAAAAATGAATTTTCCAAATTTTACATTTTACAAAATTTTTCATGTTTATGACAAGTGTTTTTTTTATTGTAATATCCTTCTCTTTTTAACCAACATGATTTTAGTAACAACAATTGTGTTTCGCATAATTTTCTCTTTTAATAAATTTAAATTGCGCTTATGTCATTTTTATTACTATATATTCATTTCGCTCTAAACAATTTAATAATTTATAGGTTATAAGTTGGAAAAATGTGCTTATATGTATGAAAAAAAAATGTAAAATGTAGCTTTGTTTGCGTTGTTTATACTGAGAGTCAAGTTGAAATCGAGTTGCTTTGTGATTTTTATTTTTGTGAACCGCAATATGGCGATTTGGGAAAGTTGATTTTTTCGATTCAACGAAACCCGTTTTCTGGCATTTGTCATATAAAAACATTTAATTTAATTGAATTTTACTGTTTAATCGGGATTTATTAAATCTAATTTGTATTAACTGTAGAGTGTTAAAAGCAATAAATTAGTACATTGTTATATTTATAAATTTTAGCTTTTACATCTTATATTTCTATATGTTATAATTTTATATTTAACGATGAAACTAATTAATTTGTAAATTTCAGTTGAAAGCTAATTCAATTTATTACAGCCTATTTCTTGGAGAAATTATATTATTGGATAATGATGTAATTATATTAAGAATTAGTTAATTTTTAATTTCAGATTAAAATTAATTCAATTTATTACAGCCTACGGCTAAGAGCCTATATTATTATAGGATGTTATTAATAATTTGTAGTTGCAACATAGATATGGCTATACCATATGAGTAATGCAAAAAGATTACAGACATAGATAGATCAAACATTTTTTAGGCTTTAAATTAGGGTTCTGCCATACTCATGATACTAATATTATATTATGTTATTATGTATAAATTAATTTGATTACTGGGATGTTACATTATTGTATTGGGGTTACCCATTGCTTTGTTGTATTATTGGATCATTGTGCTATGATATTAGTATATTACTATACATTGTTATATTATTATATTAATATGTTGTTGTATTATTGACGATAACGACGTTTCCAGCAGCATTTTCGAAAGATGTGCCAATTACGCCAACACTCCAAAACCCATAACAAACTGTTACTCTTGGTGTATGCATTGACTTGTCTACGATTACGTGTGGCTGTTGACATGCCATCGTGTGAAAACATGATTGTTTCTTGCCGCAACACATCAGGCTAAGTTATTATCAAAATTCCAATTTTTTTTTAAATACCATTTTTTTATTTGTCATAAATCGGTTAGTTCAACTGATTAGTAATGTTTAATAAATTTTTAAAACCTAATTTGTATTAATTTAAAGATTTGTGTCAAATCAATAGTACACTTAATAAATTTTAGCAGCATGACGGTGAAATAATACATTTGTAATTTACAGGTGAAAACTAATGCCATCTGTTACAGTGCACGGCTTGAAAAAATTAGTTCATTAATAGATTCGGTTCCTAGATAACCTTTATAGATTACAGTTGAATGGTGGCACACTGGAGTTGCTGATAAGAGACGTCAGAATGCAGAGCAGTTCAGTAAAATTGTGATTGTCCTGTTCTAATAATAGTTAAACATTATGGCCACCAGGAAACCGGACCAATTCTGTCATTACTACTTTACCTTTCCTTTCCCTACACCATAAAAAAAAATACTATTTATCGATCGCTTAGGTATCAGTAATCGGGTCGAGTCAGTCATAACTAACATTCGTTCCATTCCTTCGGTTTTGTTTTATGATACAAGTACATACAAACCGTCATGCTATAAGTGTTTATCTGTGTGCTTATAGTAAGTCGTTTCCGCTAGGCCCTTTTGCTGTGCCACAACCGGCAGCGTTTATTTTTCTTTCGAAGTTGTTTCATCGTTCTCGTACCCATATGGTGTTCCAGGTCCGAATTACCTTTAAACCATCGTCCGTATTCTCTGTACTCATTGCAGTTTTGTGTAGGCCCAGCAAACGGCCAATTTTTTACTAACTCTTAACGATCACCTCACTTCACTCTAGTTATGAAATGCTGTCGTTTTAGTTTTGAGCCAGTTACGCACTTTGTTAGTTTTATGGCGATAATTTCACCCACGTCAAGTATCGTTATTTTTTTACGTTGTTCATTGACTCTCTTCTGGCACCGCCTTGATCTTTTGCTTTGCTAACTGACGGCCAATAACTCGCTCGTCGCAAAGTTTCTATGCTTCTTCCAGCTTTACAAGTCTACAACATTCTTTACACATAAATGTGCTCATCTGTAATTATAATTATAGCTCAAAAGGAGTCATATACTTATTGAACTTTGGTAAAAATTATTAAGTTAAAATTGTAGGAGAGGTACCTGTTTATATCACTCCACCGTATCAGCTCGACTCAGCTTTGCTAGAGCTGGTATGATAATTCGGGAGAGTCACTCAATTTGGCCGTTACCGGACGGCATACCCGCTGTAACCAAAGAATGATCAATTTTACCATGGTCGGCAAAGTCCGCCGAGGTAAAACATGATCCTCGGTCAGTACTATATGTTATCCATATTTCCAAAAATTGACTTTTGCAGCTCCAGCAAAGTACTAAAAGTAGTGTGTCGCCTTTTGGGATTGAATTTAGCATACTCTCTCCTTTTTCCAGCTTTCTGTCGCTATAGGTATGAGAGTGACGCAGTTTCTAATGCACAATTTAACTTTGTTTCCATTTCGGGGATATACAAATTTCACTTTATCAACTCACTTTTCTTACTCACTTTTCCGAAATCCCCTTGTTTGTGATAATTTGTTATCACCTCTTTCTGTATTGCTCTATTGGAATACTAGCCCTTAAGCCCCTTGATCTTTCTTACAGAAAAGGTTGTAGTTAGTTACATAATCAAGCTACGTACCTATGTCTCTAATATATTGAAAATAGGTCGAAGATCCATGTCTTCTTTCAGCGAACTGCTCAGGCTTTCGCCACCAGCTCATTATCGATGTAATCTACCACTGGATAGATTACAACTCAGAGACATTCGATTTCCCGGACGATTTTTCCGATTGAAATCGAATTCCTGTAACTGTAAAACCAACCCAGAAATTCTAGTATTTAATTTCCTTTTCTCCATAGTCGCTTTGAAGACCACGTTTGTCAATTTCAGTCCTAAGAGATAAATGCAGAATTTTTGCAAATTTTGGACTATCGCAAAAATATTTCGTGTTTTTCTTGCAATAAAATACTGGATCTCTGTAATAGGATTGCCCCAAGTTCAATTTTGTAGGTATTTGTGTGAAGACTGAAGTTCCCGCTGGTTCTGAGTAAATTATTAGCACAGGCTAAAAACTAAAGATTGTTTCAACCGTTTGAATGAGTCCTTATTAGTTAGCTGAAACTTAAACTTTAACATCTTTGTGCAGAAGATCACTTAATGGTTTTGCTATGAGAGCATATTTTTCACAAATCGCCGGAAATATTCTGTCAATCCGCAAAAACTTTGAATCGGTTTTTAAGTTTTTGGTTCTTCATAGAAGGATGCCCTAAAGTAGTAACAAGAGCAGTGTAGTTTACTGAGCCAGCAGCGACTGGTACGTAAAAAAAATCATTTCACAAATTTGGTGTCGTAAATGTAGTTGCACCATGTAGCTAATCAATTTAATCGTCTATTAATGGCATATGAAACTGGTCTTTCTCAATAACTCGGTTAAGATGCAGATAATCCATGAAGAGGCGCTTTATATCTTCTTTTTTGTTCGCTAAAACAGTTGGGCTGGTAAACGGGTAGCTAGTTTCTCTATAACAGCATCACTCAACCATTCTTTGTTTTGCTGAAGCACGACATCAGTTTCCAAAGACATTAACTTTCTAGTTGGTTGGGTAATTGGTTTTCGGCTGTAAGAATAATCCTCATCGTAATTTTATTGATCTTATTCTTACATTTCTTCAGAAAATATATCGGATAGCCATCTTCTGTATCTCCTCATTGATATCTGATTCCTTTATGTAAGAAATTTTAAATGACTCAACCCTGTCAATGGCCAATACTGTATCTTCACGCACGAATTTTCTCATTATCACATCATCTGACTTAAATAATTATGAACCTTTGTCGTATCAAATTCCACTTCCAGTTGCAAATGAAAAACATCCTTTTAAAATTTTGTCTTCCTTGCAGTTTATTTGTACTGGAATGGTTTAATGTATCTTGTTCAGTCTCTTCAATATGGTATGATGCACTTTCTTCCAGACTACCAGACGCATCAATCTCTCGAAGTTCTATTAAATATCGCTTCATTGTCTTCTTCGGGTTTTTCTTGCGGTAAATCATTTTTATGTTTTCCACACTTTTTGACTTGACCCTAAATTCCATTTGCAAAAATTCTTCCAATTTATCCCAAAAGTTAATTCTGGTTTCGCTTCGTTTAAGAAGCTTAGCATCCCCTTTCAATAATATTTTCGCATAGAAAAACATCCCGATCCTTCCATCTAAATGATCTTGCGTTTCTTCGTCGTTGTGAATCCATTTTACAGTCGGGAAGTTATCCTCGTCGTGGAAAGTACACAAAAAACTCTTCGATGACGTGAATTGCATATCGTCGGCCGTTATTGTAAAATTTATGCACATTTGTTTGGATAGACTCATTTACTGTTTACCGATGACAGATGAATGAATACCTGAAGCGCGGAGAAGACAGGTTTGTATAGCATTAATCGGAAAGACAATGAAGATAAGAAGCGTAATTTGCAATATTAGCTAGAGTTTTGGTAAAGCTCAAATTGGTTAAGCCTTGGAGCTACTTTTAATACCTTGTAATACCTTGATATAACAGCAGTAATTATGAATAATGCTTCAAAAATCCATTGATGACAATTCATAATACCAAGAATAGGTAATAATCTAATATGCAACAATGCAGTTTTGTCCAAAAATTAAATAAAATAAAGTTAGTTTTTTTGACACAGCGAAAGAGACCCAATTACTTTTCTGTGCCATGAAATTGCGTTCCTGAGACAATTAAAGCTTTGTGTAGGGTTCTAGGAATTTAAAAAACGAAAAAATAATATTTGCTTTGACTAAGTCGTAGCACATTCCAATTCCGTAAAATTAAAGTAAAGTAAGCGGATCTTCTAGAACACCCTTCTTCGAAAGGTGATGGTGGAGGAGTGAATTATTGGCGCTGTGGTCCAAAAATGATTGGCAGAGATTTGTACACCGCTTAGCTTCTTTTCAATTAAACTAAATGATATGCAACGCAAATATTGAGCGATCTAGAGCTGTCAGCAGCCTAAAGTTCGATTAAACGCTTTAATTATTTACTTGAGGGCAGATTACTTATCTTATTTACGAACCATAAGCCACTAATTTAAGGTTTGAATCACAATAAAGGACCACTTTGGCAACTCCTCACTTTTAAATTTGATATCCCAGTATGCTCAAGATTTTAGCATATCTTCGGTACAACAACATCGTAACTGATCTATATACAATGGAAAATATAATCATTGATATCTGAGTCGTTTATGAAAGTTTAGCAAAAGATCAGACTACAGATCTCACTTTACCGAAGTTAATGGAAACAATAAAGTCTATTTTAGTCCTAAAAATAGCAAATTTTCTACGCCTAGTTTACGACAGTGTGCATAATTTATCACACCGGAGTATATGAACCACAACAAAAATGATATAACTAAAAAGTTGGTATGACCTGAAGCTAGTAGCGGAACGTTAGGAATATGGCGAAAACGTGCCTAGCTGCCAATCATCAAAAGCTTCAAGTCACGTTAAGCCTCCATTTGGGGAAAATTCTATTACTTTCACCGTCATAGGGAAACTGGTACTGTGTAACAATAATATTTCGGTTTGTGCGATGGCCCAAAGTAATACTGGTGACAGTTATAAAACCAGTTACTATGACTGGATTCCCGGATTGGAGTTCCTCCCAAATTGTGCAAAGCTATATATTATGTCAAATACGTTTTTAAAAATCTACACTGTCTCGATACAAATAATCGGTTGGTACACAAAGGATTTATCGATTTAATCAAAATTAAAATTAAATTAACAAGTTTAGTGATTATAAACTTTTCCTTGCATCTTTTTTCCACGAACAACAAAAAAAAAGCTTTTTAAGCAAAATCATTTTATAATCCGTTTCGTGTTTTGTTAAGCGTATATATGTAGGTATTTCATAAATTTATAATCTTGTATATTGATATTTTGCCAATATGTATTTTTAATATATTATTTTAATATTTTTATAATGTTTATCTTCTTTAAACTCCATGTACCCGCCCCGCAAAGAAAATATGTATCGATATTCGATATATGGGGTAAGAAAATCAGCAATAATACAATAAATAAATATAAATATATAAATAACAAATAAAATCGAAATCTTAACGAAAAAAAAAATGAAATTACATCAATGAATTGAAAAGAAAATGAAAAGCTGGGTATGTATGTATATGTATGTATGAAAAAAAAACGAAAGAAAAACGTTTTCATCCGTTTAAAAAAAAATTACGATGATCCCATGTCTCTTCCTTTTCAATATTTTCGTGTCTTACACCGGTATTTTCTTTTAGTTTTCCCAATTTCATCATTTTTTTTTACGGCTGAATGAATCGTATGAACCAATTTACGTTATTTTGTATACTTCTTCTTCGTATTTTCGTCCTGTTTTTGCTTTTTATTTTTATTTTTTTAAATATTTACCAAGATTTTCTTTTTACGTTTTATTTTGATTATCAAAATTACATTGGGTTTGAAAAATAATCCTATTTAAGAGTTTGTTGTACAAATAAAATAAAACCCGAATGATACATATATGAATGAGATGTTGGCCAACAAATAGATACAAAAACACTTGTCATTCATAATGTAAGATTATACAATTGAATTATTTTGCTGGGTGGGTGGTGATTGCTGGTAGTATGATACACCTATTCAAAGGGGGATTATACAATTTATCAATTTTAAAGTAATCTATATAAAAATATTTGTGGGAGGTTTATCCATAATTTTGAAAATTTTCAAACTTAATGATACAAGTTTGTCATGGTCCGATTTTGATAAATGATACTTTAATTCACTTCTGTACAATATTGAAACATTTTCATTATTTATTTTCGAGCATAAAAATCAGACAAGGTCTTTTTATCCCACACAATTATCAATATGCATAAATTTTGCAATAAAACAAGTAATAGTGGTCCGATCTTGTAAAAGATTTCAGTAATGAGTCATGTTTGGCCTTTATTGCTGTTGATTTTTTTGTTCAAGTTTCAAGGATGTTCCCGGGAACTATTTAATTTCTAACCAATTTTGACAATTTATACCTTAAATTGGCAGTGACAATTTGTATTTAAAATTTACAAGAATCGGCGTTTCCGAACCAATTTCTTCATTTTTATTCAATTATTTGATATTTATAGGATACAACGTGAACTATTACATATTTATCATTTATATGGCTAGTCCAAATTGTATCCGAATTATATCACTTAAATTCGAGATTGAGGATTTATTTAAGAATATTCAAAATTTCATGATATTAGTGCCACAAGAACGCATTTTAAAGGGAATGAAACCAATTTTTTTGTATTTCTAAAATCAATTGTGCGCTAAAAGGATACCGTTAAATAAACGAAATTTATCGCGAAGCAGCAAAACATATTTTATTTTTATACCAGAAAAATTAAGGTTGACCTTATAGCTTGTCAACGACCATAAAATAATCCGTCTCGGATGGAATACCATACTTAAAAACTCAAAGCCACTCAGAGTTGAATATTTTGCAACAAAACCGATTTAAAAAAATTTCACAACCGGATTTACATTTTTTTGCAACAAAATCAACTTCACCCACCGCATATACACACACATACAATAAAACCACTTACGAATAGGTAAAAATATAAAATCGTCATACCAAAGACACTTGACATTATTTAATATAATGAGCGTTCAAAAAAATAGCTCAGATTTGTTGATACCTTGATTGCACACTCAAAGACACACACACACACAAACACAAAAAAAGGTTTAAATTTGTGAATAGTACATCGCAAATAAGATCGTTTAGTACATTTTTCTGAAGTGGAAACGTAATAAAAGTACATAGGAACGATGAAATTAATAAAAAAATCATTAAAAAGCTTAACAGAAATAAACTTTTTTTTAACTCAATGTTTCATTAAAAATGAAAAAAAAAGTTTTCATTCAAAGTTTATTATTTCTACCAAAAATATAAAAAATTTCCTGATTCTCATCTTTATCTTTATCCTTAAATATATATATATATATATATATATATATATATATATATATATATATATATATATATATATATATATATATATATATATATATATATATACATATATATATATATATATATATATATATATATATATATATATATATATATATATAAATATATATACATATATATATATATATATATATATATATATATATATATATATATATATACATATATATATATATATATATATATATATATATATATATATATATATATATATATATATATATATATATATTTATATATATACATATGTATATATATATATATATATATATATATATATATATATATATATATATATATATATATATATATATATATATATATATATATATATATATATATATATATATATATATATACAGTGAGGCCCGTAAATAAATTAGCAAACAATATTTCGTATATCATTGCTTCGGTTTTTCCTGAAATTTTCAAATCTTCTATACTAAAAGAATATAGGCAAAACTGTAGCAACTATTTGATATAATGTGTGACCACACAAACTAAAGGTAACAAAAAGTTAGAAAAAACAGTGCAAGTATCTTTGAAATTTATTGAGCAGTTGAGGAGTTATTATAAAAAGTTTAAAGAAATTAAATTAAGTTCCGCTTTTCTAACAGATGGCGTTAGTAGTATACCAAAGTATATTTCTAAATATGTGCTACTATAGGAAGTTTTGCTTTTTTCTTTTTTTGGAAGAAAACAGCTGCTTATTGCCTTGTTTTGCTTACAAATGATGAACATGTTAAAGTTTTCGAATTTCTAGAATTTAAAAACGTACTAGTAACGCAAACAATTTTCGAAAATTTTAATGTTCGTATATATGTCATATGTACGTAGTACAGCAACTGAAAAAATTTCGAAAGATAGGTGAAAAACGTTATTTGCAAGCAAGTTCCTTAGAAAACGAAAATTATTTTTATCAAAACTTTTGATTAAAAGTATAATACAACCACCACTCAATAATACAACATCAAAAAAATTTACCTTATCATGCCTGCGATCACCTTAACATTTAAATTGGTCTTAACAGATAGTAAAAGTCATTGTCACTAAAAGATGGTAAAAAATCAGTACTAATTACGATAAAAATTATACAAAATGTTTTTCGTGAAAAATGCAAATATGTGAGCTTGGTCGTCCTGCTAATGAACTCCACGATTGTAGAAACCATTAGATTTTATATGTTTGGTCCACTAGTGGCTGCGCTCAGTAGGTGTATGTGCAGTTTGTTCAGCAGGTGACAGAATCAGTTTAAGAAATTGTGTTAGGCGAATAAGCTATTAATTAATAAGAAGTTGAACTTAAAGTGGCTTATGGATATAGTTTTAAAGGAAGTATTTATTACAGGAAATGCACTGTATGTACTAATAACGAATAAAAAAGAAAGAAGCACAACAGAAACAATGTCTTATGTGGACTAAAGTTCCTTTAATCAACAAAGCAAAGATGTAATAATGATTGAAGTTGGATTTAGTGTTTTGCATTGGCATATTAAGATTGCTGAAAGGGTTTTCAATGTGACAGTGTGTGTGAATTGTGATAGCAGAAGAAGCAACATTTTCTGGAATAAGATGAAATTAAACAAATAATACCCAATGAACTCACCATTTAAGCCCTCAACTTCTAGTTCTAGTTCACAGTTGTTTGCAAACGTCCTTATGTGAGAGCTGTACTAAAAGAGCAGAGAATATCAAAAAACAAAAACTACAAATCTTTACTGTTTATAAAAGCCAGAAACTTGCTTGAAGATACAATTGGACAACATGTTACACTTTTATTTAGAATTTAGTTTATATTACGCTTGACTCAAAGGAATCGTAAACCGCTGTCAGTAAAAGCTCGAAACGAAAAAGATTTGCTGAGTCTCTTATATATTCTGTAGGTCTCAGAATATTGGAGGAAGGTTTGATCAGGATAAATGTTTTTATTGATTACTACCATAAACATTAAAATTTAAAATCTAGCCATCGTGGCTGTTGAGCTGTCGTCTAAAACCTCTTCAATTGAAATGTTGATATTTCCATGAATGTACATAACTGCTAAACAATTTATGGTTCTGCATTTACCGTGTTACTTCTTTCATAGTACACAGTTTTCAAGAGGTGCATATTTAATAAATACAATTGTTGATACTTCTTCAATTTGTTGGCCATATCTATATTCACTGTTCGGCAAAATGCAAAAAATACTTCAATGGCTGTAGCCGAATAGTCGGGTAAATGGTACTTTTTACTATTTTTTAACAGTGTATAGGGTAAATGCAAATACTGTACTAAATAGCTGGGTAAATGAGTTGCTGTTGTTATGCGTTTGACGTTTAATTATTTTTTATACACAAGCTGTTTTCGATTCCGTAAAAATATTTTTTTGCTAATTTGACAATTTCTCCACACATTTTTATGATTAATGCCATATCTATTTTAACATTTTTTAACAAACACAAGTTTTTTCGTATTTGTTCAAAATGTTTTGTGTTGTTTCACTGGTGTGAAATGAACCCTTTAAACCAATATATTTTACGCTACCAGCCGATTTTGACAAATTGATTTACCGAACAATTCGGACACTACTGTAGGTAAATGTGTACTAAAATTTCAATTTACTGTACTAAACGATTTACCCGACTATTCGGCTGCAGCCATTGAAGATAATTGCAAGAAATGGCTAGCATCACTATACTCATATCGGATAAAACACTTTGAACGTTACCATAGCCACTTTAATGACAGCTGCTAAGTAACAATTTTTCGTTTGTATAGGAATCGACTTAGTGGAAGTGTTACTACGAAAACTTTGGCAAGAACATTAACGGACAATTAAAATTCTCCTTTTTTATCACCGATTGCGCGCCTATAGTGATGATGTCGTCTTATCAGACAATGATGCAATTATGTTTATAATGCAATAATATTTACATTTTACTGCTGTAAATAAACAATGAAAGGTACTGTACCCTAATGGTGGAACATAGTTGGGTTAAGCTCGATGCTGACATTTCGGAAGTAGAATAGTCTATGACTTGTGTTAAAATAAAACAGACTGTCGCTTAAGGGTGTTAAAAAAGTTTCAAATACTAGAGAGAGATTCCATACAATTTATTATACAAGATAAATTCCAAGCGTCTGAAAAAACTAAACTCAAGTAATGTGATGCACAGAAGAATTACATCTCTTGTGTGTTTCTGCACAACATAAAACCGTTCACTCATTGAACACGCTTTACTATAGCATTGTCCATTGAAGTATTCCGTATCACCGCCCATTGCTTAGCAATGTTTTCTATAATATAGCATTTGTTAGTACCTTGCAATTTCGTCAGTAACCGGAACAAACTGAGAAATATTCACGAATTCGATCAGAAGCTAAATAGCGGACATATAAAGAAACTGCTCGACATTGAATTTATTACTTGTCTTTATGTCTTTACAGTGGAACGTGTTTGTATATGAAAACGCGCACTAAGTATGTGGCGTTTTAATAATTTCCATTATTGTAAAACAGTTCTACTTCAGTTAGTCTTCATCCTTACGCATGTTTGAACTACGTACCAGTGATACTATTAAAGAAATTTTTAGTTATATTGACCGCAACTTGGCCAAAAGTTTAGTCAACATTGGTAAAACACAGTTATGGTATCTAAAAGAAAATTATCCATTATATTGTTTAAAGCTTCATTATAACATTTTGTCTAAAACCACCAGAACTTTGTTGGCGAAGTCATTGCTGAATTTATAAATTTGTCTATTTATAGGTTCTACCTGTAAAATGTTCTATAGATCATAGTGTATTTCTCATGCACTATAAAAATATAGAACAGCACAAAAAAAAGATACATCTTTTCAAAACATTAAAAAGTTTAACCGGTTTTTGTTGTTGTATGGCTGTATTTTATGGTGTTTTTTTATTGGGGCTGCTTAAACCAATTTGTTTATCGGCATTATTAATTTCAATTGAATTATTTTTATGCTAATAAACAATGAAAAAAGCATAAAATCAAATAAAAATAAAAATATCCTTGCAAATAAAAAGAATTTACAAGGTCCTAAGTGTATTAATTGTCTGATTTCAGATTGGCAATTTTTGGCAATATAGACATGTGCCATGTATACGTTAAACTCTATGACCTGAAAAAAATTCGAGATTCCTACAAAAACATTAAATTACTAGGCTGTGTCAATAGTAGCCTCCATTGGAACGTTTGGGTTTGCCACAATTATTATAGACGTGCAGTTAAATTTATTAAATTAATAACCAAATTCTAAAAGTTGTTTCCAAAAAAGATTTACCAATATTGAAAATTCTACTGAAAACTTTGACCAACGGTGTCCCAAAACGACACGACAGTGGACCTAGAATCATGTTGCTTTGAGATCTCATGGTAGTAAACGTTCTTTAGTATCTACAACCCATGTATAGTTATTAATGTAATACCAAGAGGTCAAAGGTTTCCATCATTTTCAAACATTCATTTTAAGACCAACCGAAATTTATAGATTCAATAATATAATTTGCTAATGAACCTGGTCAATACCAGAAGGAATCATCAGGACCAAACTGGGTTGATCTGCAACTTCTCAAATCCTTATTAATATTCACCAATTATAGTTTTGTTCAATAAATAATTATTTTTACCAATTTTGGCACTAATGCTTATGAAAAGCGACAAAGTGTCAGTGAGCATATCTCGCAAGGGAATCAAATAATAGCGTTTTTTTAGTTATAATCTAATTGCAGTAAGTGATATATTTTGTTAAGGCCTAAACATTTGTTTTTCAACAAACTCTTTTTTGGAATTGAAAAGCGCAAAACTAATGACCAACTATGACTTAGAAGAGAAATGTGAAAGCGATAGAATTTTTTAAATCATGAGTGTAAATAATAGCATTCAATAGAGGTTTAACATGGTCTAGCCTAGTTGTGTAGGGTGCCTTATGTAGGCTTTAAAAAGGAGACTTTACAAGTATTTTGGTCAATCTTTTACGATTTTAGAGTATGAAACCAAGCTGTGCAAGCAATCTAACTTAGATCATCTGAACTGTATATCAGGATAAATCAAACCGGCCTTTTAAACATGACTTACCAGGCATGACTTACCAGTTTTTGGTCAGGCTAAGTTTCAGTCATAACTTAAACTAATTTTTTTTTTAAATAAAGTTACTTCAAAGATGGTTTATTTTCGATCCAAGCATAATGAATGAGAAAATTTTGCTAATTTGACACTAAAATCGGTTCGATTAATTATTAACTATTTAAAGATAAATCCGTAAAATAATCTAATATCGAAATCTACGCACAAATACATTTTGTATCCATGTCAAATATTGCTAAATGTTTATATATATGCATATATGTATTTATTAATTATTCAGTATACGGTCTGTGTAAACCAATACGACAAATATGTTTATATGTTGGCCATAAGTCACCGAAAAAAATGTCGGAATATCTAATTTCAATCGAACCATAATATACCGAAAATAAATCTGATTGCAAATTAAATTAAATTTGTTACAAAGGTACCGAGTATTATATGTTCATCTATATACGATATATCTAAACCTGTCAAACAATACGTTTTTAAAGGCATACACACGCGCATATATATATATATATATATATATATATATATATATATATATATATATATATATATATATATAAATATAAATATATATATATATATATATATATATATATATATATATATATATATATATATTATATATATATATATATATATATATATATATATATATATATATATATATATATATATATATATATATATATAAACAAAACAGAAAAACAACAACACGATTATATTTAAGAAAATTTTCCGACAAAAACAAAACATAATCGAAAACCGAATTTTTTTTTATTTATATTTTTGTTTTTCTTATTTCCTTCCGCTAACAAAAAAAAATAAAAAACCTCTAAACGTATACAGACTCTGGTATAAAGAAAATTCTAATAAATTTTTGATTAAATCGAACGAACGCAACCAAACCGATCTCGCCTCATACAAAAAAAAAAACAAAAAATTGGGAAAAGTCAATTTTCTTGTTGTTGTAACACTCGTAGCTTATTTATATGTTTATACGAACGACGCTTTGTTTTTACGATATATTTGTTGATTTATATTTTGATTTGGGGAAAATAAAGCAAAAATAAATGAAAATCAAGAGACGGAAAAATCAAAAAATATCAATCAAAAAGCACAGTGTTAAGTGGTATAGGAAATGAAATATTTGTTAAGTTTATTTTAAACAGTTGGTATGTTGATTAGTTGAAATGAGGGATTCTATAATGTCGACAGTTGTGTTAGACCCCTGTGCTCAAGGGATACTGACCTTACACTAATCATTGTTTGTTTAGCAGAATGCAATTAAGTGTTATAGTAAAAAAAAATTAAAAGGAAATTAAAACCAAAAGCACGAGGTTAACTTAAATTAATCAATAAAGATTATGATCACTAAATACCGTTGAGACCATGAATCATTTTGAAGAAATTTTGTACCATCTTCCCTTTCGCATCATTTTTGTTATTAGTGTGTCACATTGAAGTATGTATTGACTGATTTTCGTGCCGAGTTTCCGACTATTTGTAACAATTTTAAATAAAAATCTTCCTTGCTTGGGCCAATAGCATTGTTTAGGCCAACCATGGCGGAAGTTTTATTACGTTTATATTATATACAAGATACAAGTGCTCATTGAAAATGCATTTTATATGTTCAAAATATTAATTAAATTTGTACTTGACATTTTATTAAAATAACAAAAATCTTCACATTATTTATATAGGTATAACGAATTTCTATAACCCACTTCAAACTTATATCAAAGTGTGTATCTGTATATGTATATACAATTTCGAGAGACAATTAAAAGTTTTCCACCTAATCTGACACTTTTCAAACGTTAAAATCGTGTATTGTGATTTTGTTATTTGAAAATTATTATTATTATTATTTGCCATTTGAAACTTTTTAACTTAAATCCATTTTGACATTATGAATATTTCAGCATACTCATAAACTCATATACTAAACATGATTTATGCAATTTAATATTTTTTCATTAATTTTTGTTTTCTGTTATTTTATAATATTATAATTTATGATTTTTTTTTAAATTTTATCAAATTCATCTAATGCTAAAAAAAATCGTTTTTTTTTTCGTAAATAACGAACTTTAAAAGCTTCCGGGTTCATTTTTGTTGTTGTGTACAAGGGTTACACTCTTTAATTAGCATAAAATACAAATAATAATATTTTTTTTTTGTTTTTATATAAGGGATAGACAAATGGGATTTGGTCGGGAAAATGTACATTATTTTCCAGTTTTCTAAAAATAAACATTTTGTTTCGTTGCTAAAAATTTGTAGTGATACCACCATAATGGTGTGTTGAGTATTTTTTTTTGTTTTGCATTGTCTTGTGCTTTAATTAGAATATACATTTTAATGCTGTTTAAAAAAAAAATTCTAAATTTAAATTTTAAGATAATTTGATTATATAATTTTACTATTGTTAAGAGCCACTCGCTCTCCGAGTTTACGTTAATACGATTTTGGTTGAAATGATTTACCTAACACACTATTAACATACCACACTAACAAGTTTTCATATACCCTTTTACCCTGTATATCATGTTAAAATTAAATTAAAAAGAAAAATTTGGTACACTTACTCTTACCTCATAAAAAAAATTCTGGTAATTAGTTTTTTTACAAATTTTTATAAATTAATTATAACAAACGTTTATATTTTTTTTTATTTGACTTTACACTTACACCCAAAGTAACAGTAAAAATTTCGATTTTATATAAAGTGGAGGGCAAAAAATAGTTTTCCTTCGTTTTTCGTTTTTTTTTTTTTTTAAATGGAAAAACTTTCTTTTAAGGTAAAATACCACCACGAAAAGTTGCCGATGTTAAAAAGTTTTTTCAACTATAAATATTTAAATTAATTAGTTTTGGTAATTGATTGAATAATTAATTTGTTTTTTATTTTATTTTTTCAAATTATTTTAAGGTTATGTTGTAAATGTGTTAATCGGCAGGGATGATATTAATAATCTATTATTAATCTTAGTTCAATTCAATTATTTAAAATTCCAATTAAAATTATGTGAGTTATTTTTAAGTTTTAAATTTGATAATGAGGGAAGTTGCCGAATACTTTACTTTTAGATATAGGTCTAAAGTTGTTAAAGATGAGAATCATCTGTTGCTTTCCGGTTGATATCTTAGAAACATGGACACAACCGCTAAGATGTCCAGAAATCAGATTGATCATGTGATAATTACTAAGGGCTGGTATCGAGTCATCTAGGAAAATAAATCATATCAATTGGACCCAAAATTCGAAGAAAATTATTTATTGTTCAACCTATGTCAAATGGTGTAAATGAAAATTTGCTCAAAAATTTTATAAATATATAGCGACATAACTTTATTTCCCACGACATACAAACTACTGTCTTTCATAATATTGGATAGAATCACAAAGCTTTTGAAGAAAAATGTAAAATGAGGAATTTGACCAAATCGGTCAGTGACTGAACACATTTTTTCGGTGACAATGTTTCTTTCTAAATATTACAAAATATATCTTGTTGTGTATCAGGTATTTCTGGATTTGTTGCAAGTGTATATGACAGAATCCATTGATTGATCTTACTGTTAACTATGAAATATGTAACAATGTACACCAAACAGTTGCTTTGGCTCCGATATTCTTTGATATCGTGTTTTCGTTTTTTTTTTTTCATAAAAGTAAAATATTTTAAGACAATTTTTTCAGCCGTTAGTTTAAGCTGGTCTTGTCACAATCAAATGAAAACTGTATTAATGTAAAGAAATAAAACGTAAAAGAACAACTGCATTCACTTGCATGATTAGCAGCCTCAGATGGTCTCTAAATCAAGTGTCTTAACAATACGGATTTATAACTGAAGTATTTATATAACGCACAATTAAAGATCATTCGAGAATACCTAGAAATAGAAAAATTGCTCCTTTTTAATTGAATATATAACGAGCACATGAATTAAAGTCCATCCTTAATTTACCAAGAGAGGTTTTAGAGCTTCTCGGATAAATAAGTGCAATACTTTTACTTGTGGGGTTCGACAATGGATCGTATTAACTTCAGTTTTGCGTCACGAAAAGTGTAGCTTTCATGAATCTACAAGTATCTAAGAGTACTGTACATTTTTCTACATTTATGATTAATATAATCAACCCAATTCAGCTGGCTGTTTAAGATTAATTCATAAAGTTATGAACTTTATCCATAATTTAAATTTTTTTATCGTCTTTATGCTAGAAGACTGAAGGCTATATGTAATATATTTTTATTACAGGCTATAAACTTAGCTTTGGATATGATGGGATTAATATTTGTAATTAATTGTAAATAGTTTGGGCATAGAAATTTGAGTGGAACATATCAATTTAGGATTACTATTCAACAGAAGTAAATCCAAGCAGGTGGCGTTACTATTAGTAAAATTAGTTGGTCCATATGATGCTTCTTCGAGGCTAAGAGAAAATACAAAATCCTTAATTTTTTTTTGCGCTAGACCTATTTGTCATGACAAATGAGTTGAAATTACCAACAATGAGTGTATCGATATATCTACTAGAGAAATATGTTACCTCATTTTATCTAAACATTTTATCTCCAGTGGACTTTAAACCACATCCACTAATAATTTGTTATTAATATTTTTACTGATTTTTACATGCTTTTTATTACCAGTGGCATTTTTATGAGTTTTTTTTTTAAACTTTTTAATCAGTTAAAAATAAGGTTCTTAGCTTTGTGCTTGATTCTACTGCTAATTCTACGTAATTCTACTGCTAACTACAGCTACAAAAGCTAATTTGGCCAGTGACTTTTAAAATAAGTGCTAAGAGGGCGTTTTTGTAATTTGTTTTGAGTGTTTAATTGGATTTTCTGGTTTATATCGTAACGATACCTCAAATATTATACTATAGAAGACACCACTTAATTTCAAATACAGAAATGATCATTTTAATTATAAACTAGATCCGAAGTTTCAAGAAATTATATTAGAAATCAGGAATATTCCATTTTAAATTCTGTGTCTTAAAAAAGAATATTAATTCGGCCATAATTCGGCCATTATGTGAATTATGGCCGAACTAATATTTTTCCACTCGAAAAGTCAAACAGATTGACTAAAATTTAAACAAGAGCTCAGTTTCACTAGCAATAAAGTTGATGATGGGTGCAACACGAATACTATAAAGTAGTTTTCTTCTACGAGATAGGCGATTTCTTCTGTTACAATCGACAAAAGCACATCATACTTTAAACGATTTCAAATCAAACTATAGGCTGCTATCATTTACCAATTGAAACTTTTTTAGGTCCAGCCATTATGTATGTATTGGTAAAAGCTAATACAACATAACTTTCATATTGGCTGACATTATGAACTGTGTCTTACGTATTATAAGAAAAATTGTAGATGATTAAAATTATATCCATCTGCAAATTAATAAGTTACGGATAAATTTGTTAATCAAAATTGTAAGCAAGCCTACGACTTAAATAATCATGAGCCTATAATGGTTTGCTTTTAGCTATACTACAAAAATATAAGTGAAGTGTTAATGGAAAATGACAGTAATTCAGAATGTTTTGGCAATGTTGAGATCAAAGATTCGAGTTTTATAGTTCAAGATGCAATAAATTTTAGTAATGGCCAACAAAAATTTTAAGATTTGACCTTAGTCACTTCCAGTGAACTCTTGCATAATAACCAGTAAAACTGATTTTTATTGCTATAATTTTAATTAAACATTTGACTTATATATAAATGGTATAAACTATGGTCCATGTAGCCGAACTTTGAAGTGCAAATATAGCTGAGGGTTTTGTACAAAAATGTGGTCAAATGCTACAGGTTTTTTAGCAAATATTTCATTACTTGTTGAGAACCTTTATGATGAAACAACCCTTGAAATAATCGTAGCAAGATTAAAAAAACTTAATGCATAGTAGGGGAAATTTAACAATATCGAAGACGAATTGCTACTATTATCGCAACAATTATCAAATATCAAAGTCTCTGCTACGTTTTATCAAAGTCACTCAGAAACGTTACTGAAACTTCTGATGGATTACTTAAATGTCTAAAGTCTTTGAGATTAGATGGTCAAAATGGTGAAACTATAAAGACTACAGTGGAGGTTACCACTCATGTTTTAAGTGTAAGGCAAACCACCACACAGTTTTGCATGATATATCCTCATCGATTATCGGCAAATTAAAAAGGTAGCTACATATATCGCAATCAGTAACCCAACTATTTACCATCTCAGTTAACAACGCTCCAACAGAATAGTATGGTTAAATTTAATGAATATAGTCCCGCTGATGTGAACTTGAAGTTTCCAAACCAAGTCTAATTGACATGATTCTAGGGATGGATGTTTTCTTCGACCTTATTAACGAACGAAAAATAGTGCTTCAACCGAGTTTATACTTGCTATAGTCAGCTTATTCGGTTGGATTATCAGTATAGTTATTCTGAACAGAAACTTAAATTTACAGCTAAGCGCTACACAATTGAGCAACATCTCGAATGATTACAATGGAACATAAGTTTCATAAAACGATGTATAGCTAAGAGATGCATATACAAATCAGGAAGTGTTAAATAAAATCGAGGAATTTTATTTGCCACCATGCAGTCAGTATTCAAGGAAAGCACGAAGTTCAATAAGGTACATGTCGTTTTTTAAGGGACGAGTTTAAGTCCAGCACAGGGATATCTTTAAACAACTTTTTAATGATTGGGCCGACAATTCAAAATGATTTTTTAGTTCATACGAAATTAAAAAATCAAAATTAACAGAGAATTATGTAGGTAGATTACAAGTGTTTATAAATAGGCTGACCGGTTCAACATATAGTAACATCAGATAGTTTCATCAAATACTCAGCGACATCATAAAAATATCTTAAGTATAATTAAATCTGACTTTTACTTGAAAGATTTGTAAATGATTACCCTATATGCACTCATTTATCAATCGCTTGTAAGTACGATGGTTTCTTACTTCGGATGTGGTTAGTTTTAGGTGACCACCGAACAAAAGGACGAGGCATATACACATATAGTCCGTAGCCTAACCACAGAAATTGAATCTCTGCACTACCACCCTACTGTAACCAATTTGAGCTTATCGTGAAGCAGTAGATATCTCTAACGCTCAATTTACTGAGATCTGTTAGATCGCACAGGAGGAATAAAATATATATAAAGACAAGCATAAAATCCTTCCACGATCCTGATGTGTATGTTAAAACGTTGGAAATTTAAAGATTACCCAATAAAACTTTTTCACCTTCAGTGTCCCAGGAATGTATAACGACGGCGGATGATGTCATTATTTTTAATTATTCAGATTTTGAATGTTGTGCAAAGCAAAGCTCAGTTTCGATCTGATGAGGAATCGTAAATAATTTTGTTAAAAATTATTTTGTCATCTCATCAGGCCATGGCGACCGAGTGCTATGTGTATTAGCTACTTTACGCTCTATATATATTTATGTACAGTGTACATGTAGCGTTAGTGAATTATATGAATTTGCACGAAATATCTGAATAATTTTAATTGTGTGTGTAGCGATGGTCGCTACAAATGCAATTATTACAATCTACAAAATGCAGTCAGAATAAAGTAGAGTATTGGAACTGCATTGATGGCTATCTCCAGCGACTATTACTGTTTCGATAGTGTGTCCTAAAAAGCTCTGTTCATTTAAAAGTTGCCAAAATCATGGTCACCCCATTAAAATTTCAAGCCTTAAGAATTTTGCACAGCTGTACTTTTAGGTAAACTTCTCCACAAGGTTACAATCATTTTCTAAAGCACTGTTGTAGCGATTTTTGTTTGAAAAATACTCAAATATTTTCATAAATCATTCTCAAGCATAAAAATCAGGCAAGGGTTACTTATGGTATCGACATATTTTTCCCAAACATACACTGATGCTACGAGTCATTAGTAATTGCTTTCGATTTATCGAATCATGTCGTAAAAACAGGTACCAAACTTATAACGAATCATCATTTGGGTTAACAATTACACATTACAAAAACAAAAACAGATAAAATTGACAAATGATATGGTTGACAACCTTTCATACAATCCAATTTGAAACACGAAGAAGGAACATTTTTGAGTTTTGTGTGGATTGCAATGAATTCAATACAGACTTCCTTATAATTACCATGACGTATTTTGTCAGTTTAGAAATTATTTCATTTGATTTTAGTGTTAAATAATTTTTTTGAATCTTATGAATTAGATACTTTTGTAACTACAAAGACGTACTTTAATTAAGGTTAAAGCAAAATCTCAGCCTTGGTTATCTCAAGATGTTTTAAAAGCGATTTGCGTTCGGATTAGTAAATAACGTTTAAAAATATAGTCCCACCTAACATATCAGTAAATGCAACAATAGTATATAAAACTAGGGTTTCAAACCCAAAGTCAGTCCACTGTGATTTTAGAAGTAATGCATATTATCTTAAACTCTAAAACAATTAGGATTACGTTGAGTATATTTTAATCAAATCTAAGACCAACTCAGTCGAAGACATAGATTAATTTTGTTACGTATACTCATAAAAATTATACGATTCAAGTTCTAATGTATTTCTTACAAAAAAGATAACGAAACTTCAATCTCTCTTATGTATATATTCCGTAAAGAATTTAGTTATAAATGAGATAAGGAAATATAATTCAAAGTGAAAAGGAAAATCAATCATATTCAAAAAAAAAAAAAAAAAAAAAAAAAAAAAAAATAAACTGGGATTTTTTTTATGTATCACTCAGGAAGATTTGATGCCTATATGAATATATTGTACCTACATCTAAATAAACATATGTATATATCTATTTAACCAGATACACAAATCGTATTACGACGCACACACATAGTGCCCCACTTCACTCTTAGGAAACTAAATAAAATACGAAATAAACTCGATACAACAGATAAAATTATAAATATAAATAAATAAATATTTTCCATGAAAATATTTCGCCTTTTGCAAAAAAAAAAAAGTGAAAATGAAAATCTTGAAACCGAATATAATCCAGTTTTTTTTTGTTACATCCACTTTTCTTCTTGTTTTCTTCTTATATAATAAATGTTTTCCGGAAAATGTTTTTTCCGTTATCAACAAACAAAAACAATAATAAATAAAAATAAATATTATATTATTATCACTGTGCTCTGTATACTATGTTTTATGTTATATTATCCAATTTTTCATCAGACGGTAAAAAAAATGAAAATCCAAATTCTAAATCTCAAATAAATAAATTTATTGAAACAGCAACAGAAAAATCGAAGGAAATTGTAACCAATTTCACTATCGTTTGAATTTGAAGCGGAAAAAATATTTTTTGAAAATTCAAACATTTGTTTATTTCATAAATTTCCACCCTTCTCATGTAATTTTTCCACTGTGTAAATAAAATAAAGCACACAGTATAAAAAAGGTTGTGTTTGAGCTTTATTAGTTTTTTTTTTGTCTTTAACAAAATATAATAAAACAAAAACTAAAAAAAAAAAAATCAAACGCCAACGTAAAGTACAACAGCAAAAAAAAATGTAAAAAGCTTTTTACGTTTTCATTGTGGTTATGATCTTTGAAAATTCACAAAAAATTTATTTATGGTAAACTAAAAGTTGAAAAAAAAAAATATAAATAAAATTATTTATAATGAAAAGTCACTTTTTGTATAAACCAGAATTTAAAAAAAAAAAAAATTTGGTGTACATTTTATATATTGGGATAAAATATTCTGTATTATTGTTATTATCTATGTTTTTGAAACTGTCATTTGATATACATATAGTGTAGAGTGATTGAATGATTTTAAATTAAATGATCACATATATCAAATTTTATCTGAATAAAATTCGATACAAGATAGGAAAGAAGGAGGACTAAACATACCAATCAATCATGAAAAGAGATTTTGTATAAAAAGAAAATACTTTTAATCAATAATCCAGTAAACAGGAAATTAGAACTTGGTCCACTAGTACTGCAGTTCAAAATGCTAACATTCCGTGATAGTTTAAGCCTTGTTTTGTACTGTTTTAACCAAATCTTATTAAATCTTATTAAATCTAATCAAATCTTATTAAATCTTATCAAATCTAATCAAATCTAATCAAATCTAATCAAATCTAATCAAATCTAATCAAATCTAATCAAATCTAATCAAATCTAATCAAATCTAATCAAATCTAATCAAATCTAATCAAATCTAATCAAATCTAATCAAATCTAATCAAATCTAATCAAATCTAATCAAATCTAATCAAATCTAATCAAATCTAATCAAATCTAATCAAATCTAATCAAATCTAATCAAATCTAATCAAATCTAATCAAATCTAATCAAATCTAATCAAATCTAATCAAATCTAATCAAATCTAATCAATTCTAATCAAATCTAATCAAATCTAATCAAATCTAATCAAATCTAATCAAATCTAATCAAATCTAATCAAATCTAATCAAATCTAATCAAATCTAATCAAATCTAATCAAATCTAATCAAATCTAATCAAATCTAATCAAATCTAATCAAATCTAATCAAATCTAATCAAATCTAATCAAATCTAATCAAATCTAATCAAATCTAATCAAATCTAATCAAATCTAATCAAATCTAATCAAATCTAATCAAATCTAATCAAATCTAATCAAATCTAATCAAATCTAATCAAATCTAATCAAATCTAATCAAATCTAATCAAATCTAATCAAATCTAATCAAATCTAATCAAATCTAATCAAATCTAATCAAATCTAATCAAATCTAATCAAATCTAATCAAATCTAATCAAATCTAATCAAATCTAATCAAATCTAATCAAATCTAATCAAATCTAATCAAATCTAATCAAATCTAATCAAATCTAATCAAATCTAATCAAATCTAATCAAATATAATCAAATCTAATCAAATCTAATCAAATCTAATCAAATCTAATCAAATCTAATCAAATCTAATCAAATCAAATCAAATCTAATCAAATCTAATCAAATCTAATCAAATCTAATCAAATCTAATCAAATCTAATCAAATCTAATCAAATCTAATCAAATCTAATCAAATCTAATCAAATCTAATCAAATCTGATCAAATCTAATCAAATCTAATCAAATCTAATCAAATCTAATCAAATCTAATCAAATTTAATCAAATCTAATCAAATCTAATCAAATCTAATCAAATCTAATCAAATCTAATCAAATCTAATCAAATCTAATCAAATCTAATCAAATCTAATCAAATCTGATCAAATCTAATCAAATCTAATCAAATCTAATCAAATCTAATCAAATCTAATCAAATCTAATCAAATCTAATCAAATCTAATCAAATCTAATCAAATCTAATCAAATCTAACCTAATCAAATCTCATCAAATCTATTCAAATCATTTTAGTATGTAATTATTTAGAATATAAATTTCTTAAACTTACTATATGTGGACTCGGTAAATTTAATACAATTCGATCGGAACTTACCTGAAATAAAACAAATAAAATAAATTAATAATTTAGTGTATAAATTTAGTTAAGGATGAACTCTGAGGGAAAATATAAATTTACAGGGAAACGAGAATCATTTTGTGATTTAACTCTTAAACAAAAAGAATTCAGAAGAAAACAGGAGAAAACAGGAGATAAACGAACTTTCACTCGTACAGGACTGTTCAAGAAGTCTCGATACGTAACAAGAGATGGCGTCTGTAATAAAAATCTTTATGGATAGCAACCTTCGAACGATATACTGAGCTACGGTGATTTGAGTGGTGCTACTTTTAGAATTGTTGGGAAAACATTTTTAACAAGGAAAAACCAATTATATTTTGCCGGTGGTATATTTAGGATTTTTGACGAATTTCGACGGTATGTGACAATGAATTCACCATATTTCACTCCAGAATCAAATTACCAGTCAGCTGAGTAGAGATCAGCTGATGAAATTCGTCAATATTAATACAATATTAGTTTTAGCAGTGTCGGATCTTAAGGGCATTACCGCCCTATGGACAAATTAACAGAGGAGGGCTACACCAATTACTTATAGATTTGTATTTTAATAGCTTTCTTCTGGCAAATCGTTCAATTAAGTTAAGGGTTTAATTTAAGATGTTAAAATGTTTTCTATGGTAATTCAATAATTTAAGCCCTTTTTTAAAGAATTAGCGGCAACGTCCAAAAGTTGGAAGAAAAATTGTTAGTACTTTAATTTCCCAACTTTATATACATTCTTTTTTGCCGTGTTGGTTATGTGTTTTCTTTAAATTAACGACTATTTACTAACGACTTCTTGGTTCACTAGCCTTGCCTCTCCCGAACACACATTAAATCATTTACTCCGATACAGCTTGTTAGAGATTTCTCTGGCTTTCTCTTGTAAAACATAGGCGCAAATACAGGAAAAGTTTTAGCCAGGGCTACCGCCAGCCATGTTTTCATTTCTGTTGACTTATCTTTCAGTAGTATCGTTAAAACTTTTTAATAAGCCCTAAATTTGGGTTTTACCACACATAAACTTGAAAAATTTTAAAATTTCTTTGACCGAATTTCACAATAATAAGGTTTGAAAATTGTACTTGACTTTTGTTCACAACTATTAAAGCGGATGTAATCTGTTATAAAAAAAATCACCCCTAAATAGTCAAATAATATTAAGTTGACTTCAATTTTAAGCTCTATTATATTTGTACCGACCAGCCTGTATACTGACATGGACGATGGTTCGGTCTATCAACTGCCCAAAAGCAGTTTTATAGACTTCCTTTCTGGAAGCTTGAGGATAATGGTTATGCTCAAAGGGTTGCTTTATTATGAAATTATTGAACGTAGTGTTCAAAATTGTGCTAAAGGCGGTTTTTTGCAAAGCGGTATTCTGAAAACAAAATTTTGAAAACGGGATTTTATTTGTCGGACAATAAACCCTAACCATATTACTCTCCAGCCGATGTGATTTGTTCAAAAAGCAATTTTCATGAAACTGAAAAATTTAATTAAGAACAATGGCGTACTCCTAAATAAACAAATTTCTATTCAAGGAAAAATGTAATTCCTAAACATGGTATCGCATGAAAATAAAACAAACAAAACTTTTGTAAAGGCGATGATTCATTGACAAATTTTATTTGACAGATATAAATTATAATCGTTTTGATTGGTTGAAGATCCGCCATATTTTTTCTTATCGTATGACAAAAATTAAAAATTGAAAATTACACATTAACCAATCAAAGCTACTATAATTTATATATATATTAGACAAATTTTGTTCATGAATCGTCGCCTTTAATGTTTAAAATAACAGGAATTGCACTTCAGGCACAAAAACAAAACTGGCAGAATTGATACGGTTGAAAATCATTGAAAGGTGGTCAAACGTGATTCTGAAATGCCCAAACGGTGCTTTAATGAATGCTCAATTAGTAAAGATTTTTTACTGAAGATCTAATGTGGTCCTACAATAATGGCAATATTTGACTAATTCTTATTTCTACCACTGTATGCTCGAAATACTTATGCCAAACGTTTAAAGCAGTTCTTTTTTGTAATAGACCTTATAGTCATATACGGTTTTCTAACGTCTTGATTCTTGAAGTAGGTTGTCATACAATTCAATCAAATGTATTAAACCTTTGTTCGTTTTGAGGCTATATTCGCATAAATTTGATAGAAATGTTTTTTATAGGAAATGGTGAGTCATCGAAATTGATGGATATATGGTATCAAAGAGCATTGAACAAATGAAATAGAAATCTTAAAGAGTAACGAAACAAACCCTACCATAGCTAATAATGTTGTCAGTATCTTGACCTTGTATTGATAGTGTCTAAGCAATTAGAAAATCCGGAATTTTTTTTTTGTTCATAGTTTTATTTTTGGAAAAAAAAAGTACAATTACCGAGCAATTGGCGCAGTGGTTAAAGCTGCGGTGTTTGGGACGGGAGGTACCGGGTTCGAATCCCAACGGGGGAGGGTTGCAAAAGGGATTTTTCATCACCTGTTTACGATCGGTGATGACGATGAACACGACTATGACCCCCTGTTGGAGTGCTGAACCATCGTCCATTTCAGTATTGGCTGGCATGAAGCAATGCATTGCGCAGATGGATATTCAAAAATCGCGAACCTGTATTCGTGCGTCCTTGGATTGGCCCTCGTTTGCGTGAAATAAGGACGTTAAAATAACCGCGAAAGAGTTGGGTGAGCCTTGGCCCCAGAAAAAAATTGCAGGTAGGGATTAAAACATAAAAAAAAAAATAGTTTTAAATAAACTATCAATATCATTTATGGTAAATAGCCATTCTTTCAACAATTTTTTCAATTTTTTAAAAGTCCCCGCTTTTGTTTACTACATAAATTGGTCACAAGCTATATATTTTAGGAGCAGTGTATGCATAGAAATTTTTGAAATGTTCTTTGAACGGTTGTGGAATTTTTATTCTGAATTTATTTCTAAAGAGATATGTTTGAGCCTGAATATTTGTTATACGATTTCCGCTCATTAAATAAAACATTTTCAAAACTTTAAAAATAGATAGATATCGGAGGGGCAAAATTTTATAATAAAAAAAAGCGGAAACAATGGTGTAGTTCTTGGCAAAAAATTCATTATTTTAAGTACATCCTTTTGAATTGTCAATAATGATTTAATGTTGGACAAATAAATTCCACCCCAACATGTAATTCCGTACTGAAGATGAGAATCTATCAAAGAATAGTAAAAACATTTTAAAAACTCACAACTGCAGATATTACGCAAAAAAAAGAATAATTTTAATGCACGACGGAGTTTAGTTTTTGAATTCGTTACATGATTTTTAAAGTTGAGCTGTGAATCCAAATTTAAACCGAGGTATTTGAAAGAACTAACAGTTTCAATATGTACGTAAGACTATTGCAGTTAGAATCATTACATGTAAAAGCATGGTAAGTTAATGGAGCATAATTTTGAGTAGGACTACTAATTAAAATACATCAATTTGGACTTGCAGCTTAGAACCATGCAATGAACAAAGTACCATTTTTTTAGTAATTTTAAATCAAACTTAATGTCACTATTTAACGAGTCAATGTTGGAGCTTGTATACTGCAGCGCAATATCATCAGCAAAAGCGATAATATTAACACATTTTGTAATTGAACTACAATAAATCGGAAAAAGCAGTGGTCCCAAAACTGACCCTTGTGGAAACCCAACACTCACACCTTTTTTATTAGTGTGGGCCTTTCCAATTGAAACACTTTGAACTCGATTAGCTAAATATGATTTAAAAACAGAAAGTGCAATACCCCTAATACCTACACGCGATAATTTTTCCAATAATACTTCATAATTAACAGTATCGAACGCTTTAGTAATGTCAATGAACAGAGCGGATTCTTTCCGGTTAATATTAATTTGATTGTAAACAGGAGTCAAAAATGAAATAAGAGCCAATTCAGTTGACGAGTTTTTAATAAAACCAAACTGTCTTTTATCAAGAAAGTTTGTCTTCTTCAAAAAACTCAACAATCTAGATTTAATATTTTTTTCAAATATCTTTGAGAAAGGGTTCAATAAGGTGATTGGGCGATAATTATTTGGATCAGAACGAGATCCCTTTTTATAGAGTGGTTTTACGATACCAATTTTTAAATTGTCAGGAAAGATTCCTTTAGCAAAACACATATTGAAGATATACGCTACAATAGGCGCGATACTAAAAATAACATTCTTGAACACTACATTTGAAATCTCATCAATCCCACATGAGTAACTATTTTTGAGTTGACAAGAAACTGAGATAATCTTCAATTCACTGATAGGGAAAAAAAATTAATTTGAACTATTAAACCTGGTCACTACCATATCCCTTCGGATAGTATTACCAACACAAGTATTTTCTTGTGTTTCTCTTAGAATTACATTTGGTATGTTAATAAAATGATCATTGAGCAAATTAACAATGCCATTTAAGTTAGTAATAAGATTATTATCCCTACTTTCCATTGATGTAATAGTATCAGCTTCCCAATTATTATTTAAAACGCTATTTACAACTTGCCATCTTGATTTAATATCAGTAGCTACAGTAAACTTTTTAAAATATATTTCTTTGATTCTGGGAATAGACGTTTTATTTCTAGCATCCACTTTTTTCTTAAGTGAAATATTATCAAGATGACTAGTGAGCTGTTTTTTTAACCTATTTCAATGAATAATGATATTTAGTAAGGAATCGGACATCCAGGGCTTAAGTTTCCAGTTGCACCGTTTAATCTTAGTCATTGTTTTAAATTTATTCATTCATACTTAATGCTTTCGCTAATTCAATATAATTCTTATATTTACGACTATTATTCAGTTTGTTCGAAATTCTTAATTTCAAAATAATAGTATTATGATCAGTTATAAATAAAATTAGTAAAAAGTTGACTATCGGTCTCGGAGAAAACATGATCAATACAAGTATTAGAACATGGCCTCGTCACGCTATTTAGAAGAGATTCCATCCCAAATGAAGTACATAATAAAAGATAATCATCTTTTAACTGAGAATCTTTCAATAGATCAAAATTTATATCGCCAATTAAAATTTTATGTTTCAAATTATCAGAGTTCAAGAAATCATTAAGCTCACTCAAAAAAACATCAAAACCATAGCAATGCAATCTATAAACTAAAACAAAGCAATATTTAACTTTACCAAAGCAATATTTAACTTTTAATCCAATGAAGACCTAATAAATACAGCCACACCACCAGCTCTATATTGGTCATTACAATTAGCATAAAATATGAAGACATCCAGATTGTAGTTTGAAATTTCAGAACTCGAGATCCAAGGTTCAGTCACAAGAATTACATCAAAATCTAAATTGTATTACACAAACATTACTATTTATTACAGTTAGATGGCAGAACTGTTACTATAAATACTGTTAATTAGGCGTTTATATGACTCACTTTTATCCAAGGACACTACTTTAATATGATTTAGTGTTTACATAATTCTGTTAACAGTTAAGTAATTATTTATGCTGGCTTTTTCTGGATAAATATTTTTAAGAACAGTATTAATCCGCATAGCAATCTTATTCAATTGTAATAAATTACTAATTATGCCTAACTGCAAGGTATCAGCGTAAAAGTAAACCCAACAATTCAAAATATACCAAGATATATCATTGATATAAATTGAAAAAGGTAAAGAACCAAATAAACTTGGCTAGCTTTGCATCCCGATTGGTAAATCAAATCTATTTAGGTAATCTAAATATATCTCTAGATATTTTATGAAATGAGCAAAACTATAAAGATTTGTCTTTGGAGATTATCGTTCTTATTTTAGTGCGATATTCTGCCGGAATGTCTATAAAAAGTTAGCACGGGTGTATAACTGCCATGGAAATGGGATTGCTTAACAAATCAAAAAATTAAAAATCCAAAGTAGCTTGAGAAAAAGTAAAAGAGACGTTGGAAACATTTTAGAACGGCAAAACAAGATAAAATAATAGTGCAACTCTTAAAACGAAACCTTCAGACAAAAATCAAACAATCAAATATTTTTATTCTAATCCCGAACAAGAAAAAATCGCTCGGACATTTTGTCAACTCGTTCATAGTGGTGGCGATAAAATAATAGAATAGAGTTGCTTTAGCTACAATGGCGTTGATAGTTTTTTAATTCTATCTGATACTTCCAGGCACGTTCTTCCAGGAGCTTTCCTCCGTTATTGCAAGAACGTGCCTGGAAGTATCAAACAAACGAGCATTAGTTCACGGTTGTAAATTGATCGGCCAACATTTTCTTTTGTTTTCCAAAAAATTGGTCATTGTTAAAAATAATGCAAAACTAGATGCTTTTTGGATTAACTGCCGTTGAAACAACGCGTAAATTTAAAACTCGCTGTTGAGTCCGCGTTAGTTGCGATTCACCAGTAAATATGTTTTTGTGTAAACTAACATCTAAATTTTTAATGAATTTTTCGATGTACTTTTACGAATGGTCGAAAATTGATTTACTTCCTAGACACAAAACGACTGGAGTAATATACTATATTAGAAATGTTGCTCTACATTTCAACCGTTGATTTATTACGAAATTATAAATATTTTTACGTAAATAAATAAATTCAAATAAAATTGTGTTGTGTGTATACTCGAACCTACATGTTCAATACTCCTCTTATATAGAATTTTAGCTCATGAAATGAAATATGAGCAAGATGGAAAAATACGATTAATTCCATATTGTCACGGCAAGGAAAAAAATAAATTGTTCCTGGTTTGTGCTATAATCGAGTATCGGTACATGGGATGAGAATAATAAATGTACGAATATATTTCAATTGGTATAGTTAGATTCATCTATCTATCTTAGTTTGTAAGCAGATGAGTATAGCGTATAAATGAAAATAATAAACTTTTCACAAACATCTGTAACCAGGTAAACTTAAAGCTTTACGGTTAAATAATATATTTATATAAACTTTTTATAGATAATCAGATAAAACAGAAATATTTATAGCACAATCTTAAAAATATTCATAACTATACATACATATATGTATATATTTCCTCCTCGTGTCTGCAATTTTCGTTGTTTTTGTTGTTTTGGAGCGCCCTTATCTAATATAAGATAAGCAACACGTAAATACCTACTTGTATTTATAAAGTTATTGCTTTTGTAATTTGTTATGAAAGGCTTAACAATTTTTTTTTATTTAAATGTGTGATGTTTATTATGAGGATGTGCTTTTTGAAAAAAGAAGCTTTTATTTATACATAATCTGTTAAGGATGTTTGTTTCTATAACATGATTTTATCATTCAGGGTGAATTGTAATGTTTAGGTTTTATATGATAAGTTTAATATTGGAAATGTACCTTTTGCCGTAACGATATTAGTAGTCAGAAGCTCCATTGGTTTTGGGCCTGATACAGCTCGGAAGTCAGAAAATAAAATAACTATAAATGCCACATTTATGAGTAATCGCGAAGCGTGACGACAAGTTATTTAGTGATTTATGCTGTGTACCTTAATAGACTTTTCAAACTAAACTTTTCAAATAAGTCAAGCTTCCGCTATTTCCTCATAAGTGGTAGCTAAAAAGTACAATTCCGTTGTAACTTTTTGGTGACTTTGCAAAAAAACTATATATCAACTATAATACTTTTAAGCTGCAAATAAACTACAGTGCTGTTTGGTTTAGTTTATGTAGACCAACTGTTCAAGTGGCAGTAAGTTACTTTTGTGGTAGTTCTATCTATATTTAGATATAGTATGAACTAACTCGTTATAATTTAGTTTATTTAGTTTAGTCGATTAAGGCACACAGCTGACAGCATTATGATACAATTGATTAAGCTGAATTACCAGTTTAAAAGCAACAACTGCAGAGCTAGTATCTGTTATTTAGTTCGCCATTAATAAAGTGATATTAAGTAATGAATTCCAGTAATTTAACAAATTCTCTATGGTGAACTATAGTTATTGCTGAATCATTGTTTGAAATCCTGCGATAGTAGCAAAACAATTCATAATTCAACTGCATCTTATCTTGCGGTGAGTAAATAAATTGTAAGAACTGGACGTTGGAACCAGTATAAATTAGCAGAGGGGTTAGCCTTTAGAAATTTACGAATATGGATGAAAAGTCAAAAAATGCGTAATAGTGACCCGATTGTGTTGAATGATACCTTAATCGAGGTATAGTTCTATAATTCTAATTGACATTGCGAAGAAAAATTTTCTATCGAAATAATGGAAGCAAAACAAATAGCCAAATCTTAAAAGTTGGTTTTGTTTAAGGTTCCGTTGGCATGTTAGATGGAATAACTTATTAGCTAGAAAGATAACTTTTATAATTCTTCCAAAAACTAGGTAATCTTAGGTCTATATTTTGCCGAAGAAACTTGAGAACTACAGAAAATGGAGCTATATGCATTCAAAGACCAGTAACGTAGCAAGCTATGTAATGTGGTAGGTACTGTATAGCACTTGTAGTTAAACATTTAAAACATGCAAAGAAGCTAAAAAATTGATAAGTATATGAGCGTCCATACAGCAGCGATGGAATCAAGTTTAAAAATGACCGCATGACGGATGAAACAAAACTTTGTTTGTAAACCAATTTGACGTTTAACTTTTTGAGTCATTTTGTTGATCCTCCTAATGTAAAATTCATATCCTAATTAACTTTTGTACGGAATGTCTCCGGATCCTTGTACATTTGTTTAACGAATCTCTCGTAAAATATCTCACTATTTATCAGTGCATTCATATAAAATCGTGAACTTATTGAGGCTCGACATTTACAAGTCGCTATCTCAACAGGAATATAAATGCCCATCCGACATAATGATGAATACAATTAATCATTAAATTGTATATTTTATATTTTTAGTACGTTCCTAGTATAACTGATAAAAATTTAGGCGATGACTGTCCTATAAAATTTATTTTGATAGCATGATTCTAAAGATATATTTTTATGTATTTAATATTACAAAATTTCATGTCGGCAATATATAAATACAACATTACAGCATATAATAAAAAAAATTTGTAAGGTAAAATGAAATTATTGAAATATGAGCATAGTTTTCCAAAAAGGATGCTCGATTTATTCTATTCTGAAAAACAAATACTGAATGGAGTTTTTTGAAGGATGGATCTTCTATGGAAATCTCCGTTTAACGATTTAAATTTTACCATAATACAATCCCATAATTTAAAACCCTTTAATTTTTCTGCAGTTCGCCCATAAATTGTATTTAGTCCAGGAACCTATATATAACCACAACTTAACTCTCCAAATTATTAGATCCGATAGTTAAAAAATTTTATTTTTCCCTGTGGTGGTGTAGACAAAACAAAAAACCAGAAACTACTTGCTATCATAAAAATTGATAATACTTTAAATTTCGTGACTTCAGAACATTATCGTTCTCACATAATAAAACAAAACTAAAACAAATGAATAGTCACATTCATCACGTTCATTTTAAAGTCACATATGTACATTAAATACAACTTTATACCTTTATCATTTTTAAATTGTTTTCTTTTATTTTATATCGTGGTTATTTTGCAGTAAGGTTGGCAGAAATATTATCGCAATGACTTTATAGCACTGAATTGGTTTAACGCGTCGATTAAAATAATGCAGTTTTAATGATGGTCTTTGTGGGTGAGGATGTTGACATGTTTAGTATAACATATCCAGAGGAGCATGATATCCAAAAACCAATTTTTCCAATCCAATAAATTGCATTAAATTAGAACACCTTGGCAGTCTTGGTGTTAGAGTTCTTCTTAGGCTCCAGACTCCTCGATAAAGCTTAATTTCCTCTAGTACTTAGGGTAAAACACTTGCTTGGACTAAGATAACCTTGACTTAGGTCAGAGGAAATTAAAATAAGTTTTAAACGTTCGAAACTAACAAGATAGTCAAAATTCAACCTAAAATATCTCTACTACAGTGGAATTAATTTCAGTTTTTACAGTGGAATAGAATTTTACAGTGGAACCAACTAGAACCTCGAAGTGAATCTTAGTTAAGGTCACTTAATGAAAAAATAGATGAAAATGGGTTACTGTGAGTAAGCGGAAGGCTATATCTAACGCCAAAATTGCTTATAATACTGGCTCATAAGGATCACTATGGTTCATAAGGATCCTTATGGCTCATAAGGATCACTGGCTCATAAGGATCACTAGACATCGCACGGCGAAAAACCAAATTCAACAACCACCTTATCGAATATCAATGTTCTCTCCAAGACTATTAGAAAAACCTAGCGTCATCACAAATCGATTTAAGTTTACATGATTATACCACTACCTATAGCAAATTATTTACTCATTCCTGGCAGATCCATCGTTGATCCATTCTCTAGTCTAAACCTAATATTCTAATATAGTTGTTGCATGGTAATCTTTGCTTTTACGATAACAGAGGCTAACCATCCCATTGGATCAACGAATTAGGATGTTTTGGATAACACCTTCATTTTAGTAACAGGTGCTTTAGTATCCAAAGATTTGATTTTGAATTAAAATTCCAATTTGACCTCTATAGGATTCTATAATTGATAGGCCGTTGTGAATCCGATGCCGCAAATCATTAATAAGCTTTTTGTAAATATCGGAAATCGTTGTTGAGTGGTAGAACACTGCTTTGGGTTTACTGATCTGTGTTAACGGAATCAACTTAACGTCTTTCAGCTACTCGATTTCCAAATATTTTTTGGCTGTCCTAGAATAGGTAATTGTCATTTGTTTTTTGTCTCGAAGGACCATGTATAACAATTGTTTAAGAATGGGACATATGACTGCAGAATGTCCTGATCCAACTTTATGTCGTAGTTTTTCAAAGCGGCATGGAACCCTATTGCACATTATCAACCAAATGATTTAACCTATCGCTTCAACCTCACCTGTACTATAACTATTTCAACACCACAACATATTCCAACTAAACTTTCATCGGCTACACTTTAAGACCCTATGCAAGCACAATTGAAAATACTTCATTAATTTCCACATCTAAAAATAACATATTTTTGTCCACTACAATTTTCAAGATTTTAAGAATAAACGGAGAGCCTAGGTTAGCACGAGCTCTTCTAGATTCCGGGTCGCAAAAGAGCTTTATAACCGCAGCATTATTTACAAGGTTAGGGCTCAAATCTCATAGATCTATAGATGCTGTTTCAGGAATTGCATGTGCTACAGTTACTTCAGATGTTTATGGTACAATCACAATTTTGTCTACCATATCAGACTACTGCCCTTCAATCAATGTCTAAGTATTGCTAAAGATTTCCAAGCCTAAATCAGTTATTTAGGATATTCAGAAAGGAACTTCTCATCCGATATTAAATTGGCTGATGTCCAATTTAATAAACCACCGCACCTCGACTTGTGTTGGGAGCTGAAGTATTTTGCAACGTGTTTTCGAATGGATAAATTTGGCTAGCTGATGATCTTCCAGTGCTTCAGAAATCTGTTGTTAACTGGATGGAACCAGGTTCGTTTAAATCAACAAATTCGAATATATAGCAGTCAATGGTGAACTTAAGTTGATGTCTTCAGAAGAACACGCTTGTGAAGGACATTTTGTTCAAAATGTAACAAGAAGTTTTGGGCAATTCATTTTCAATAGCCCATCGTCGATTCTTTAATTTGGAAAAACGACTAGAACGTAATCCAATTTTGGGACAAAAATACGCTGACTTCATCAGTGAATATTAAAAACTGGGCCAAATAACATCAATCCCTTCAGACAATGTACCACAACTGTATTTTTCCGCATCATTATCTCTTGACGCCTGATAGTTCAACCACAAAATTATATGTATAGTGGTCGATGGGTCAGCAAAGTCGACAAGACAATCTTCCCGAACATTCATCAATAACATAAAACGATTAGTCATATCAGACATCGCTGGTAGGTTTGATCCTCTTGGAATCTCGGCACCAGTCAATACTGTGGCAAAATTATTTATTCAACAATTGTGGAATTTGAACCTAGGATTTACCAACAAAGCTCATCAACCAGTGGATGAAATTTCGTAATGGTTTAAAAATTTAAAATCATTTCACATTTCACGATAAGGTCAATTCGCCGTCAAATATTGAATTTCACGGTTTTTGCGGATGCGAGCAAAAAGGCGTACGGATGTGCTGCTTAGCTCGTTGCTCAATTGACGAAGAAAACTAGAGCGTCAATAAATACGTTCACAATAGTGTGATTCCCCAATAGTGCTGTATTGGTTTCCAGTTTCATCGTCTACCTGGAAGACATTCGTAGCCAATAGAGTGTCAGTTATTGAAGAGCTGACTAACATTTCTTCATGGAGGCACAGTGATTCTATAAAAATAACCCGGCAGATATTATATCGCGTGGTTTATATCAAAGCCATCCTCATCATTCGATACGACCGGTATCGATTTTTGTGGACCACTACACAATCACTTCAAGGAAAGAGGAAGAGTTTCAGTCTAAGCTTATGTCTGCGTATTCGTGTGTTTTGCAGTGAATGCCGTTCACATTGAGTTAGTTGGTGACCTAACTACAGTTAGATTTTGGGTGCTATGAAGCGTTTTGTCTCAAAAAGAGGTTTTTGTTGATTTATCAACAAATTTTATTACATTGGTGTACCAATTACATGATGTCATGGAGTTTTGCTTCGCCAGGCTATACAAGGTGAGTGTATAGAAATAACACACAACCAAGAAAAAGGTCAAACTTATGATAACATGTCATTTCGTGTTAGTTTGTCAGCAAAGTAATTTTCAACTGCATTGCACTTTACGATGTGGGCACCTTGACTACTGCGGTGATTCATATCACAAATTAAATGAATAAATAAGGGATAAAAAAGTATTTCATCAATAAACGCCAATATATGAGCAATTTTCTTTCCATTACGTTTCATTCGAAATGGATCACATTATACTTTACCATTTTCCAAAAAAGATACTTTAGCTATATTGCAACAAAGCTTTCAATACACCTGAACTTGATTTTAACAAATATTCAATTACAATCGAAATTTCTTGGTGTACCTATCATACACATATATATAAAATAAAGAAGGGTCAGTCCGTAATTCTATACCGCAGCTGCTCAAATGAATGAAAAAAAAAACATTTTACAAAAAAAACTCAAATACGAGTACTTAATAGAGATACACAAACATTATCAATCAATATCAGATGATGGCCCTGATACAAGTCGAATAAATCGAAATCCTATTCTATTTATTACAATGTTGTTGTTGATGTTATAATGTGATGGAAAATCATTTGAAAAATCTCATCTATATGCATATTTACTTTCTGTGAACCGTACACAAAATGAAATACCAAAATTTGCTTATATTTAAATTTGAAAATAATAGGCACGAATAGATATAATACAGTGTGATGCATCGAACACTCAGCAAACGATATGTCAACTAAACAATTAAATATTTTTACACTGTTAAAAATGATGAATTTGGATTGAATTATTCCTGATAAAGTATAATTTAATACTCTTAAAATAAAGAGGATACAGATAAAAATGTACATGCCTTAGTGTTAATTGCTCGGTATGGGTTGTGACCCCTCAAACTACAGGTAATTGAAAGATACACTTAATAGCGCCTTTTATTTTAAACTTGATTAGCAGGTTAAGAAATGATCACTAAATATGAGTTTTGTGTTAACCAATGTTTTGGTTTCGTAATATTTTACTGTCAACAAAACAATCAACTTTTCTTCTTGTGAGTAAATTTCCTTTAAAATGAACTGAATTTCTTTTATTTTCTTTCTGTGGCCAGTTTTATTTCGTAAGCACTTCTGGACATCGCAGCGCAAAATTACTAATTTTTTAGTAAAATCCAAACCACATCATACTCTACTAACGTATCTTAAATATTCTAATGATCATACTGTAAAAATATTGAAAGCTTTTGTGATTGTGTCTGCCTACCTTTATACTCCCTCGTATTTTTAAAATGAAAAAATTTGAATAAAACATAAAAAATGCATTTTCTTTTTGGTTAGGTATTTTTTTAATGAATTTTCCGAAATTTATTTATTCAAGATATAGACACATCCACCAACGCACACACACACACACTGTACATATAAAGAATTATGTTTTATACGAAGGGTAGTAAATTAAGGGTTATTTTATGATAAATTTAAATCGACATGCAAATTGAAATACAAATATTTTCATTTTTGGAGTTTGTATCTGTGTGTGTGTACTTTTATGCTGTGCTCTAGGGGATGATGATAATTGATTGTTAAAGTTGTGTGAAAATCAGTAAATTAAAAAGTTTTTTTTTTATTATTTCGTCTACCTATTTTTGAAATGAAAATTCCGCAAAAAATGTATATCTATATATGTACCATAATCAATTTTACATAAATTACGAAATTTATATGATGCTCGAAGGTTATTTTTATTTTGTATATATATAGATATGTATGTTTACTGCATATAACATCAATATCAAATTTTAAAATGTTCAAACACGAGATCTACATTAAATACATTTTGTATATGATATGATGAGTACCCGAATTAAAAAGTTTGCCGTAAGATATTTCCTATGTTCATTTTAGGGAATTAACAGGGGATGTCAAATTATGTGCATAAATTAAATTTGATCAAGGATAACGAAATACATTGTTTTTGTCGCCAATCATTTGGAAAATTCTTTTTATTATATATGTTATGTACATATTACACCATCATGATGGTTGATTTAAATGTGAACAAAAAATTCATCAATTTTGATGGTCTTCTAGAAAATAAAAATCGAAATCATTTATTTTCCATTTCATTTCTTTTTGTCGAGTAACCTACTTATCTGCAAAATAGAAATATATTTAATGATGGCAAAAGCATCTGAAGAAAAACACAAATATTTTAGTTTTGCTGTATCATCCTCATCTCGAATTACGAATGCTTGAATTTTTATTTACGATTTGTTAAGAGTTATTTAATTTATGCTGCAATACAATTTCGTTCAGAATGATTTGCACAATATAAACCTGAATCTGACAATAATATCTTGGATAAAACTTAAATTATTTTTTGCAACATAAAATTAGTTTTGCTATAAACTTTTTAAAAGCTTTGTACTCATCATTTCTATAGATCTTTAGTCAACCGTATACTAAAGATGCCCAAAAATAATTGTAAATTATTGGTAAATTAGGTATTCATAAAACTTCAATTTCTGTTTTTCGTGTTGATTTACATATTCCAAATTATTTTCACATTCAAGTCGAAAGCTTTTTATAGAATTTTTAATAAATTTATTCCTAGCGCTTGAGTTTTATCAGATAAACCTGTAGACACATTTACCGACATAAAAGAAAATGTTCTCACGTACTTAGAATCTATACATAGCACTCAGTCGTCATGACTTGATGAAGTCGTCATGGCAAAATTGAAAGATTCGAGACTTGGAAAGGTAATATAAGTATAATTTTATTTAGTTTTAATGCAAAATAGTGATTTTAATGATTGATAGTTTAATCAGAAGCTCTCGATATAAGCTTGTAGCGACCATCGCTAAACACAATTGACAATTAATTAGCTAACGTTACATGTACACAGTGCATAAATATATTTATAAAGTGAAAATTAGCAATTACACTTAGCACGCGATCGCCATGACCTAATGGGATAACAATTCATTTTTAACTTAATTCCTTATCAGATCGAAACTGAGCTTTGCTTCGCACAACATCCAATTCTAAATAATTAAAATAACGACACAACATAGAATTCCATTGGCTGAATGACAAACGGTATAACGGCTTTTGTATATACGCTTTGTATAAAGTTTTACCTTTTTCTGTGCTAAAAAGCCTTCTTCTGAACATTTTAAATGTGAAGAGCCTCTGTATGAAATAAAGCTTGTATTTTGCCATTAATAATTTAATTTTTAAAGAGTAAGCACTGCTTGGTAATGCAGTCTAGTATTACCTTACTTTCTCTTCTCAGGAAAATGGGCGAGTCCGTACTATACTATCGGAAATCTTCTTAGTTAAGGAAAAGTCATATCTTGGCGGTGGTTTGGATAGACTTTTGAATTAAATTTACCCTTAAAGAAGAAATGGAATTATATCTTATAGTGGATCTCAAATTGGATCTCAAATGTAAGCTTATTATCTTAGGGTATGGCGGCCACTGTTAAAGTGGTTAACACTCATTGTAACCTTAAAGAAGGTTAACATTTGGCAAGGTTAAGTGCTTGCAACTATAAATCTTCTTCGAAATCCTTTTATGTAAGGAAGAGGCAATAATTTGCTATCGAAACTAACAGCTTTTATATATGTTGGAAAATGGATGAAAAGTCAATACCACACATAATATACTGGTCCGATTTAGATGACTAATCTCTGACATATTCCCAGGCCAGCTTTTGGTATATAACGGCTTTGATTGTTGTTATGGTAAATTCCTATTATACGGTGCTAGCTCTCTGCCGTACTAGAGGTGAGGGTGGTTTGACTTTGAAAGCTATTTTGTTACGTAGGTGTCTTACGGCCCATATTATTCCCCATTAGCAGTATGCCCAAGAAAAGTATGTCAATCATAATATATAGTGATGAATATGGTGTAATATCGGCATCTCTTAGCTTAAGGCCAGGGTCAATCTTAATTCAGTCAGACTTTTTAAAGGTGTATTGTTGGATTACATATGATTGCAGATGACATCGACTTTACTTGCATGTGGTACTACATATATCCATTGATTAGGTTCATGAAGCTTAATTCAATGAATGGTTGCGTTTATCATCTCGCTACGGTATACAGTGTTAATTACAAGTTATTCGGTTGATGTAACAATTTGTGACTGCGTGTAGTATTGTGATAAAATTCTGTTACAGGAACTACTGATGACAACGTGTAATCTCACGTGAATGCGATTGATATAGAGATTTTAATGATTATACCTGTTGCGTTATTGAGACTCTTAAACCGAGCCTCATTTTCACTGGCTCCGAGTTGAGTATGAATCCCGAACAGGTTTCTCGCAGTAGGATGCCTATTGAATCTTCAAAACTCCGTTTTACGCGTTTCTTTTCCTTGTTGCTGCCTATAGTAATAACTAATTATCAGGAACCATGTTGTTGAATGGCCATTGCAGCTATTCTAGAATGTTTCTGTTTAATCCGGGTAGCTTATTGAGAGTCCACTCCATAGCGAGAATTTTTAAATTGCCTAACTTCTCGAAATATATGCCGGTAGGCTGGTTGAATGGTTTTATTTCGATGTTGATACTCACGAGTCCAAATAGGCAATACACTGAGAGGATGACAATTGCTATGTGGTTCATCCTTCATATGGCCTTGGCTCGACGAATAAGTTGTTGTCTAGACGGTGGGTTGTTGTGTGCAGTCGAAGTTGTACTGGCATTCTTGGTTGCTATTTCCTTCAGCAATACGATTGGTTGCATAGGTAATGTTTCTTTTGGATCATCACTATAATAGGTCGTTTGCACAATTTTGGTATTGAGAATGTTAAGTGTGATAATAGCTGCACGGTACGTCTTCTTTATTACTGAATTTGCTCCAATAAAATAGGTTCCGTTGTCAGAGAAGACATCCGGGCAAAGTCCTCGACTAGAAACGAATCTTTTGTAAAGACTGCTATGAATGATTATATTATAAGACTCCTCACTATCTCGATATGGATGGCTCTTGTCGTCATGCATACGAATATGGCGATGTTTCTCTTGTAGGATTTGTTGTCTCGACTCTTCTTCGTTCTTAGTTGGATGGACTCTGCATAGTCGATTCCCGTTTTGTAGACCGGTCTTCTCGGCCTCACTCTTGATAATGTTAAACTACCCGTAAGATGTTCCAAGTTCTTCTGTTTGTGTGAAAGCATTTTATCCATTTTTCTATAAGTTGTCTTCTATCTCGTCTCCCAACAATGACCCAGTATTTTTGTCTCAGAGTTGCCAGAGTAAGTTGTGTACCGTGGGGTAGCATCAATAGGGTAGGCGTCTGATTGTCTATGATTATGACCTATATTCCAGCGTTGTAAATATTGTAATCTACCAAGTGTTTAGTATACGATGTATCAACGATATATTCTTCTGAACTACTAAATGCGGAACCAAATAGCAATGATTAAAACAATTAACAATAAAACTACACCCAGGTGGTTTATCAGATATTCAGGAAAATCCACACTCTTCGTAGGTGGGTTCCATAGATTCTAGAGGGGACAAACTATTGCTAGATATATATAATAGTGAAATGAATCAAAGTTTGACTGAAACCTGTCAAAAGAGCAGGACAATTGTAAGATCTCCAACGTTACGGCCAACAAATGTATGTACTTGTACACTTCAGCTAAAGAAGACTAAAGCGTCACAAGAAAACATTAAAAGTCCTCAAATTGATAGATTACTCATACCAAAGGAACCTAAAGAAACAAAATCATTTAACGAACAAAACCCAACTAAGAAAGTGTCCCCAACATCACTCTCTTAATGAGAAAATCAAAACAATTATTCCCAAAGACAAGTTTAAAACAAAACTTATGAACGGTAATAATGTTAAAATCAATGTGGAAGATTCTGAAATGTATAAAGATCTAAAATGTTATATGAAGACAAACATGCTTGTCACTTTTATGAAAATTTACAAACTAAGTCTATGCGAGTAATGCCAAAAAATGTACATCTACATGTACGAAAAAATAGTTGATGATCGAAGAGCAAACGGCTTAAAGCAAGTGAAGCATCAATTAAAATGAAATTACGTAATAAAGAACCGCTGTTCAAAGAACCGCGCTGCGTAAAATGTCTTGGAAAACACCCTACCATATCTTGTAATAAATTAAAAGAAGCACAATGTGTACACTGAGAAGTTCATCATCCAGCTAGTTATAGAGGCTGCAGGGTAGCTGTTGAACAGTAGAGAATTAAAGAAAACAAAAATGATCGGCAAAACACGGCACACAAACAATTATCAGCCTAATCGTCGCTTAAGTAACATACAAAATAGTAGAAATACTGTAATTACATCAAGTGCAGCTATAGATGGTAAATAAGTAAGTAACAGATAATGCTCCAAATCAAGCAAACTTTAATCAAGCAAAAATAGCGTTTCAAATATTAATGAAACGCTTCAAGTGATTCTAAATCTCAATATATTTAACGTGCTGTTACAACGACTTGAATACAGCAATAAGAAAGTTATCCTTAAACAAAGAATGTGTAAATATCTTAAGATCTTACGCTGGAACGCCAATGGGCTTCAGCAACATCAGCATAAATTGCAGTTAATCCTAGATACACAAAACATTGATATTTGCCTTAAATCAGAGACACATTTTATCAAAGAATCATTTATTAAATTCAGAAGTGCAGTCATAATAAAGGAAAATATAAAACATTTTGAAAAGGAAAAATATACCACAGAAAAAATCCAACCTACGACAGTTGCTATTGAAACGACCAAATATATACAGTGGCAGTTACAGCCTTGTATTGCCCGCCAAGATATTCTCTTAAGAAAAATCAATTTAAAGAATTCTTTAACTATATGGGAAATATGTTTATCACAGGCGGCGATTTTAATGCTAAGAATATTTATTCGGGATCCCGACTAACAATAACCAAAGTAAAAGAACTCTCGAAGGCTATAAAACAAAGCAACTGTGAAGCATTTTCAATGGTTTAACCAACATATTGGCCATCAAACCCAACCAAAATACCAGATTTATTCAACTTTTTGTAACGAGGAATATTTTAAAGCATTATATTTCAGTGAAACAATGCCACGAAATGAACTCAGATCACTCACCTATCACTTTAATATTTAATGGAGCATCTTACAAAAATAAAATAAAAGCCTATCTTTGTAATTAGCACACAGATTCGGACTATTTTAGAGTTTCTTTAGATAACAAAATACAACTTATGACTCCAACAGAAAACATAGATGAACTATAGATTCAGAAGTTAAGCAATTTGTAAAAGACATTCAGCAATCAGCATAAGAAAGCACTCTTATAGTTAAAGATAAATCTATAAGGAACAATTATCTTCAAGAAATAACTGATCAATTGCGAAAAAAAAGATCTGCGAGAAATAAATGGCATCAGCGACCAGAGCTCCCCTGGATACAACAGTAGTAAACAATTTAACAAAAAAAATTATCAAGAGAGATACATAAATTTAAAAATGGATCTATAAGTACATATCATTCAAATTTGTCAAACAGCCATTTATCCGAATATTCGTTATGGAAGGCAACCAAAAGTTTAAAAAACCTATTACCCAACAGCATCCAATTAATGAACTAAATGAAAATTGGACAAAACAAGATAAACAGAAAGCCTATAGGTTTGCCGAACATCGGGAAAGCATATTTAAATCATTAAGCAGTCAACGAAGAGGAACTCTCGATGACAGTTTTAACCAAGAATTCGGCGATATCAATAGTGCGTCGTGTTCTGAAATTATAGATATAATAAATAAAAAACTGAAAAATAAAAAAGCGCCCGGTTTTGACTTAATAAAAATCAGATGTGAATCAGATTTACATCAAGAGGATCAAGTTAATATGGAAAATCTAATAGATTCTCCTGTGAGTAATAATATTATAAATTCGAGTTTATCCGATGTTGATTTATGATCTGTAAATGTGCCAGCACTCGGTTCGTTTTACAAATTGCTGATGAAAGTGGTTTGCAAAATGGTCAACCCAATCCATCAAATTTTGAAAAAAAACTGGAGATATCATCCTGCAGTAATAAGCCTTTAATTCTTTGTTCTAAAAAGAAATACATAGAAAGGACTAACGGTTCACTCAATAATCCAGTTAAGTTTGATTATAACCATACAAGATCTATTTCCGGTACTAGTTCCTTGCCGAATTTTGAAATTAAAACAGTTGCTGCTAAATTTTGGTTTAATTTATCCAGATTCAATCCTTCTACTACTGAAGATGACATACTGGCTCTCGCGAATAAATGCTTGGGTACCAATTTGTGCAAAGTTGGAGTGCTCATCCCTAAAACTAAAGCTCGGGAAGATCTTGAATACATTTGTTTTAAATTGGTTCCATAACCAAAATTTTCATCCAGTGACTTCAAATGTAAAACTTCGGATACCCGCTGTGATTTAAACTCAGCCGAAATTTAAATTTGTTGGGTGTTTACAAAGCTGAGAAAGTCCTGTCTAAAAGTTCTGTACAAAATGCTGTCACTTCAATTTACTACCACAATGCCTCCAATATTCGTGGTAAAGCTAAATTATTTTTGCTTGATGTCCTGGTCAATGATTATGATGTGATTATTATAGTAAGGTTGCCAATACATCTATTCTAATGGTTGCTGTTTACATTCCCAAAGAAACAATTTTGGAAAATTATCTTGACTTAATTTTATTAATTTTAATTTTTTACCGTTGATGCACGTTGGAGAACAATTAATGGCTATCGGAGACTTCAACATTTCCGATGTTACTTGGTTCATTGTTGATGAAGTTTTCATGTCTTCTTCTACCGATCAAAAGGCATTGGCAGTATTGAACTACTTTGCTTGTATCGCTACATTGCGTATATATCGGATTTCCAATACTCAATTTTATTGCGTCTTACGCCGTAGGAAATTTCATTTTCTATATAGACGTCACGGTGCGGATTTTCATTCTAGTTTTGTTGTAGCTCGAAAGGAGTTTAAAACTTTAAATTGGTTTCTGTATAATACTTATATTTTGCAGATAGAAGATGAATTAAGTTCAAATCCAAAAAGGTACTGTAATTTCATAAATGGTAAAAGGAAAGTTGCAGGGTTTCCCACACCTATGACATTTCAGGGCTCTTCTGCTAGTCAGTTTTCAGATATCTACAATCTTTGCCGATTATTTTCTTTCCATTTATGAACCTTCTTCACCATCTGCTACATGAAATATGTCAACTCTAGTTTCTCATGGACGTTTATGATGGTTTATTGCAGCTTGATATTAATAAGGGAGCTGGTCATGATGGTTTTCGACCTATCCTAATCAAGCATTGTGCTGAGAGCTTAGCTCCTTCTTTGACCCTAATTTTTAATGAAATTATCCGGTTTGAAATTTTCCCTGATCCCTGGAAAATTTCTTTCATTCGTTCGATTTTTAAATCTGGTAAAAGATGTGATAACAGTAACTATCGCGGAATAGCAATTCTTTCTATAATTTCAAAACTTTTCGAAGCGTTGGTACAGAAAGTTTTATATTTTCACGTGAAGATTTTTATTTCTTCAGCTCAGCACGGTTTTTATCCCGGTAGGTCCACTGTTACTAATTTAGTTTCATTTTGCGGACATTTATATACTATATTGTAAATAAGCAATATAGTTGATGTGATTTACACAGACTTTTCAAAGGCTTTTGATAAAATTGATCATTCAATTCTTGCCGATAAGCTCGATTAATGACTCTTCATTGTGAGTTATACCTTATTCATTAATGACCTCATTGAGGAGTTTGAATTTGCTCAATGTCTTTTTTACGCTGATGATTTAAAAATTTTTAGTCCCATTGCTAATGTATCAGATTGTTTAAAATTGCAAAGCGATTTGAATAAATTCTGTAATTGCTCGATTAATCACAAACTGTTATTGTATGTTGATAAATATAAAGTATTTGCTTTTTTTCGAATTCGTTCACCTTTACTGCAGCAATATTTTCTTTATAGCACAGCTGTTAATAGAGTTGAATTTACATCTGACTTAGGTATAATATTATCCTCTGATCTTTCATTTACAAAACACATAGACACCATTGTTGCGAAAGCTTATGTTATGTTAGGTTTCATTAAGCGAAACTGTAAAGACTTTTGCCATGTAGAGGCATTATAGCTTTTAAACAATTCGAGCATTGTCAGAAGGCTTAAACGAACTATTAATAAATATTTACTATCAAATTTACTTAAGCTTTGTAAAATTGTTGTACTTTCAGTTTAGTTTCTGACAATTAGCAATCGTTGTGGGTGAACAATCCAATGAACGATTTTACACACTAATAGCACGGCATTGTGATCAGCAGCAGTAATGACATTTAGGATTCCGACGGGTTAAGCAAAAACATTAACCATCACTATTCGACCGGTACTTTTGGATCAAATTTTTATAATAATAATGCTCATTCAGGTTTGCTGCTGAGCCAAATCTTTATTTTATTTTATTTTAAAAATTGATAATAAATTTTATTAAATGCAGACCAATCTTTAAGAATGTTTTTGTTTAAGTTTTTTCGATTAAGCCAAATTCTAACTAATCCTTAGGATTAAACTAAATGTTTAGAGAAAAAACTAAAACAAAAAAAAATCCACATCTTGTAATGTTTACTTTCGTAATTGATTTATGTTTCTATTTTGTTTACCAAAGAATCACAAAAATTTTCCACAGTCTTAAGTTTGTTATGTTGGAATTTATTTGTCTCGTGCATAACTTTTCTTTTTTTTTTCCTTCTAAAAATGTCGTCTGTATAATAAATAGTTTTTCGTACGAAAACTGACATTTTTAATCTGTTAGTTAAATAAAGTGTAAATCTAAATGTGTATTTAGCTCGCACAACTTTGTGTACACAATATACACAAAATCACATTATATTACGAGATTTAATATTTTAGGTGTGGAAAAAAAATGTTTTCCCGCATTTTCCGACTCTATATAATGTGTGGTGCTCGAACATTATTTTTACCGGTGTACTCGTATATTCAAGTTAATGAATTTTTTTATGGTGATATACCTTTGTGTTAATTAATTTATTTGTTATAATTATGGTAAAGTTTTAGGCTTTAAATTAATATTTATTTTATGTTAACGCGTATGCGAATGGGTCGATGCACCCAAACTGGTGAAAAACGCGGGTTCATATTTAATTAAATCTGATATAAATTTTTTTTTGTACCAAGCCCTATATACCAACTCGATAAGTATATGCATACACATTTACTTTATATACTTAGTAATCGTTATCAATGTTAATCTTATGGTAATTAGGTAAAAAGTATAAACCCTCATCAAGAAAAAAACCCTCAAAAATAATTTTTATGGAAAAAGTGAAAAAAAAAAACAAAAATAAAAATTTCCCTAAAAATTGATTACATAATCACTTGTTGATTTTCTAGAAAAAAAATTTTCATTTCGTTTCCTCGAGGTAAATTTAAAATTTATTAAATTAGATGGGGTTGGAAATTGTGCGAGAAATATTCGCACAATGTACGTAATATATTATTGAAATGTTCACAAAATAATAATAAAAAAAATTAAAAATTCAAAGGTTTCGTTAAGGTACGAGTAGCTAATAAGCTACTTAGACAAAATAAATCTCTTACATTTGTTAATTAACTTTAATCATTTTCTGTTTTTTTGTATTGTAAAATCCTTTTCTGGATAATTAAACATTTAACGATGGTCGACCACCATTTGATATATTAAATACTTTTGTAATAAATTATCAGAAATTAACCCAAACTTGACAATTGGTAGGGTCAACACCTTGTATATTGCTAGAATATCGGTATTTACATTTTAACAATGGATGATTTTGATTTTTAAATATGCTTAGTATTTACTATGTTACCTATTGTACGTTGGTATTTTTCGTTGAGATGCGAAATTAAAATATCATCAAAGACCAAACGAGAAGGCATTATCATTTTTTATTCTCAAAGTTATCGCGTATGCAACCAAAGAAACAAACCAAATAGTCAAATGTTTCGTTTTGTACTAAAAAGATGTGGATTAACGCCGAATATCACGCAATGAAGATCGGCCATTAACTTAAACAATTTTGTTGTATTTGTAAATTTCTATGAACTTGCATATGTCATGCCTCGTACAAAAATCATATTATATTATAAAAGTAATGGCATCGCAGTATTAAATGACGATTTCCTATTGATAAGACAATAAAGTATTTTAAAGTACTCAAATGTGAATCTTTACTAAATATAAACTACTCGTAACTGATCTCACTATTTTTTTATGAGCAGTTACGAGTAGTTAACATTTAGCAAAGACTTATACCTAAGAACTTGCGGTGGTCGATTGGAAAGCAATATGAGATTGAGTTTATGTAAATTTACACCTAAGTCGAAAATTGGCAAAATCTAGTGAAAATATAATGGTTAGTTAGCACACCAAAACTGTGAAATTTACGGTTAATCGAAAATTTCCAAAACTAAGAAAAATCATCAAAACTGTGAAATGTTCGACCAAATTGAATATTTCCAATATCCAGAAAAATTATGATGGTTAGCCCATCAAAACTGTGAAATTTACGCTTAAATCGAAAATTTCCAAATTTCAGAAAAAACATGATGGACTGGGAAATTTAAAACTGGGAAATTTACTCCCAAATCGAAAATTTCCAAAATCTCCAAAATTCAGAAAAAAACATGATGGTTCATGGCCAATCAAAACTGTGAAATTTACGCCCAAATTGAATATTCCTAAAATTCAGAAAAAACATGATAGTTAGCCCATTAAACCTGTGAAGTTTACGCTTAATAGCCGATTTACATTCAACAAATTTTTCGTCTTGAAAAAAACCGAGATACTAGATTGAAAAATTATGCAAGCCAAACCGAGAAAAAATTTCTTCTTGTAAAAATAAAAAGATGAAACCCGAGATCCAAACCCAAAAACTGTGATGGTTAGCCCATCAAAACTGTGAAATTTACGCCCAAAATGAATATTTTCAAAATTCAGAAAAAAATATGATTGTTAGCCCATCAAAACTGCGAAATTTACGCTAAAATCGCAAATTTCCGAAATTTTGAAAAAACACCTATCTAAACTGAAATTATAGTTAGCCCATCAAAACAGTGGAATTGAAACAAGTAATTTAATTCCAAATCTTAAATTTCCCAAATTCGGAAAAAACATGATAGTTATAGCACATGAAAACTGTAAAATTTACTCCCAAATCGAAAATTTTCAAAATTCAGAAAAAAACGTGATGGTGTTAGCCTATCAAAACTGGAAAATTTACGCTTAAATCGAAAATTCCCAATGAGATGATTTTTCTCAGCAAAACTAATTGTTCTCTCTGAAATATCTTAATTATTTCATCCATTAGTACTGTTCGCCCCAATGATTCTAATCACTAAAATTACAATGCAATTAATATGGAATCTTCACAACCTAGACTAGGACGTTTTCAGTACTCAACCCATTCGTGATCATTGGATCAAATTCAAAGAACTGTTAATCAAATTAAAAAAAATTATGGTTTTTCGTTGTATACTAGTTTCCCATCATAAGTTAGTATTATTTCACGAGTTTCCAGACGCATCTGACAAAGGTGTTGGTTAGGTTAATTATTTGAGAACCACAGATAATATAATAAATGTTAATCATGTCAGACATATTTGGCCAAAATCCCATGTGAATCCGATGAAAAGACAAACGATTCCTCACCTCGACCTTTATTCGGCGTTGTTGATGGCACAAACCTTGAATAAAACTAGAACTTCTTGAAAGTTTCAACATGAACTTCGATAAAATATATTTTTGGCCAGATTCTGTGATTGGTCTTCTTCGTATCAAATCTGAAGAATCTAAATTTGCTTCGTTAATGCAAATAGAATTAGTCAAATTCAGGAACTCACCTCCATACACAGTTGGTATTACGTACATACATAGCAAAATCCTGCTAACTTCGTTTTACGAGATCTGATGTCTAATGATTTCAGGCAACAAGAATTATAGTCATTTCTTTCGCAAGTAAAGTCAAACTGGCCTAAAAACTAAATTTCACTAAAAATCTATTTGAAAATAAGTTCCGACTTATTAAAGTTAGATCTTTGGAAATCCACTCCTATTTTTGCATTCCAGACTTAACAGCCTATTTTATTATCCGTAAAAGTCAAATGATAAAACATCTATAGTCGTTAATTTCTTTTCAGATTTCAGACCAGAAGTCTGTGATCGAAAACAAAAGTTGTTAACCAAATCTGTACTATGATCGATGGACTTTATCGAATATTTTGAAACATGGAGTCGACGGCCATTTATGTTATACGCCACGTGTCTCTGATTTGGCAAGACCAATGCAAATTGCCCACAGAAATGACAGTATAAAAACGAAACGTGAGCTAAAACAGATGGAACGTGTACCAATTATCAAGAAGCAGTTACCGACGTTAGTGCACTGGCTATACATCTTTATATGTTCTAATTTTGCAATCTCATGGACAATCAAGAGCCAACCGACTGTTGTACGTCAATTGGACGTCGAATCAATTAGACGTCAAGTCAATTAGACTCGACAATTATTTGGTCAGCCAATTAGATTTGCAATCTAATAAAATATTTTTCTGATTTGTCTTATTGGGTTCTCTAAATCATGTGCTAAGTATCATGTGCTAAGTGGAAGAGAACCTAAATGCGTAAGATGTACAGCTAACATCTAGTAAATGTATGTACTGTAAACATTAAATAATTTTCCAAAAATTTATATACTGGAAAGGTTTGCACCTACGCAACTAAAGGCTATGTAAAACAACATGTTCTTGGTAGAGTGTATCAAAAACTTAATGTGGACGTATTTTGTCAGTTAAACGATTATTTCATTGAATTTTAGTGATAAATAATTTTTTTATATAATATGTTTGATTTATAGATAATTTTTAGTTACTTATAGCCTTACATTAGAGTTTAATTGGACTAATTATTACTTTAATCAGATTGTATACTGTTAAGGTATATTTTCAGATAATTGCAATAAGTGTTATTGAAAAGGTTTGATTAATAAATTCATTTCAGATTAGATTACAATTTTAAATTTTTCTAGAATATTATAACCGTGAGTTTCGATTGATAAAGTTGAATAAAAAGGTTCAAAATTAGACACGTAATCAGCCGGAGTAAGGCGACTAAAGATTTAAAGAAAATTCTCAAACGACACATGAAAGCTATTAAATTAAACCAATAGAAAATACATTAGAAACAGGGCAAAGCAGAGGTCGAGCATTCACTGCTGTTAGCCCTGACGGCAATGATAGTTCACAGAGAAAATTTATCTAAAAAGCAAAAAACAATAAGACTAACCTGCAAGCCTTAAATAAAAACCTTCTAATCTAAACTGACTTAAATGAACGAACTTTGCTTCCCACACCAAGCAGAAAGCGTTTTGTTTACAAAATACTTGGACGAACAATTTAACTGTAACAAACAACTTACAAGAACTAACGATATAATTAATAAGAACTTAACTGCAATAAAAGCCACAAGATACGATTTTATCACGGAAAAAATAGTAACATATTAAAAAGAATATCATAAGGTAATATTATCTTGCATATTAAGGATACTAAATTCTAACTAGTTCTGAAGTTAAAATACATAAATATTGATCATATAAAAAGGCATCAATAAAGCAACCTAAGCGGTTAAACAGGGTAAGTAAATTAATAAAAAGCTCAATTAAACTAAACTAACAGTAGATGTAACTAATATTAATCAAAATGTTAACTGGCTTTTATTTTGTCTAACTCGCCACCAGTTCTCGTTAAAAATACATTCAATTGTTTTCTGACACTTGTTGTCTAGCTACGCTGGAAAGAATATGTTAAAATAGTAACAAAATAATAACTGAATTTTTATGAGAACCAGTGTTCTTGTATGAATCGATGGTATCTATCTAGCCTATTTAGAGACAAATTCATCAACTTCACATTTCGAGTTCTAAGATATAACAGAAGTTTAATTTGTTGCTTAGACGTATATAAGAAGGATCGACCAATCGTATTATAAGCTTAAGTCTTTTACCAGACCATTTTTTTTAAAAAGGCATCTCTATAGCTTGATTCCAGGACCTCAACAAAATATTTGACACCACACTAAGATTAAACATAAAAAATGTAACGTTTATAGGAGAGCAAACCATTTATTTTACCACACTGTTTGTTAAACCATAGTTTGTAAGAGAGTAAGTAGTACTATACAAAATACACAGTTATGGAAAAGCAACTTTCAAACTGCCTCATTTGGTTACAACGAAAAAAATTAAACCTACTTCCACCAACACTCGTGGAGTATTTGTTAAGTATTAGCTATTATAACTCGTGAGACACTGTCACCCGTTTGATCAGTTATTTCTTTGATTTCCAGTTTCGAAGCAAAGTTTCACAACTGAAGTAAATAATCTTCAGTGAATAAACATACAATCAGTGATCTAAAGTGCCTCAGTTATTTTGGTAAGGCTTAAAAACCAAAATATCTAGTAATTTCTAGATTGTTGTTATTCCATCTTTAAAATCAGGGAGTCATCATCAAGTATCCGGACCTCCGATTAAATGTGTTTAAGTGATTCCATCAAACTTTTAAAACTATCTAAAGAATCCTACAGCACATAACTTAGTGGAGCGTGACATGTATAAAATCAGAATTACAACCAAGCTTTATACTAGTATTACATAAATACCAAACCAAACAAAACCCATCTAAATTTTCCTGTCAAACTTATTTAAAATTCGATAAAGTAAATTTGGCAGCTAACACAGCATAATCCCCCACAAAAAATAAAACAAAATGCGACTAGACTAGACTAAAATCGTGAAAGAACGAAAAATTAAAATAAAAAAAAATCTCACTTCAACATAGCTTTAAGCTTCAGCAAATTCACACGACGACTAAACTTCTTTAATGTCAAATTATAATGTCGAAAAAGGCGCGTGACACCTTTTTTGATATCTATATGCGTGTAGTTATGTATAGTACATAACATAATCTATTTTATATGTTTATATACCTTTTTATCATGATATCTCGTATGTATGAAAGCTTTTTTGATTTCGGTTATTACATGAGAGATGAAATGACACACGTATCTAATAATTTCTATGGAATGACATTTTTAGGCTTTAACACGATAAAAAAAAAAATCCATCCCCGGAAGCTATTATTATATTTAAACGTGCATGTGTGTTTGTGTTCTTGTATGTATGTGGATTGTGGATGGATACATAATATGATAATTCCAGTAAAATTGAATTTAACATCATATATAATTACACGAGGAAATTGTTTTGTTTGATACTATGTGGTGGCGAGATGATAAGCATATAATTTTGCAATGACATAAAATTATGTAACAAATTTCAAATATTATACACAACAAAACTAAAATACAAAAAAAAAAGTTTTTCCAGTATAATGATTAAGCAAATATAATATGTGTATAATTATTACATAAACAAATCTTTTGTAAACATACAAAAACATAAATATAATTTTTATTTAGCCCTAGGCAATTCTAATGTACAAAACATATATATGTATATATAGTACAACCAAAACTCAAATTATTATAACAATGAAAAGTTAAAAATTCCTAGAAATTTACAAACCTAGAGAGATTTTTTCCAAAAATATTTTCACTTTGTAACCATAATTTATTTTTTCATTATACTCAATCACATTGATCATCATAATCCAAATTTATTTTCATTTCCATTAGCATAATTTCGTTGAGATGCTATTGCTGCTTTTATGCTTTGAAATGATGATATTATTTTTTTTGATTGCTAATTTTCATTGCGTTCAAATTTCACTTTGATATGTAAAATAAGCGCATATATTTTATACAAAAAACGAATAAAATTTCCAATCACTTGTCAATATAACAACAACAACTAAAAAAAAAAACTGATTAAAACACACAGATCACACAAATTTTTCCACACAAATCCTATCTCGTATTAGCATGCATCAGGACGTCAACCAAGTAAAATAAATCACTTTAATTATCACAAATCACAATACACTACGTTTTTTCCATCACACACATTCACACACGTACGACGAGTTGAAATGAAATACAAAAAAAAATATATTTAAATTCCTTTGCGGTATAAAAACGCACGGAAAAGCGGAAAATTAAACGCGAAGAACAGAAAAAATAAAATTCAACTCCAACATAAAATAACCGTTTTGTGTCAACTAGCTGTAAAGCTTTAAAACAAAATTTCCAACTTGCTTCTTGTTTGAGTGCTATTTTCATTTAGATTTTTGTTTCATTTTTTTTGCACACCGAAACATGAAACAACCATAAAAAATTATTCTCATCGAAAAACAAAAATTCTCGCGCATGTACATTTCCATTGTTTTTGTTGATGACGACAAAAACGACTACTATGATGATGATGATGATGATGATTCTGTTGATGACGATAGTGATGGGTCAGAGATTTTCTCATTCTCTTGTCGAATTTGTGTATGCAATACATTTTCATTCAAAATAAGTGATTTTCTTCATTTTCTATCGTTTTTGTTGTTGTTACTTTTTCTCGTTTTTTTTTTTTTGATTGTTTCAAGTATTATTTCAGTATACTTTTCAAGACAATAAAAAAAAACGGAAAATTGTTTTTATCGCTGCCACCGAATTTACAGTGAAGCAATAAAACACTAGGTAGTATATTTGTTTCGAAACAAAGTGTTTTTATGTTAAATTGAAATGCTTTTTTGAATAGGCTTCGTTATGCAATTATGTAGTTTTACTGACAACGTTTAACATACAAAAAACGGTATAGTTTGAGAAATTAGAGCAAAAAAATAGTGTTCAATTATGGTTTTATGATTTGACGAAGGAAGATGGCAAGTCATTAAAGACTGCACCATTATTAGATTATAGAATAATAGAACACCAATACTCATCAGAAATATTCATTACTGTGTGTTTTTTAATGGAACTACATAAATGTATGGTAAAATATTTGGCCTTTTAAAATAGTCTGTCTCGCCTTTTTAATAGCTTTAATCATTACAAGATTTTATTTCACCTTTTTCATTGAACTTCCGTTGACAAAATGTTGAAACAGTTCAAGCTAAAAATAAGTTTTCAATTCGAATGATCAAAGACAAATCGTTTATTTTTCTCGTAGATTTGCCATTTTTATAAATGAAAAACGAAAAACGGATACTACAAAAGATATTTTGTCTGTTTCAAGGAAACTGTAAAAAATCATTATTTTTATGTCTAAATATAATCCAAAATGTAGGACACAAAATTTTCAAAGTATTGTGGTCTATATTTCGTGCCACAAAGAAATCGAAGTATAAAAAATGACAAGCGTAAAAAGAGCATTTGAGTGAGAAATGCGACTTAAAATTGTCACTGAAGGGCATTTTTGAAAGATTGTGCAGTCAATATTTTACCAGTTTTTATATGTGACCACCAAAAAAACTACGTTACCGATCAAAAATGTTAGAAAATTTACAATGCCGGTCACACGTGCATAGCCTAATATCTTATAAGCGGGCTCTTCGTAGACAGTGGCACAAAATAGATTTCCAGTTTGAAAAACTAAGCTTAATAAAGCAATTAACGAATTAAATAAAAGTTTTCTCGAAAATGAGTTTGTGGCACCATAAATGGAAATATATTATAACACTGAGATGTCTTGAGATAAATCCATATAAAAGGATCTTGCCTTACGATAACGCTTAACAATGTACATTATTTTGTCACAGAAATACAAGGTAAAATATTTGGGGATCCATCTTGACCGCTGATTTACTTAGAAGAGACATCTTGAAACTAAACGAAAAGAAATGAAAATTAAATATGCCAACTTATTGTTGTTGATTGCTTTAGATAAGCTTTAGAAAAATATGAAAAATTATTGAGATGTTTTTAGAATTTAATCAAATGTTATATTAAATTTTCTAGTTCTGTTTAATATTTTTGGCGAAACTGCTTTTGTCAATCACCATGTCACTCCATTCAGCTTCATCTAGTTCGCATTTGACCTCCATACTTTAAGCATCTGATAAAAGTCTGTGCCTCGCTGCGAGGGGCTCTAGTTATGGTAGCAGGCAAATAATTAAAATCAATGAGGCAATGATCTTTAATTATCAGGTGTTTTCCAGATATAAGGTTTGTAATAACTTTACAGTTTTCATTGGTTAATCATATAAATTACCTATTTGATTGGTTGACCTTCAAATGTATTTTAAAATTTGTAGTTTTTTTTAGGTTGATGGTTTATTGTAAATCAGGAGCTTTCTGGATTTTTTATCTTTTAAAACTTCATAAATTTCAGTGTTTGATCATATTCAATTTCCATGACCGTGGAAATTTCGAATTTCAAAAAAAATTTGGAATTTATTAGGTTAACTTATTAGGTAATTTATTAGGTCATGTCTATTAGGTCATGTTTATTAGGTCATTTTACGGATTTCGGTTTTGTGAAAATTTTCAATAGTTTCGTGAAGTCGTGTGTATTAATTTTAGAAAATTTTGGCGTTATATGAACTAACACACCGAGCTGTTTTCGAACTTTGTGCTTTGTAATTTTCATGATTTTGGAATTTTCTATTTTACGAAAATTTTCAAAGTTTAAGGGTATCTATGTTAATTTACTGCTATGTGAAAATTATTTAAATTTTTTTTCTTTATGTACATTATGAGTTGCATGATTTATTAGAAAGTTATGGAATTTTGGGGACTAACCTACTTTATGAATTAAATATTTCCCGAATTCCTAATACCGTTGAACATGTATTATTTTCATTATTGCTAATGTAAAAGTTTCAGAACTTTTTCAATTTTTAACTTAAACGAAAATTATGCAATTTTTGACTCCTTTCTGAAATTTAATAGGTTGAAAGTTTGAATTTTTATGGACTAATCATAATTTTTCGAATTTCTAATTTTATTTTAAATTTTCAGTGTCACGTAACATTTTCATGATTATAGAAATATTTAACAAACTGCCATATATTTTGCAGATTTTTGTTTTGTAAAAACCATCACAACTTATTCACAACTTTCTGTTTTGTATGTGAATTTTCATAATTTTTAAATTTTTAGAATTAAAGAAAAAATTTGAAATTGATTGGATTTACCTTTATGCACTTTGATGATTTCTATTTTGTGAAAATTAGAAAATATTTTTCATAATTTTATGACTTCTTGATTTATTGAAAAATTTAGGAAAATTATGGAGAAAAAATCTTAATTTCTTAATTTTTAGTGTTTGATAATGTATAATTTCAATGATTTTAAACATTTTTAGCTCAACGGAAAATTTCAAAATACCAGAAATTCCGAATATAGTCGGTTGCATACTTTGCAGATTTCTGATTTGAAAAAATCATAAAATTATTATTTTCTTTGGTTTACGTAAATTTTTATGATTTAATGAGAAAGTTACGGATTTGGATGGATTAACCTGCAAATGTCTTTCTGATTTTTTTTAATAATTATTTATAATTATTAACCGTGTAAAATTTTTTTTTTTTTTTTTTTTGTAATTTAGGAACATAATTTTCTTTGATTTCCGTAATTTTTTCGATTTTAAGAGCTTATTGATTAGTTGATAATTCAAAAGTTTACAGGATTTCTGATTTTTTTAAAACTCACGATTTTATGACTTTTGGTATATCTAATTTATGGGCATTTTCTAAATTTAAAGGAGTCAAATCCATGTATTTTGCAGATTTAGGTTTTGTGAAAAATATCATAATTTTCTTTGTTTGATGTTAGTTTTGATGACATTTGATTTTTTAATTTAATGAGCATTGGATTTTTTGTGAAATTATAAAGTTTTATGAACTAGGCATTAGGAGTTATCAAAATTTCTAATGGTTTCAAAACTCCATAATTTTCCTAGTTTGATCATATAAAATTTGTGTTATTTTGAATTTTTCTAATTCAAACAGAAATAACAAACTTAATTAGGTTAACTATACCATACGTTATGCAAAATTGTTACAATTTTCTTTGGTTTATTTCAATTTGCATGATTCGATGAATTTCATGATTTGTTGAATAATATTACAGTTTTATGGACTAAACCATCAGATGTGTTCCGAATTTCGGATTTTTTTTAAATTTCTTAATTTTCTTTGGTGTCCGTAATTTTTTATGCTTTTATGAACTTCTTAATTTTTTTTTTAAAGTATCAGTGTTTAACATGTGAAATTTTTATGATTTTTATTATCTAATTACGGAAAATTCTGAAAGCTTATCGATTCAACTCCATGTATTTTGCAGATTCTTGATTCGTGAAAATTAAGAGTATCATGAATTTCTTTGGTTTATGATTTTCAAAACTTTTGCACATGTTTGTTAGAAAATGTTGAAGTTTTATGGACTTCTTAACCATTGGGACCTTTTATTCAATTCGTTTTAAAATTTTTACAAATTTTAAGATTTAAAGTGTTAAAGGTAAATTACGAAATTTAAAGTGTTTCTCCTCATTTTTCTCTTAGCCACATTATTTTCCGAGTTTATATCTTTAAATCTTTTATAATTTTCATAATTTATTGCAAATTTTGCAATTTTACACGTACTTAGTATTTTCCGAATTTTTTAAAACTTGATAATTTTTAGTGTAAACTACTTTAATTTTCTGTTATTTTCGTAATGGTTCATGGATTTATTTATTTTCTGATTTTTTAGAAAATCATAACATGTAAACTTTTCAATACTTTCGAATTTTTTAACTTAAGGAAAATTTTGAAATTTTTAATATTGAAATTTGTAATTTTTGAGTCCTGAAAGTTATTAGTTTGGAAAGTTTTCAAGTTTTATAGACTAATCATCTGGTTTTTTCCGAATTTCTGATTTCCATTTATTATATTTTTTTTTAATTATATTATTTTTTTAAATTTTGACTTTCTTGAAATTTTACATATAATTTTCAGTGAATTTTCTAATTAAAAACAAAAAATTTCAATTTTAATGGGTTAACCTTAATTTATTTTGCGTTTTTTTTTTTTTTTTTTTTTGAAAATTTGAGGTAATTTTTTGGCTTCTTTGAATTTTCATAATTTTATGAATTCTGTGATTTATTAGAAAATTGTGGAGTTTTATGGCACTGGTTCTACATTTCATAATTTTTAGTGCTTGATAATGTATGAGTTTTATAATTTTAGAAATTTTTTATTCAACAGAAAATCCTGATTTAAGCCGGGCTAAACGCCATACATTTTGCAAATTTCTGAAGTTTCCTATTTTTTTAATAATAACTTTCAATGATGAACCGTGTAAAAGTTTCATAGCTTTTGGTATTTTCAATCTTATAGGAAAATTTTAAAACTGAATGGTTTTAATGGGTGAAAATTATAATCAATTTCTCGAATTTATTTAACTGGATTCGACTCCATGAGTTTGCATATTTCTGTTGTGTAAAAATTTTCATAATTTCTAATGGTTTATGTGAACTTATCATGAATTTTTAATGTTTTGGATTTGTTGTACAGTTATGGTATTTTATGGACTAACCATTAGGAGTTATCATCATATCTGATTTTTTGAATTTAGCAAAATTTTCCGAGTTTAATCATATAACAATTTTATGAGTTTCGTTAGGTTCATTAAAAAATGTTGAAATTTTATGGAATAACCTCAGTTATTTAACAAAATTTCAAAATTGGAAAATTTTCAGTTTTTAATCATGTGCAATTTTTATGACAACTTTTTAAATTAAAGGTAAATTCCAAAATTCAGTTGGTCAAAATATTTTAAATTCAACGGAAAATTTCAAAATTTACCAGGTGTATTTTATCCATGTATTTTGCGGGTATGCTGCAAATTCGAATTTCAGATTTTCTAAAACTAGATAATTTTCAGTGAAAATTACTTTAATTTTCTTTTGTTTTCGTAATGTTTCATGATTTTATTTGTTTTTTGATTTGTTGGAAAATGAAAAGTTTTCATGAATTATTTTTTTAGCTATAGTCAGTATTGCATGTGAAATTTTCATGATTTTTGGAATTTTTTAAATTAAACGTAAAATTTCGAAATTTAATCGATTTAAATTCATGTTTTGTGGTTCTTGTTTTGTGAAGGATATCATAATTTCTTTGGTGGATATGTACATTTCCATATTTTTCTAGGTTCATAAGAAAATGTTGAAATTTTTTCAATTACTCTCGGTACTAAAATTTTTAATTTTTAATCATGTTCAATTTTTACAGTTTTAAAATTTTTGAAATTAAAGATAACTTCCGAAATTTAATGGGTAAACATTTCAAGATTTGAAATTTGTTGTTAGGTTATTAAGTATTATAGACTCACCAAAAGGAGATGATATTAAAAAATTGATATTACAATTTAATATATTTGGATTTTTATAATTCCATGGAAAATACCGAAATTAAATGGGTTAGCCGCCATATCATTTCAGGTTTGTGAAAATTGGCACTATTTTTTTTTTGGTTTATTCAATAAATTTCATGGTTTGTTGAACAAGTTTGCAACTTTACGGACTAAACCATCAAATCGTGCCAGTATCGAATAACATACAAATTGGTAAGGCCTAAAAAAAAATTCAACGCTCGAAATTACTCAGCTTAAATTTACCTGCTCTAGATGCTATAGTATTTGACAATTATCAAATGCGCTCCTGAAATATTCCTTAATTTAATAGAAGTATGAATTAAAGTAACCGCAAACGATATAAAAAAACAAAAATTATATCAACAAAAATGACGTTAGCCTTAAGTTATGGAAAGTGTGTATTACTGGATTGTGATAAAGTAAGATTTACGATGAACACTTCTAATTATATATGCAAATATATATATATATATATATATATATATATATATATATATATATATATATATATATATATATATATATATATATATATATATATATATATATATATATTATATATATATATATATATATATATATATAAACATATATATATATATATATATATATATATATATATATATATATATATATATATATATATATATATATATATATATAATTATATATATATAATAAATATTGCCAATAAACAGAATAAGGTAACCCAAACTCGTGAATAAAACTCGAATCATATAGTCTTTGGGTGGGAATGCCGTTCTAATATGCAACATGATCTCATCCGTGGTCAACACGCTGTGATACATTTTCAAACTTTCAAGAGTTTAAAGAAACATTTCACAATGAAGTAAACAATATTTCTTCCCGAGAAGAAAAATCACTTTCTCCCTTGTTACATTCGTGGCGAATACGTCTTTTTTGTGATCAACTCCACAAGAGAATTATGGAATATAGTGGGCTAAAAATTGCCACTTAGCAATCACAAGGAATGCATGTACGTTTTCTTCTCAAAAAATGCGTTTCCATTTTATGTTTTTAAAGAAAGGTTTGACATTTTATTTTCCAGGACGAAACTAATTCGACCACCACTTAACTCTAAATTGAATAGGAAATGAGAGTTATTTATTTGACAAAATTTCTATGGTAAATTCGGTGTACAGTGGATTGAACAATTAAAAGAGGGTCTTGACAAAAGTGATTCTCTATGGATTTGTAAATAGTTTTGGAGAGTTTTTATCATTATTTTCAAATAAAATAGTATCGATCAAATGGTGACAAGGTACGACAGTCAAACTACTTAGTGGGTTCTAGCACACTAACATAAAAGAAGACTTCAACTTTTTTTAATTTTTGTCCAAAAATCGCTTATTAATATTAATTCTTGTCATTTTGACGGCCTCCTCAGGTTGAAACGCCATTGTTGATAATTCAATTATGCAAACATAATTCGTTCATTGATTTGTGGTTAATTGATTAACAAATTTAGTTCAACTAGTTCTATAGCAACGTTTGAGATAAGTCACGTATATAAAAGAATTTGATTAATTAGGTAATGAAGTTTGAGGACCAGTTGACCCTACTAGCTCATTACCGAATAGAACCTGGAAAATTTGATATCAACTTAGCTACCAGGTCGGTGGACTCCTTTCTGGGTGAATCTATATCGGTGAAAAATAGTTACAACCTAATTAGCCATTATCATTAGATTCTGAAAGGTTTTCGTCAATTATCTCGACACCAAAAAGTGAATTGAAGTAAGTTCGAGCAAACCAAAGGGGTTTGTGATATAGTAAATTTACCATAATAATAAAGCGGCTTTTAAAGGTCATTACTGACTCGTACCACATCGACGTTCTGGCTCCATCACATTCGATCCCGAGCTTGTTCTTGATATTGTTCTAGATACCCCAAAGTAGACAATTCTCTATCCTGCGGAGCCATCGCCACCGACAGCGACTTCTGCGCCAGTTTTTCTCTCAGAGGATGCTAAACCATTCGTTTAGGGTCGGCTCGCAGAACGTGATCGGGCCAGCGCATCCGATGTCCTTTTATTTCATGAACGGATATCAGGAATTTTCATTAAATTCCTGGTCTCGTTGTTGAATAAAACTCATGCGGTAAAGGTCATCATCATCGCATGATTTGGAACCACATATCATGCACATGATTCTTCTTTCGAATGCCATGAACTATCTTTAATACTCATCTGTTAGGATTCAACTCTCACACCTATACATGACAACGGGTCATGACAACTTTAGCTTGTCAGCTACTACAAGGTAATATCAAAGCATACAAAGTACGGTTACCAGCGACAAGGCGCGCTGTAATATCCCCTTCCACATAGTTATCATGAGTGACAAGGGACTTGAGATACAAGAAACTATTTGTCACTTCTTCAAATGTGTGGTCACCGCACTACTAAAATCCCTTGTGTCTTGGTCTCTACAACCAGTGATCTTATATTTTGTTTTGGACTCATTTATTTTGAGACCACGAAAAGCTGAAAAATGTACAAGTGGTTCTTGTTGGTCTTTGACACCGTTGCCATTCAATCCAATTACACAGATAACATCTGTATTTGCCAGAACCCGGTTGGACTGACGGAGCAGGTTGTCGTCCTAGGGTATTTCACTTTTACCAAAAATAAATTCTAACATGAGATTAAAGAGTATCGGGGACAAATCATCTCCTGCTGTACCGCAGAGCTACGTTCTCAACTTTGCCACAGCATTGTTCCTGCATTACTGTCCTTTTTCATAAACGCACATATTTGTCAGGTATTCCCAGATATTGCAAAGCAAACCATAAACTATCTTGATGGATTGAGTTATAGGCTGTTGGAAATTCAAGAACACGTGATGTACGTCATGATATGTTTCGTAATATTTAGGAAAAATCTTCCTGCCTGAAAAAACTTGATCAGTAACTGACCGATTCAGGCGAAATCCTCATTGGTAGTCACCTACAATTTCCTTCGCCAGAGGCGTGATCCTCTCAAATATTATGTAAGACAGTAATTTATATTCTGTGCAAAGGAGAGCTTGGCCATTCATTATACATAACTTCGCTTTGCGATACTAATCGAATAAGGTCAAAAAGATAATTCCACAAAGTCACTCCAAGGGAATAATTTCTTTTGAGTCTCTGCATGGATAGTGTGAATTCTTTATAGAATGGGCCCTCTATTCACATTTCAGCAGTCTGTATTTGACATTTTTCAAGTAAAGCATTTGACGTTTGTTGAACATTGATTAAATCAGAAAATTGCTCCTTCCAAGATTAACCATAAATTCATTGCGTTCCTTAAACTTGGTACCATTTTTTCATTACAGGAATGACTTAAAGATTCTTTGATAATCCGAATTACAGATTTTTTTAAAACTTAATAATTGTCTGTGTTTGGTCATGTAAACTATTCATGACTTTAGGACTTAGTAGGTTAACCGCAATATATTTTTCTGGTTATTTCTATTTTGTGAAAATTATCACAGTTTGTTTTGACTCCTATAAACTTTTATGATTTTACGAGTTTCATAATTTATTGGAAAGTTTGCAACAAAACATTGATGAGAACATTGCTTTCCCATAACCATTAAAGATACAAATTGGTTTATACAGTTAGTTCAAAGCACTAAATAAAATGAGAACATTATCACCTACAAACTAACGTCGTTACATTGAAAATATAAATAAGTTGTAGTATTGCGGAAGTTTGAGTAAAATTGTAGTCCACAACTGAACAGTGGAAGTCAATTTCATAGTTCATAGACAAAGTCCCCATCAGCCAAGTCCACCAAACAGTACCTTCCCATAAAACTTTTAAATATTTATAATAAATTATATTTATCTTTCGTAATTTAAAACATAGGAAATACCTATTTAATATCAGCTCCCGTCCCTCAAAAAATTCCTCACCTCCTCCTAGACAGTGGGTATTTTATGCTTATATTTGTTTTAAAACCTAATAAAAATAGCTTTCAATTTTATGGTGCGGTTTTATTTCATGATAATACTGCTACTGTATATTTTATAAACACGACAAGAGATATTATAGACGAAAATATCGCAGAGTAAATATTTTTCTAAATAATTTTGACAAAAAAAAATGGAAAATTAATTCTAAATAAATAAATAATGAAAAATGAAATATTTCTCCTATATATATATTTTTCAAACGATGATTATTTGATTGGAAGGTTGGGGGGTTAGTATATCAATAAACCTACCCATCGGTATACTGTGTACATACAACTTTTCCTACACATTGTGTTGGTAATTGAAGAAAGATGGATTAAGAGTTGATTGGTTTTTTATTTTTATTTTATTATTATTTTATCATCCTTAAATTATAATGACTTTTATTAATGAATTTATTTCGATTTCAGAATTTGGTTGTGTTTTATTAATTTAATTTTCATTTATTATTATTTTTATGGTTCGTTTAGATAAAATTATATAGATTTTTCCATTTTTTTATTTTTTTATTTTGCTTTGGCTTTTCAATTGTTAATTGGATTAGTCTTATTTGCACCTAGATATTGTTTGAATTGTTGTCTACAGCTTTATGAATACAAATAGGAAAGATGTAGGAGGGTAAATTTATTGTAAAAAAATTATTTTATTTTAACTTGATACGAAACGTAAGGATATACGTTACGAACCATTTGGGAATGTTGTCTCATGGGCATTTATAAAACTTTACTTACAATAAAATGGTTTAATTTTCCAATATGTTTTTTTGTAACTTACCTGAAAAAGATAAACAAAAAAATATTTAAGTAAATGCAATTAAAATTCATTGAATTTTGTAAAATTGGTAGACGATTATTATATCATGAAAATCATAAAACTGTCACAACCATAAGATGTCAAAATAAAAATATTTTAAAGAAATTATGGAATATTGATTTTCATCTCTATACTGGTCAGGAAAGTTAGTAAATTATTATTTGTAAGTAGGACGTGAAATGTTAACCGTCAAAAAATTTAAGATGTGTTTCGGTCTTAAACCAATTAAAGAAATAAAAGTTGTCTATTCTACTTTATTAACGCTTTCAAAATAAACATTTATCAAATCCAAGAAATGATATACTGAGAAATTCTTAAATAAGAGGGTAAGTGCTTATATATATATATATATATATATATATATATATATATATATATATATATATATATAAATATATATATATATATATATATATATATATATATATATATTTATATATATATATATATATATATATATATATATATATATATATATATATATATATATATATATATACATATGTCTAATATACATATATGTATATATGAAAAATGACTTACCAATAGCTTTATCAGATCCAGGATGTGCTACCGCAAGATACATTAAAGAAAACAATAGCAAGTTGCCAGATTCTAACATATACATACTTTTCGAAACCTTTCAAAATGATAACGAATGCGTCAGATTACGCCATTAGCGCATTTCTATCCCACATTTAAAATATCAATTAAAGACTCTCCGTATCCGCATCTTAAACATTCAGTTCTAAACTACAAAATACTTTACAAACTAAAATAAAAACATTATTGATAATCTGGACTGTAAAAATTACTAACACTACAGGTACAGTAGCAACTATGTATGGTATAGCAACTATTCTCTAGTAATTGTCCATATACACTTTTCATTTCCATTAAGACACTCAAAAATTTTAAAATGTAGATTCAAAATGGAAAATTACGATTACTACAAAAAATACAAAAATGTAAATGGAGTAGGATAAGTTTTAAACTGGATATACAAGGAATAATAATGATCTGCATAAAATACATAGAAGAATCACCATAGAATATACTTGTCGTGAAATTGAATAACTGTTCAGCCTTCAAGTTCATCAGTCGTATGTTTTGTCCAATATTTGGTCGATCAACTATTAAACAATTAAAATAACTTTAAAGATTTCCAAAATAGAAATCAATGAAAACTTTCCTCCAATTTTTAAAAAAAATAATAATTTTAAGGCAGTGTTCGTATAGAAGAAGACAACTAATTTTTTCGAAAACTACTACAATAGTTAGAAACCATAACCATATTAGCTCATGAAAGAAAACACCGAGGAAGTTTTTTGAAGTTCCGAAGTTTTTTGTTCAGATCCCCTTTAAGTTGCGTTCAATAATGTGGCGCATAGACGATTTTGCTTCCAATTATTCATTCCAAACGTTAATTTAGAGCTATTTCTCTTGGTTTTTAAGGTTATGCGAGCCAATACTGAATAAATATTTCATTACTTTTAGTGACTGTTGGTCGAATTATCTTTTTTGTATTATCTTTTTTTAAGGCTTCTGCCAGCTCCTCTAAAAATTAAAACCATTTTAATTCTCTGTTGTTGAGTTATTAAATATAGCGCCATCTATATCATTAATTAAAAAAACAATTTGTCAGCCAAAACCTATTTTCTTTTAGTCATAAAATTCGAAACGTGCAGTAAAAGAATGCTGTGGTAAAAAACTTGGTTCATATACTTGGTTAGTCAGATATATTTTGAGATATAATTTGGGAACTTCCATTGGTAGAATAAATTCAGTTGATTCGAATATTTTAACTTACCCGAAATTGATTACTAATGATGTTGGTCTGTTTCTTTACGAATGTTGTTTACAAAGTAAGAACAACACAACATATTGACCTAAAAAATGGACACGAATATTGCGATTTTTTTATTTATTCGGTCAACACTCTGGAAATTATACGTATCTAATAAATAATTTTAAATCGTGCGCTTACAGAGAACAATGTTCCTGAAGCAAAAATATCTATAATTATTTTTGCCATATAATTCAAGATGGGTGATATGCTACAAAAATTAATTCTATTAATATTAATTCTTGTTGAGCAGAATTAATCTTTTCATTTGTATTTAACCGCGAGTTTAAATCGAGTGACGAACATGACCAATCGGAATGTCCAATCGAGCCCTTCGAGTTGTTGCAAGCAAACAAAAACGGCATCTTATTTCCTGGAATGAATTAACCATGGGTCTTAAAACTTTTGCTTCATTATGTAATTGTCGATTGTATAACGAAGGCGTAAACTGACTACCTTTACTTACACGAAAATTCTATTGTACAACTTGCGCTTTCTCAATTAAAATTTGTTTTACAATATTGATAATTTTTCCCTATTCAGCGGGGCCTGAAGAAATTTCATAAACAAAATTACTATGTTGAGAGCATATTAACGATTCTACCACTATAATAGGTTCATCGGGAATCAGAATGGTGTCAAAAGATTTCACGGTTTCACTGCAATTATGTGGTTTTTTAATGATGCTATTATTACTGGTTAAAATTGTTACGGAAAAAATATAAATATAATTTTTATGTCGTTAAGAAGACCGTTTTTATAGTATTGGTTTCTACAGTAAAAATAATTTTCTACTATAATTTAGTTTAGATCTCTGGCTTTGTAAATGTGAGGTTAATGCATTTGCCTGCTTCGATAATATGTTGGTGTTGCTTGTATATATAAATGAAAACAGAAATATGTTTGTACTGAAATTTATATATATATATATATATATATATATATATATATATATATATATATATATATATATATATATATATATATATATATCTTTACGGGGCAAAAAAAATCAAGATAGTTACAGATCATCAGCCGTTAACTTTTGCACTAAGTAACCGTAACAATAACAATAAATTGAAGAGGTGGAAGGCCTGCTTCGAAGAATATAATTACGAGCTGGTCTACAAACCGGGCATCACCAACAAGATAGCAGATGCCCTATCGAGATTGAAACTGAAAGTAAACAACCTGTCCTCATCAAGCAGCGGGACAATAAACAGTGCAGAAGAAGACGGAACACAGCTTATTCAACATTTTGATCACCAATAAACGTTTTTAAAATACAACTAATATTCACAATAGGCAACGAGATGTACTTCTACGAGGAACCACATAATAACTACCATCGACATTACATAACATTACAAAAGATGAACTAAGGAAAATCATAAAAAAGAAGTTACACCCAACCCTTCTGAATGGCATCAAAATTCCAGAGGAATACATGCAGATGCTTCAAGAAATGAATCAGCAAACTATGTTTAACCACTTTCAGTTATTAAAGGAAGAAGTAAAAGAGATAGTAAGAACCGCCCAGCTAGATAAGGGAGGAATTGTAAACTCTAATCTGTTAGATAAGGAAAAAATAAACCGACTGATTAGTGAAATAGAAAGTTTGCCATATTTTAACGAAATAAAGGCTATCGAACACGCTGAACCAACCATGCTAATAAAGGATACGATAATCCTGTACGTCATCGCCATACCAAAAAAAACGGAGAAAAATTCCATCATGTAAAACTAAGGTCAAGTATCAAAAATAATAGACATATTCACCTAGAATATCAGCATAAAGCATACGGCATGCTCGACAAATTCAAAAGCAGAAGAGAGGTCACCATATGCGGTTTTAACCAGATTCGGGAACTGAAGGAGGATCACTTCATAAACCAGCTAATAAAAGGATCTGATGCAGGATGTGAATTTTTATTCAATGAAAGAGAAATAGTTGAATTGGTAAACGAGAACACATATTTTAAAATAATTTCAACGGTACAATCGCACAGAATGGTTCAGAAAAACACTTGGAAGGCAACTTTCTGATTCAGTATCAAAATGAAACATTAGAAATAAAAGGATGGACCTTTACCAACAAGGAGATTAAAACATCTCAAATCCTCCCACCTATTTTGCAAAAAAATATTACTCCAAGAGGAGAAAACTCAACTTGGAGAATCTACACAATCTTCATCAAAAAAACAAAACACCAACTTGTCGAAGATTATAAAACCAATAACGCAGAAGACAAAGGGATCGTAACATTAATTATAAGAGTAATTATCATCTTCATAGCTCTAACGAAATACAGGAGGCGAAAGAAAACAGTCTGTCTTCCGAAGGAAGGTATTACAAACCAAGCAACGTCTTCAGGGATGCAACCAATTCAAATAAAATTCTAATCCACGGGTCGCGGATTTTCAAAGGGGGAGAAGTTAACCACATGATACCATTAAATTCCATTCTACCAACACGTGGGAAGTGTATTCACCAACGGTTGAAGTAACGTCCTACATATTCATCATGAAATAAATATATATATATATATATATATATATATATATATATATATATATATATATATATATATATATATATATATATATGTGCTTTTGTTCGTAAAAGGACCAAATTTGTATCTTTCGAATAATCAAAGGATTTATTTTTAAATTGTTACTAATTGCAATGCTTTAAAGTCCATTAAAGTTACCTCTATTAAATTATGTACTTTCAAACAATCTATTTAACTAAGTTCTGTTAATTGAATTATTTGATTTAAGGTAATATTTTACAGTTAACTTTTAATTCTTTGTACACATCGAACGAAATATTCAATTATAAAAGTTTAAATCTGCTTTTGTTCGTAAAAGGACCAAATTTGTTTCTTTCGAATAATCAAAGGATTTATTTTTAAAAAACCGGATATAATACGTAATACTTTACTAAGTATCCATAACATTCTAAAAATATCCATAGAAATATCAAACCCTTGTAAATCTAATAAAAATAATCAAAATTAGTAAATCTCAAACATCAATACGATATTTCCAAGAAGCTAATCTTTTGAAATTTAATTATGTCATTTTAAATACTATAACTAAAAAATTTATAATTTTGTATCTGCCACCTACAGACAAAACGAGTAGAATATTTTATTTTTATGTTTAAATTAAAGCTATGTCCCTCAGGTGAAATTGATTTTAAATAATTTATGTTCGTGCAATATAGTTCAAAATATTATCAAAATAGTTTTAATATATTATGTGCACAAAAAAAGTGAACCTTTTAATTAAAAAAAAAATTATTTTTATGCCATTAAATACAAAATACATATTTTTTTTTTAAATTACTAACTGAACCACTAAAATTAACATTTTATCCAAATGGTAATTTTACGAATTTCCAACTCTCATTAACATTTTGAATTTTTTTTTTTTCACAATTTACATATTTTATTAAACCCCAAAAATAATGGTATCTTTGCTTTTAGCCAGTTTACATGCAGAGCAGGACCAAAATAAAATAACCTTTACCAATTTAATTGTAACAACATTTTGAGTTTTATTTACTTGTACATACGTCACTTTTGTGCGTATTGATTTTAATGCAAACCGAATATAAAAATTGTAATTGGAAAAACCTCATTTTCCCTAATCATCAATATCGTCATAACACCATGGAGCATTATATATATATATATATTTATATATATATATATATATATATATATATATATATATATATATATATATATATATATATATATATATATCAGGGCTGGCGCTAAACTAGTTTTTACCTGGTGTTATGCAAATTAAATGGTTTTTGTAAATATTTTGCAGGTCCTTCCTGCAAATAAACCAGAATTTCAGTACTTTACTGTCATAAACTTCGGCTGAGTGTCATGTCAATAAGTCCTTGTCGTTTACACTATGGCTTATTATATATTATATCAAATAAATGCAAAATTAACGGTCGCAACTCATCTAAACAACGCATTAAAAACTTAACGAAAATTGTCAATTTAATCCATACTTAATTCAACATTTATTAGCGTATTAGAAATTCTATTCTGTTTTTGTTTTTTTAGCACAATTTCATAAATTTAACTTAACGAAAATTTTCAGTTTAACGACCCAACGAAATATTTTTTTTATTTTGAGGATATAAATATATATAATAATATATAACGTTTTTCAAAAAGTAACAAATAGTTTTGGTTGAACTGTGCTCCAAGAAATTAACGAGTATTTAACGAAATATTTAAAGTTTTTAAAAGGTGAATTAAAATTATTGATCGAACCTTCAAGCAATTAAGTTCAAAGCATTGCCAATGCACTTGATAATATCAGTGTGATATTAATAGCTTTTAACTTTTTTATTTTTGGACCAAAAAAGCTAAAACGATTCAAAAACGAACTTAACGAAAATAATCTATAGAAAATTAGCAATTATAAGCATGAAACCCTTTATCTTTAATAAACTTGACGAAACTTTGCTATTTAAACGAAACAATGAATAATTCTTTTATTTCACGTATAACGTTATTTACCGTTACTTTAAAATTTTTGAAAGTAAATTAACAAGTTATAGGTTCGAATCACTTTTTAAGAATATTGTTAAGAATAAGTTTAAATAACTAATTCAAACGTGTTTATGAACGTGCTAGTAATTGATTTTAATAGAAATTGGAACTATAATTGACAATCAACACTTTAATTAAACATTGAAAAACTTAACGAAAAACTTTCATATTTTATTTTATTTTATAGCGTGATTCAAGTAACTTAACGAACAATTTATAAAGTTTAAACTGAAATTATTTATTCAATTGATAGGTTATCATCTTAAACTTAGAAGGCTCCTGGCATATTGTAAGATTAATTAATAATTGTAAAATCGTAAAAGCTATCTGTAGTAGATAATAAATTTTTAGCAAGGTTGTACAAACTTTGTTGAATTATTCGTGAAAATATCAAATGTTTTTCTTTTTACACAATATATTGCTACCAATTTGGTTAAAGAGTCTTGCACAGCGAGCTTAAGTGTTCACAGTTTAAGTTTAGATTGTAATATGTTTTCTATTGGTCCTATTCAGACAAGAGTGATCTTGTTTGAAATCGAACTTAACGAAACTTAATTAACGAAAATTAGCAATGTCGATTAAATTTAAAAATTATTGGAATATTAGTAATTCTAATCTGGTTTTTTAAATTAACTTAACGAAACTTTTCAAGTTTAACCAAATGTAATATTTTTCTATTTGTTTGTTTTCCTACAACGATTTATTAATAATCCTAAAAGGAAAAATACAATGAGAATGAAACCAACCCGATTAAAATAAAATGAGCCGTTCAAATATCAATTTCAAAGCAGTACGTGAGAGTGTTAATGAAAATCCCAGAACATCAAGTCGGCGTCGTGGACAAGAATTGCAAATTTAACGAAGCTATCTGCAGCGTATTCTCACAAAAAATCTGTGTTTCCATGCTTACAAAATTCAATTAACACAACAACTGTAATCTAATGACCATGCACAGCAAAGAGAAATCGTTGAACGGATTATTAAACATGTGGATGCTGATTTTTCGAGCGAAAACATCCTAAGCGATGAACCACATTTTCACCTTGATGGCTTTATTAATCGCCAAAAAATTTTAAGCTTCATCAAACTAAAACTAAAGTGAAACCGTAAGAAGTTTTCAGTGATAGAAATAAAAAAACTAATCGTCAATAGTATTGCATCCAAACTTCTTATGTGCAAGTATACTAAAAGTCATATCTCCTAAAGTGTAAACAAGTCAAGAAGTAAACGTCTCCATTGCTTTAAAGAAAATTACATACATGATTTAAGGCTTTATGTCAATAATAGAGAGAACCATGGATCTAATAAATCAAAATATGAACACATTAATAAGGTTATAGTTGTGAAATACTTAAATTGAAAAACTTAAATTGACTGTCCCATATGGGATTAAATTGGCTCAGCTAAACACAAAGCATAGGTTCAAATATTTCCTATTGGACACATTATTGACATAATGTTAATATTAGAAACAAACTTTACAAAAAAAAACATCTCAAAATTAATATACGACACTTAGCATCCAGATGGATGCGGAAGGTGATTAGAATGCAAAACATACTCAATGGGGTCAAGATTAATCACAAAGATTAAGTATTGAAAGGCAATTCCCATGTTGTGGATTTTAAAAATTTACATTTAGCTTTGACATTTAGCTTTTGACATTTAGTCAACCCAAACCTCATCCCAAACCTCGCTTAGAGTAAGACCAACTTAGAGAAAATTTTTGATTTATTTAAAATTTCGTTTCGTAAAATTACGTAAAATTTCGAAGAAGCCTGGAAGAAATTAGTTGCCAGATACAACAAGCCAAAATCGTTTGTGTATTCTCTTATTCAATCATTCATGGATCAAAAAAATTGTTATCAAGCCAGTCATCGTGAACTGAAAAAATTGTGTGATATCTCCGATGAAGTGATTCGTGGATTGAGAGCAATAGGAGATAGCTGAACTACGAGACCCTTGGCTTGGACACCTGTTGATCAATAAAGTAGACACTGAGACTAAGCAGTTGTGGGCACAAGAGTCGGTCAATGATAATTTTCCAACTTTTAACAAGTTATAGAAATTTCTTGCTACAAGATGCGATGTATTTGAGTCTTGAGCATCACTGAATAAGCCAAGCAGATCCGCACAACCAAATGTGAAATCCTACTATAGCGCTCAATCAAATAAGTGGAAGCGTGGTGCCTGTAAACATAGGGCCATGTGTTCTATAAATGCCCTTTATTTAAAACAATGGACATGGAGAAACGAACTTTATTAATTAAAAATTCTAATAGTTGTAGTAATTGCTTGCATGAAGGGCATTTACAGGCACAATGTTTCTCCCGAGCTCTGTGTTTAATTTACAAAAGGCGTCATCACTCATTATTACAAACAGATAAACCCTCAACAAGTCTACAAGCAACCGCCGAATTATTATTAGCTTCCAATCGAACATCCCACAAACCTCGCCAATCAACACACAGACAACCTACCATCAACATTGTCATCACAATATTCAACAAACAACTCAACTATTACATCCTTGCACGATTATCAACCTACCCTCAACACGTTATTGCCCACAGCCTTGATATATGTTCAAGAAATCAGTGGGCAGCAAATGCTGGCGAGAGCACTGCTCGACTTCGAATCTCAAGCTACATTTATTTCTGAATCATGTATTCAACGCTTAGGCTTAAAGCAAATGTTTGCACAAATTTCCATTTAAGGTCTAGCTTCTTGTTCAGCGGGAAAATCGAGAGAAAAAACAACTTTAACTATTCAATCACGAGTAGTTCCACATTACTCAAAACCAATGACGGCACTTATAATGGAAAAAATCTCTTCAACTCTTCCTAATTCAATGATAAAGATACCCAAAAGCAACAAAGTTTAAAACTTAAAACTAGCAGATCCCTATTTTAACAGGCCTAATTCCGTCGATATATTGATTGAGCGGAACACTTTTTAGAAATTTAATCCGAACAGAAATTGGCAATACAAGACATACCTGTTCTCCATTCACCTAAATTGAGATGATTAACAGCGGGTAAAATAAAAAAAGCCAAAGAAGATTGCAAGGTACACAATTATAATGCAAATTTGGATTTTAGCATTACAAATGAAAATTTGATGGAAATATTAAAGAAATTTTGGAAGGTGGAAGAAACTGAAAAGAAGTCCAAGCTACTAGACGAGGATGATCCTTGTGAAATACTGTATTGGAACACTACTACTCGAGCTCCAGATGGCAGATTCATAGTTCCATTACTCTTTAAAAATCAACCACCTAACCTAGCAGTTTTAATAACTCAGGCAATTGAAAAAAGATTTAAGCGATCAAACGAATATTATAAGGACTATAAAATATTTATGGAGATTACCTTCACTTAGGCCATATGATACAGATACCTTGGGCAGATGTTCCAACTAAAAATAATAAAAAGTATTTCATGCTTCATCATGCCATCTACAAGGAAAGCAGAACTACAAAACCAGGGTTGTATTTGATGCATCCTTTAAAACCAACAATACAGTATCGTTAAACGAATGCTTAAATATTGAACCAAAGCTTCAACCGGAGCTAAGAACGACTCTATTAAGACTTCGCCAATACTTAGTAATAATAAATGCCGACATAGAAAAAATGTACCGATAAATTTTTTCTCACCCATCACACGAAGAACTCAGTTCTCACAGCTGTATGCCAGTTACGTATGGAACTTCATGTGTCCATTCCTGGCCATTCGGTTACTAGAATAGGTAGCAAAAAACGCAGAAAAGCAATATCCAGAAGCAGCTAAAGTCATTCGGAATCATTTTTATATGGATGATCTGTTAACACGCCGTGCAACCACCGAAGAAATCAGATAGTCGAAATTTTAACCACTTGTGGGTTTACATTGTAATAGATCGTTCAACATTTGTAATTTATGTACCGCACTTAACGTCTGATTTTCATGCACCGATGTTATATATAAGTCAAGGAAGGATGGCCATAGCTTGTATTCGCCCTTAAATGGTTCTATATTTATTTTGGGTAGTCGTACATCTTGTAGTTGGTGCATACCTTGCAGGAAAGTTTGCTGCGGTCCAATAAATTGACCTAAAGTAGCTTTTAGATCCTGAGCTTTGGGTTTCTGATGACGAGACCTTGCATTTATTGCTGCCTTCAAAATTGAGCAGGTATTAAAATATAGTTCATCCACCTGGTCTGTTACAGGAGAATAGTCTGCAAAAGCCATTAACTCCAATTCGTAGTCGTTAAAATCTTTGTAACGTTTACCACATTGCTCTTCCCGCGTTTGTCAAGCTTCTAACGTGGTTTCACTGGTAATCGTTTCACTATTCATCTTTCTCAAAAAACAGGAAGACGCAATTATAATATGTTCTTGCTTTATACATGTGTTTGTCATTTTCATTCTTGTTTTGTAACACGTTGCTCTATATTTTGCTCATTTTTCGTATATCACTAATACAAAAAGAAATTGGTGTAAAAACTAACATAATAATTCGTATCCTGAGAAAATTCTCTCTTACTCCAAAATTAACACTAAAATTTATTTAAGGTAGTAGACCAAATTTTAAACTTTGGAATTTAGTACTGCAGATTAATTGCAGTCAAAAATCCTGTAAGCAGTCAAACTGTGCCAGTTGTTGACTACATTTTAATAAGACATAGTGTATTTAATTTTTACATATTAAAATATTGATTGGAATCAAATTATTTAAATTTTATGTGAACTTAATATTAATAAAACATGAAAATATTAAAATTAATAATAAATAAAATAAAAATGTCGATATAGTTTAGCAGCTTGCATTGGTGCAGGTTACATATACGAGTGCATTTGCTGCAATTTTTGAAAAACTGCAAAATTTGCGCAGCCGTTCAATTCTTGAAAGCACCTGTGGTAATAAATCAACAAGGATGAAATAAAAACTTTTCAAAACTCATTGCTTTGCTTAAATTAATTGTTATTCAATAATATAATTGTTATAGAATTTGCTGATAATTGTTTAATAGATTTCATGGTAAAATATAATTGTCACGTTTAAAACCGGAACAGGACAAAAATGAAGACGGTAAAAATGTAAACAAACATGAAAATAAAAATAATTAATTATTATTTAAAGCAGCCACGTACGTATTCTTATCATGAAGATAAATAAAATGAAGGAAAATAAAAGCTTTATAAATAAAGCACACATAAAGTGTATATTCTATTAACAAAGAACAATTAAAATTTTTTTTTTTTTTCATTTAAACCATACCAATTTTTTTTCACTGTGCTTTAGATGAATGCAATTTGTTTTTTACTTTTAAAAACGATATATACGTGTGCTGGTTTTTTTGTGTAATATAAGGTATAGCGTAAATGTAATGAGGATAATTTCCTGTTCAGATTAAGGAAATACGATAACCTAAAATTTATTTTCGCGTTATAAATTATTTTTACCGTATTTTATATACCCGATAAATTATAGGTTAGATTTTAAAAGCATAGTAAATAATAAAAAAATGAATTAACAATGTGGCTTGCATACAAAATAAAACAACAGCATCTATTACAATGCATTTTCAAAAGGCGGAATCTTTTAAATTAATTATTTAAAGTAGCTCAAGTTTTTGAATATAAATAGCATAAAAACCGAATAATTGTTTCCTAATATGTCAGTAACATTTTACTCGTTTTCTATTTAAATACCTTAGAATCTTACTTGATATCTAAAAAAGCGTTTCCGAAATGTTAGCCCTAAACTTATAAAATATGATATTATGTCTAACTCCCAAGTCAAATATTACAAAATAATTTAAACTTACAATATGGCTTATTTTTAATTTATGAAAGTTTAACATAAACACAAAAGCTTTTTAATACATTACCTGCATTTTGAAATATAGAGCAGTTGGTTAAAACGATTTTTAATTTTTTCTTAAAAAATTTTGAGACAAAAGCTTTTAAAAGATTTTCTTAAATATTATTTAACATAGTATAAACTTAATCAATGCAAAATAGCTTTAATAACTTTTTATTAAGTTTCAAAAAAGCTCAGAAGAAGATTTGACATAAGGCTTTATTAAGCTTTAAGTAAATTATATATATATATATATATATATATATATATATATATATATATATATATATATATATATATATATATATATATATATATATATTTATATATAAATATATATATATATATATATATATATATATATATATATATATATATATATATATATATATATATATATATAAGGTTTTCAGATTAAATACGCTCGGTTTATTCTTTGTAATGCAAACTTTAAGAAATCATGTAGAAATGGTAATTAATAATAAACTTTTTTGAAACTTTTAAATAAGCTCAGTTTCTTTCAAAATTTAACAACATACGAGTACAATACCTTGGGAAGAAATTTCAAAATTTGTTTGTTTAAGTGTAAAAGCTTTAATGTCATACTTGCACAAACTTAATTCTTCTGATTTTATTAAATTAAACAATAGTTTAATATTTAAAATAACGAAGATAAGTTTATATATAGTTATAAAAGCTTTATAACGTATAAAAAGGCATTGTTGTAACACTTTTACTATACATTTGCTGTTATGTGCTTTTAGGTTTTTTAAATTTCAATATTATTAATCAATTCGAGACTTAACTTAACAAAATTTAATAAAGTAATAATTTAGGGATTTTAAAATATATTAAAATTTTAAAAGTACAGGAACATTTAATTAAACTACATGCTTTTAAGTCATGGAATTCCAAAACGATTTAAACCTCCGAATAATTATTGAAGCTTCCCTACTTTATGTTAAGTGGGGAATAAACTCCAAAATTATTTAATGTTAAAGGTTTAAATATTGTGTTCGACCAATTGTTTCTGATTTTAAAATATATCACATTTTAAAACTATTTACAATTAAAATTTTGAATATTTATAAAAGCTTTAAAACAGTATTACTAAGAGAGCTTTGCTGCTTTAGCATTGCACTGTCAACGATATATAGTTTAGGTATCGAAAAAGTATAGCAATCTCGGGGTAATTGCTGACCTCACTTCGTTTACCCAAATTGAAAATGGAACGTACAAATGATATGTTCAATGGGTCTGAAAAAATTGAGTACAAAGAAGCCTTTGTTTGTATTAAAGATAAAAGTATTTGGCTCACTTAAGTTCTCAACAACAGTTTTCAATAACAATGAGTGAGAAACCATCGTGACCCAAACTCTTATTGACATTTAAGTTGGATAGACCATCGAAGATTTCATCTATAATAAACGATAGTTAAGTAAATTGCTGGGGATATTTAGATTGAATGACTTAACGTTAAGCACATACTGGTTTATATACTGGAGTGTAGTGGATGCTCGTTCAAGCTTTTAAGAAAGTGTTGTCACTTAAAAATACCAGATCTAAAAATTGTAATGAACTGTGGCACGTGTGGTATATGCCATGAGAAAAAAGGGTGAACAAATTTAACACGAAATGTTAACACATCAAGGCAAGAATGACATGCAATTGATCTTAACAAGGTAACCAATACTCCGCCATTTTGAAGAAATTTACTAAAGGATGCCTGTTTTTTCTATGTACGACATAATTTGATGGAAATTATTCTTCAAACATATAGTATTCAGTAGGCTACGCCTTTGAAATGACAACAATATCGGAATTGTAATCGAGCTCGAACCATAAAAGCGTTGTTGTAAAGAGTCACCCAATAAGAAGTGATTTTTGAATAGCTATTTGGGCAGCTGTCAATTTTAAAGCTGTCATCTTTTCACGTTTGACAAGTAAAAACTACACCATTACTAAAAATGGTACGATACACGCTTCAACAACGCATTGAAATTGTTAAAATTCACTACAAAAATGGTAAAAATTTTGCACTGTCACAGTTCGCAAAACTAAAGCACTTTTGGCCTTCGTGAAGCACTTCCTCGACCGGCAATAATGAAACTGATGGAAAAATTGAGCTCTTGGGACAAGTTAGTGATGTGAGGAATTGAAACCGTGTGCGCCGCTCAAGAACAACTGAAAATATTGCTGCTGTAAAACCCAGATTTTTCGATTTCTCGTCGGTCTTTGGGATTAGACATTCCACAAACGATATTACACCGTATTTTGCATAAAGACTTAGGTCTTAAGGCTTTTAAAGTTCAGTTAACACTAGAACTCAAGCCGGTCAATCACCATAAACGTCGTATCTTCGCTAATTGGGTGCTTCAAATGCATCAAAATGATCCGGATTTTCATCGAAAAATCATCTTTAGTGATGTGGTCCATTTTTAGCTTTTAGGCTACATTAATAAGCAGTATTGTCGCATTTTGGGCTCAGAAAATCCAAGAATGATTCTTGAAATACCTCTCCATCCTCAATGTGTCACTGTTTGGTGCTGTTTTTGGGCTGGCGGTATGATTGGACCTTACTTTTTCGAAAATGAGGATTGTGCAACTGTTACGGTGAATTGATTGCGCTACCGCGCTGTAATTAATGATTGTTTATGGTCGCAATTTGAAGATGTTGATGTGGACGATGTTTATTTTCAGCAAGACCGGGCACGTATAGCGCGAAACAATCAACGAAACAATTGCAATTTTGCAAGAAAAGTTTCTTGATCGTGTTATTTCTCGAAGAGGTGATTACAATTGGCCACCAATATCTTGTTATTTAACACCTTTGGACTTTTTTCTTTAAAGCCACGTGAAAGTAAAGGTCTACGTCAATGCTTCACAATCAAAGCAAGAACTTAAAGATGGAATTCGTGAAGTCATTGAGGACATACAGCCACAAATCTGCGAATTGGTCAAGGAAAATTTCATGAAAAAGATATGGTGCTGCAAACGTAGCCGTGGCGGCCATTTGGCTGATATTTTTTTCAAATTTTAAAGGCATACCTTCTTCTTTACAATGAAAAAACCATTCATTGATTCCTTTTAAAAAATACTCGTTTTTCTTTAATATCAAAATGAAATCTATTATTGGAAAACTCTATAATTGAGAGATGTAAAGGCTGTTGACCAGTGGCTTCTAAGTTGCGAAAAATTATTTACTAAAAATACTAGTAAGGGACATTAAAACCAGGTTAAAAGTTCAAAATTAGTTTAAACTTTCAAGGTTTCACTAACGAAGCTTAGTTTTTTTTTAAATTGATAGAAATCTGGTTTTGCAGTGTATTTCAAGCTTATAGAGAAAGCTTATACAATTAACTAATACAATTTTACAATTATTTATCAATAATTGAAACTCCGCGATCCAACAATTACGCAACATATATTTGGTTTTTACTGTTTTGTTTACAAAAGTGATCCGTATATACTTTCGATGAAAGATGATTACTTAGTTAAACTCTAAATTAATATTTCAAAGCATTCACTGTAAATGCACCAAAAATGCAAGTACTGGACAGCATGATATTTATCAACTTACCAATCACTTTTGGAGTTATTCTTAACTTTACATAAAATCCTATACCCAGAGACATACTCATACAGACGGGATGCGTTGGTAAGATTATAGTGGCACCCACCATAATTAAACATTTTTTTTAGCATAAGTTTTGATAATCGACGTATTTAGTTATAACTGTAAATTATCAAAAAATAACTGGCAATGTATAGTTTATAACTTCCAAATGACTGTACTATTCTAAAAACTGTAGACTTTACTTTATGCCACCGAATTTCTTCGAAAACAACGAGTTCCAAACGATAATCCTTCTTACAACAAAATAGATCGTCTTTGCTATAACTACTTTCTCGTTTAGAAATCTAACTTTTAAATACAGTTAGAATCTGTGAACTTTTACGTTTTATTTCAAAATTCGATTTATTTTTTTTTTATGTGTCAAGTAAAATAATCTTTACTGTGTAAAAATTTAATGTCTATTGTGCAGGTCATAGAATGTGATACTACAACTATAAGAACTTATTTACCTGGTAATAAAATTCTAAGGTAATATCGTTTTTATAGAAAAAAAATTCGAGAAAACATTCAAAGTTCGATTTCTAAAGAAAAACACAAAAAAAACAAAACTTAAACCATTTTCATTTATCACCATCGATATACTTGTCACACCTTAACAAAATATTTTACCGTTAGGTACTATTATTATAGTAGTTATGAAGATATACGAAAATTATTTTTTTCTAATTATAAATCAATTATTTCCACATTATGATTTCATCTTAATTAACTTTCAAGTTTTATTTAATTTAAAAGCACGTGAAAAAAAAATAATTTGCCGAACATAAGCCAACCGACCAAAAAATATTGATAAATATCTTAGTTCTAATTTATAATTATATTAAATAAATAATAACAGTTCTTAATGTAATCTTCTCCTATTATCACTTTAATTATTTACATCGTTGATTTTCTGATGGATTTATCCATTTTTTTGACATTTTCGTTTATTCGACAGTATATTTATATATTTTTAGGGAATAACTGCGGTGTGAGGAGGTTGGTGTACGAGTTCTATTTAGACACATCGAAAGTCCTACCAAAATAGATTTCAAAATTATTATTTTGCAGTAGACGGTAACTATTGCTATATAATAGATACTAGGGGACCTCTGTACATTTGTACAAAATGCTTTATTACTAATATATTTTACAGGACACTACATTATCCGCAACTGTAATATCATTTTCTGTTTTCCCACGACTTGGTGTTACCAAAACTGTTCTTTTAAAGATTTTTATTTAGCAGTTCTAGAGAACGATTTGTTCTTCAAAAACTGATAAATTTCGATAACTGATAAAGCCAGTATATTTCAGCAGCTACTCCTGATGGGGTGAACAGAAACAAAAGATTAGAGAATAAATGTCATTGTTGAAGAAATGGTAAGCCTACCGCTTCAAACTTTATTCAAAAAGGACAATACTAAATAAAAAATATATAAATTTTAAACTCAGTGTCAAGAGTGCAGATGCATATAGCAAAAATTATAATGCTTAATTTTGTGCATGTAATAAATTTATCTGATGGATATCATTAATAGAGACAATTATATCTTTTTTCGGGATAGGAACGGTTGAAGCAACTTTCCATAAATTTAGCAAAAAACTTTTTTAAAAATTTAGTTATGATGAACGTATAATGTGAGGCAGAAACGAATTAAAGCATTTTACGAAATTTACTGAATTTAATTTCAGTTGCCATAATAACCAGAAGATGTAATAACCAGAAACTGCAATACAAAAATGAGGATTGATATTTCAATGTTCAATATTTAAGATAATTTAAGAGCTATATAAATCTCGTTTGCACTAGGCCTAGTTTAGCTGCTATAGTTGAAAAATTATCATTTTTTTTTAGTTTTATTTATAACTAAAGAATTGGAAAACATTTTGGTGTTAATTAAATTTACATCGCTGTTTGGTGTGACTTGATAAATTTGTCGAGTATTTTGAACTGTATTGGAATTACAAAATCTTTTATTTAGTAGCTTTTTGGTTGCTACGTATTCTAATTTAGATACATAGTCAAAATGTACAGATTGAAAAAACTCTTCTGGTGTATCGAACAGGCGGCTCCCGTCAACATTTCTCAACGAAGCTGCTCTAGTACATCTCTTAATGCTACTTCCTACACCATCTGATAGTCCCTTTCCATGGTTGGGAGCAAAAAAACTTCCATTCGCAATCGACGTCGAAATCTGTTTTGTGAAAGTTGATGTTGGCAAAGTTCTTTTTGTTTTTAAATTGGAATACTGCTCCATCCGAAAAACACTAACTATTTTTTGGTGTTGGATATTCAGCTTCATTTGATTTTAAAAATGTAAGAAATTTGGTTTGAAACCCGTAGACAGCTACAGTGTCATGTGCTGTATCTTCTGAGATTACTGCCTAGGATATTATGCTTGTTGAATCTGTTGCTGATTTATAAGTAATGTAGCAGCATTTTTTAGTTGTTTGATAAAACTATGCACCAGCTCATTACATTCTGCACATTTTGATGGAAATAGGGGAAAACCAATCATTTTAGTGAAACTTTCAAAGCAGTCCCACTTCAAATTTGCACAGGACACTTTTTTTAATAACTCTTTTTCATGTATAATAGCAGAATCTCATTTTAGATAATACCAGGCATAATTAATTTTTATTCTGATGAATTATGCACACACAAATAGTATGTGTACTCTTTTGGACGAAGCTCCGCAAATTTAGAAAATCCAATAGTTTCAGTTGGATTTTGTTCTAAAAAATGCTGGTAAGCCTCGACTAAACTACATAAAACTAGCATTTCAAGCTTTTTAATTCGTCCTCCATTAGGATCACGAACACTAACGAAACCATTTGCCCCAGGAAGATGACGATTAATATCCATACTTCGGTAAAATGCTTCTATTATCGTAATTCTTTCAGAGGAGATTCCTGATTTTGCTTTTTTAGATTCTGGGAAGCTGCGATGTCCGTACTCTTTTATGAGACACTTATACCATGTGTTTCGCCGCTTTAAATGTTTCCATGATTTTCTGGTATCAGAGACAGGAGGAACACCTGATTTGCGTACGATATCTCCTGCCGATTATATGCTTCCAAAACGTTGTGTAACAGTTCCTGGTCATTTTCATCATTTGTCTCAGATATTGGTAATATTTTTGAAACAGGCAAGCGCAGCACGTTTTCGCAAGTAAGTTTTACTACTTTTCTAGTGGTTTTTGATAACCTGCCTCAATTAACCTGTATTTTCTTACTGGTGATCCATTCAAACTTCAGAGAACTTATTATGATACACTTCTTCTAGAAATGTTGTTGGTGAAATTGATATCGGATTCGATTGATCTGAGGCGCTAGTGCTTGATAACATTGGTGCTTGATTTGTACAATTGTATGCTGCATTTGCCACAAATTCTCTGATTAAATATATCGCACATTTTTATCAGCAGTTTTTCTTGAATTTGCCCATATTGTTTGACTTTTTCAGCTAATGCTGTGCTAACAGCTTTCGAATTAATTTTTTAAATTTTATGATTTTCTAAATAGAATGGATTTCAGCACTGCGCATGTACCATCGTTTAATTTACTTTCACTTTTAGCTTATTTTAATTTAGTTTTACTCAAAAAATTTACGAAAAACACTACTTTTTGTTTGCAAAAATTTAAGTATTAACTAAGTACAGTACAGATTTGTCCGACTATTTATAGCAAGCAGTAAAACAGGTGTATCGTTATTTTACCATAATTACCCCTAATTTTATTATCTTTAGTTTTAATTAACTCTGCAGTTCTATTACCCCTAATGTTATAACCTCTAGTTGTATTACTCCTAATTTTTTTGTTTGTTTTATGACTCATTTGAAGCTTTGTTTAATTGCATTTTAAAATCAATTGTGGAAAAAACTTTTGTTTCTCTCTTGTTTTAAGTTTAAACCACTTTTTATGTGAAAAAAACTAAAAAAATGATCATTTTTCAACTTTAATTTTTCGCGATTTTTAGCTCGCTTAAAATGGTGAACATTCAGCTTTAAAATGGTATATCAACACTTAAAAGATATTGGTAGCTACGCCTTCCAGTTACAGCTCGCTATAACCAATAAAATAACGGTACTTTTTTAAATTTAATTGCCAATTAATTTAGCATGAATATTAATCTTTTTGATGTAGTAAAACCAAAAAAAAAATATAAAGTTCAAAACAGGCCAAAACTGACAAATCGTATAACGGGACTATCAATTGTCAGAATAAAAAATAAAACACGCGAGTCTTGTTATTTAGTCAGATTACCAATAAAATAATGAAAAAATGGAAATCTAAGAGATGAGTTTTGGGAAATGTGAAAAATTTACTGAATTAAGATGGATCACTCATTATATATATATATATATATATATATATATATATATATATATATATATATATATATGTATATATATATATATATATATACATATATATGCATATATATATATATATATATATATATATATATATATATATATATATATATATATATATATATATAAATATATTATTTTTATTTTTATTATTTATTTTCATAAAAAAAAAACATATTTTCTTTTATTTGTATTGCGATTAAAATCCAAAATAAAATAATTTAATAAAAACAAAATGAATAAAAATAAATAAACTATTATATAAAAATATTTTCATCATGAGGAAGATACTTTGCATTTTTATTTTTTTTTAGTCTAGATAATCAAATCCGGAGTACATGGTTTAAATAAACAAATACAGAGTGTTTCAGATATTCTCCAGGAAATTGTAACTCTTAAAAATAAAATGTGTCGATCATATGCCGGACACTCTGTGTCGTCGTCAAATTTATATTGTATATTGAAAGAAGGATAAATAATGAAAATTTATTTAGGACTATAATAAAAAAATACATGATAAAAAATACAAACTAGGAAAATGAAAGATGATAAATATATAAAGAGCAACAAAAAATTTATCAAACAAAAAAGCGGAAGATCTCGAACGAAACCCAAAAGAAATTGGTATACCTTTCGGCGACACAGAAAATTATGTATCCTTTAAACCATAAACATATATACGATGGTATATATACAATATATAAAATTTTTTATTTTTTTTTTTTGTTATTTCGATTCGGGAAAAACGAGTAATTTTTCATTTTCTTCAACATAAGCACATATAAGTTCAAACAGAACAAAAAAATATCTACCTCGTCATCTTGCTACTATTTTTGCCATATATGATGTGTTTTTTTTTTTGTATATAGTACAGAGAAAAATCATTTATATATACAGCGTCGACGAACGAAAGACGGTAAAATGAGTTAAAAACTTTATTTTTGAAAATAGAAAAGGGTTAATAGAATCAAACCAACAACAACAACAACAACAAATAACAAAAAAAAGCACATCGAAATGCTCGTTAAGTAAAGTGGATTTTATGTTAATGGAATTTTTCAGACCATATTTTATAATTTATTTTCGTCTCTATCCTGGCTTTATATCATGACACAGGTATATAATGTCTTGTTTAGATAATTTATTAGGCTTAATAGATTCAAATATTTGGTTGACGAATTTTTTGTTATTTTAACAATGATATACACATGTGATGTGGGGCAATTAAAAATAACTTTATCTTGAAATGTTGGGTTTAATTTATTCTCGTTTAGTTAATGTCCATCATCGGTATTATTATTCATTGTAAGATTATGTAAATGAGATTGATTAAGTCAAGGCAGGTTTATGAGTGTCAACCTCAAATGAAGCCTTTACGGTTAATCAAAGTCTACCATTAAAAAGGTTTAGTAAAAGTAAATCAAATGACCCAAGTTAGGCCATTTGATTACTTTTTACCATAAAATCCACAATTTATTTATGATGATTTTCACATGATCAATCATAATAATCACAGAAATCGGTCTGCTAGGAGGAGTAAATATTAGCAGACTTAATTAACTATTCAAACTATATAATAGTCTCTGCTGGATTATTGCTGAATTGAATTTATCATTTTGTCACTATCAAACCACTCATAAAATGGTGATTACATTGTCATCTATGCATCATAGATGACACTGCACCTAATCAAATTGGTGTTGTTACGTATATCAATTGACATACGTGGCAACACCAAACATAATAGGAAAAAAAAACAAAAAAAGACAAAAAATTCTTTCTTTTTGGGTTTGCTGATTGGAGGAGACAAGACATAATCAATAAATACAATTACAATTTACAACTCATAATCAAGAAAAAAATATAAGTGACGGCGCAGACCCACGTGGAAGCGGTGAAGAGTAGTAACAAATGGTGACCCCTACAAAAGATACGCAACCTTCTAGTGCATCGTTGTAAACCAAGTATTTATACGCCTAAGGTTACAAATAAAGTGCAAAAATTGAGTCCGAGCTCGAGAATTGGTTAATCGTTGAAGGATTAGCCGCACTACTGACATAAAAACCCTCATTCAACCAACGAGCTTTGTTTCGAATTTAAATGTTATCAGCCTTGCAATTACTACGAGGTAAAACAAATACCAACGAAAATGCCTAATACAGAAAATGAAGACTATAATTCAAAAAACCGTTAGGCCCTCTGTGTGTCGAGGAATGCACAGGGCAAATTGATTTGACAAGATCATCAATTTACCACAGCGAGTCAAAATACCGTTTTTAATTGACTCAGGCGCCAGCGTTTCTATAATTAAATATAACATTACCAAAAATTCTAAGCATAGTGATTTTCTCTTATATACGGCGAATCAAACAGAAATCAAAACATACGGTATTAAAACAATTCGAGTAATACTAGGTCTGCGTAGAAGTTTTGTATGGAATTTCATATTAGCAGATACCAATCAATCAATAATTGGCGCAGATTTTTTAAAATATTACGGTATATTAGTTGACATTAAAAATCGTAAATTGATAGACACTACTACCTCGTTGTCATCACAAACCAATGTCGCAGAAATCACAACTGCATCCGCAGGAATCACTATACAATATCATCTAGTAAATGTCCCCCACATATAGTTCGCCTAATCGAAGAATTTCCAGAAATTATGCGAAAGAAATATGGAATTAACGATGCTACACATAGAGTAACTCATTGCATCGAAACTACGGGCCCTCCTTGTTTCGCTAGAGCACGACGTCTTGATAGCGAGAAGTACCGTATGGCAAAAAAGGAATTCCGGGAAATGATCGAATTGGGGATATGTCGTCCAAGTAACAGCAATTGGGCAAGTCCACTACATTTAGTCCAAAAACAATCGGGTGAATGGAGACCGTGCGGGGACTATCGAACGTTGAACGCTCAAACAAAACCTGACATGAATAATATTCCATACTTGTAAGATTTTAGTCATCAACTAGATGCATGCAAATATTTTACGGCAATAGATTTAGTTCACGCGTATGATCAAGTACCTATAGAAAAGTGTGACATATTAAAAACACCGATACGAACACCGTTCGGACTGTTCGAGTTCACAAGAATGACTTTTGGCCTTCGCAACCCTGCGCAGTCATTTCAAAGACTAATGGACTCAATTTTTAGAGGAGTAGAGTTTTGTTTTATTTATATTGATGATATGCTCATTGCATCAAAAACGAAGGAGGAGCACATGGTTCATTTAAAAACCATATTTCAACGATTTAAGGACAATGGGTTGGTAATTAACCCAAGTAAATCGATTTTCAACGTTAAAAAAATAACGTTTTTGGGCCACGAAATTTAAGTAGATGGCATATTACCAGTGGCAATTAAAGTTAAAGCGATTAATGAATTTCCGAAACCTTAAACGGTGCCCGAACTACGTCGTTATATGGGTATGATTAATTTCTATCGGAAATTTATACCCCACGCAGCGGAAGAGCAAAACATTTTTAACCGCCAAATTATAGGGTCAAAAAAAATTATAAATGCATCATAGAATGGTCACAGGAACTAATTAACGCTTTTGAATTGTCAAAAGAACGATTAATGAGTGCTACCTTATTAAGTCATCTAGTTAATAATTCAAGGTTATCAGTTACCGTAGACGCTTCCGACACCTCAATTGGTGCTGTCATTCATCAATACGTCGATAACACACGGCACCCATTATGTTTCTTCTCAGTAAAACTGAACGACACGGCAAAAACGTTACAGCACATATGATCGCGAGCTATTGGCTGCATATACCTCAATTAAGTACTTACAGCATTAAAATCAAAATTTGGAAAAATCTTCACCAAGACAACTGCAACATCTATACTTAATACTTCAATATACATCGGATATTCAGCACGTATCTAGCAAGGACAACGTAGTCGCAGACGCATTGTGATAAATGAATTAACGATCGACAGCAACTTAGATTACAGTAGTATTGCAGATGAACAGGAAAGTGATGAGGAGTTAAAGTTGCTCATTACATACCAAAAGGATATCCAAAAAGATAAGTGTACACAAACTTTCACATCCAGGTGTTAAAACTACAGTTCGTATGGTGTCACAGAAATATTTTTGGCCGAGACTCAAGAAATATTTTTGGCCGAGATGGAGTGCCGAACATGGGTGCAGCATTGCTTACAATGTCAAAAATCAAAAATATCTCGATATGTACAAAGCCCAATAGGTTCCTTCCCATTAGACAGTAACCGTTTTGATGAAGTGCACCTGGATATAATAGGTGCATGACCTACCTCAGAAAGTAATCGTTATTGTATAACATTAATTGACCGTTTTACTAGGTGGGCTGAGGCCATTCCCTTACCCGATATAGTAACTGCTACGATTGTTGAGGCAGTTTTTAAGAATTGGAGTCACTAGGATTCAAACACAAAAGGACAACTGCATATAACCCCGCTTGTAATAGATTAGTTGAAAGATGGCATAGGAGTCTGAAGGCATCCATCATGTGTGTCGGGATGCGGTCGCTAATTGATACGCCAACGCGTTTGTTGGTTTGATACAGCAACAAGATGCAAAAAATTTCCCGAGTAATTCCGGAATAAGGTAATCAAACTAAGTTGTGATGATGAACAATTTTTATTTTTATTTTTATTATGACGAACAATTTATTTTAATTTTGAGTATATAGATGTTTATGGCGCGAGCGATAAGACGAGAAAAAAAAAGTTGTCAATTATAAATTATGTCGTCAACTCAAAACTGTCATAAAATTTATAATAATATTAATTTATAAAATATAATTCGAGATTCAAACCATATATACTCGTACATAATCGAAAAAATTAATTATGTACTAAAATTCGAACTTAACATATATACAATAATGACATTTAGAATGTCAAATTAGAAAATAATTTGTAATTTAAGAAGAGTGAACAACATTATTTTGACATAAAGCTAAGTTACATATCTAGATAATTAAATAAAATCTTTAACTTAAGTTTACATTTTCAGGCTGTGAAACCAACATACCGCCGGCCTTGAATTGTCTAATTCAATTTATGGGATGAATTTATTATCTCTGGTTGTTTCAAGTGCGTATGGTTGCTGCTGATGAAGATTGTACAAGAAATTATTGAAAAATAAATAAAATAGGTAGATGCATGGAAATAGTTTAAGTTTTATTCCATCGTGTCAGGTGCCACTGGTAGAATACATAACTTATGCACTGGCCGCTTTATTTCGTTACTTTTGGTTTTTATAGTAACAACTCGTATGATGCCATCAGATCCAGGATGGAGATTAATAACTCTCCCTAACAGCCATAGGTTGACGGGTAGATTGTTTTCCTTGACTGTGACAATATCTCCAATCTTTATAGGCTCATTTTTGAAGCGCCATTTAGAACGTTGTTGTAATGAGGTAAGGTATTCAATAGACCATCTCCTCCAAAAATGCTGGCTTATCTGTTGAACTGCTTGCCATCTAGTGAGGTGTGACATCTTAACGTGTGTTAAATCTATTTCAGGTATTTTGGTTGTGGGGTGCCCAAGCAAAAAATGTGATGGCGTCAGAGGATCTACATCTGTGTCGTTCAAGCGGCATAAGGGTCTGGAATTTAAAATGCCTTCTATTTCCGCTAAGAGCGTGTTGATTTCTTCCAGGGTTAATATTGTTTGGCCTATCACTCGTTTAAGATGAAATTTACAGGATTTTATGGCCGCCTCCCAGATGCCACCAAAATGTGGTGCACTTGGAGGAATGAATTTCCAGGTAATTCTGTGCCTGGAAAAGAAATCAGATAAATTATTGGAATTTTTAATTAGCGTCGCGAATTCTTTGTTTAATTTAGCTTCTGCGCCGACGAAATTTGTCCCGTTATCGCTGTTGAGCTCTTGGCACACGCCTCGTCGTGCCGTGAATCTTTTTAAGGCTCCAAGAAAGGCGTCACTGGACAAGTCACTGACCAGTTCAAGATGTACAGCTTTGGTACTTAAGCATATGAAAAGGCATACGTAAGCCTTGTATGTCCTTTGACCTCGCCCTTTAATTAAATGTATTTGAATAGGCCCAGCATAATCGACTCCAGTTCTTAAGAAAGGACGTATGAGCTCAACCCTTGACCTTGGCAAGTTACCCATCAACTGTTGTTGACATTGGGCTTTGAATTTACTGCATGTGACGCAGCGATTAACAATTTGTTTGGCTTTAACTTTACCATTAGGTATCCAAAACTCTTGTCTGGCAATGGCTAACAACAGAGATGGTCCAGCGTGCTTATTATCCTGATGTATATCAGTCAAAATCAATGACGTTATTTTTGACTTATACGGCAAAATGATTGGATGCTTTGTGGAATGTGGTGCGAGGCTGTTTTGTAACCTTCCTCCAACGCGAAGTATTCCGATATCGTCCACAAACGGATTCAGTGATTTCAGACCACTATTTTTGGTTACTTCTCCAGTGGATTGCAAGGAAGATATATCTTCGTGATAATATTGAATCTGCTCGTTATGACAGAGAGTACACAAGGCATGAAAGAGTTCCTCGCGTCGTAGATAAATGCCACTTAGTCTCGATTCCTTTACCTTGGCACTATTATTAATGTATCGAAATATATATCCCAACACTCGCTGCAATTTGCGGAAGGAGGAATATTTAGCGATGATGACGTCATACCATTCATTACGTGCACTCAAACTGGAAACGAATGCGACGACCTTCTTGCTCCTTTCTTCTATATCAGTATGGTATGTACTTTGAGGCGGCCAACTTTCTGGAGACTTATGCAACCATGCAGGACCCATCCACCATAGTTTGTGTGACATGAGTTCAGGGGGAGATAGACCACGGGTGGCGCAATCCGCAGGATTTTCAGCTGTAGGTACGTGACCCCAATGTTGTCGGGGAATGGAGGACAATATTGTCGCTGTGCGGTTACCAACAAATGTGTTCCAACGTCTTGGGTGACTTCCCAGCCAATCTAGGACTATTTTTGAGTCGGTCCAAGCGAAGATCTGGTAGAAATGGGATTGTGTTTCTCGCAGAACGACTTCAGTCAGGCGGGTTAATAAAACTGCGGCGCATAACTCTAGCCGAGGCAAAGTTTGCTGTTTGATCGGAGCGACCTTTGTTTTGGACGCAACCATATTTACAAATGTGTTACCATCGCTATTTGTGACTTTAAAAAATATCACTGCTGCATATGCCATCTGACTGGCATCACAGAAGCCGTGTACATCAACCTGGCATGCCTTATTCGTCTGTATGAACCTGGGAATAGAAATAATTGCAATATTCTTTAAATTACTTCGTATTTTTTCCCACTGCACTCTTTTATTATAAGGAAGTGGATCATCCCACCCCAATTTTTCACCCCATAACGTTTGAAGGAAGATCTTGGTGGTGATGACTACTGGAGATATCCAGCCGAGCGGGTCAAAGATGCGACTAGCTTCGGATAGCACGGTCCTTTTTGTGAACTTTACGTTGTCCGGTAGACTGGACGTAAATATAAACCGATCCGTTTTAGCATTCCATGCAACGCCCAAAACCTTTGAGGCATTCTCGGTTTCCTGAGCATGATCTTCAAGCTCTTTGAGATGAGACTCATTATTGTCCGTGTGAGCATTAGACAATATTCGTGCACAGTTTGATTTCCATTTCCCGAGCTGAAACCCATACTGTGATAGTACTGCAGTGAGGCTTGTCTGAAGCTGTAATAACCCCTCCTGCTCATCCATTCCGATCATGACGTCATCTACGTACATACTTTTTAAGATGACGTTGGTTACAAGGGGCGCTGTCGTTTTGTTTTCTTCCGCTGCTTGCTGGGTAGCTTTAATGGCCAAAAATGAAGAGGAGGATAATCCGTAGGTTACCGTGTTTAGTTTGAAATGCCTTATTGGTTTAGACGGATCCGTTCTCCAAAGAATTTTTTGAAACTGCGCATCTTCTGGGTGTATTAACACCTGACGGTACATTTTTTGAACGTCCGCCGAAAAAACCACCTTATGCTCACGGAATCGTAAAATGATTGCGAATAATGACGATTGTAAGGTAGGTCCAACGGCCAAGCAATCGTTTAGTGAAACCCCGGTGCTAGTTTTAGATGAGCCATCGAACACTACTCGTAGTTTCTCCGTTGAACCTGTGGCTTTTGTTACCCCGTGATGTGGCAAGTAGAATCCATGTTCGGAAATTTCTTCGGACGTAATCTCGGACATATGATGTAACTGCTGATATTCGAGTAGAAATGCATGATATGATTTGGCCAAATCTGGATCACGCTCAAACCGGCGCTCTAGTCCTCGCAATCGCTGTATGGCTGCAGGTAACGATTTACCCAAACTACTTGGTGATTCCTTGAATGGAAGCCGTACAATAAAACGACCTTCTTGACTTCGCTTCACATTACTTTGAAAATGGGTTTCGCAGAAATTTTCTTCTGAAGATAGAAGAGATTTTGGTTCGTCCACGGAATCCAACTCCCAGAACCGCCTTAAACTTTTGTCTATATCGACTAGATTTTCCACTTCTCTTGTTACAGATATCATCGAAGCAACATGAGCATCTGGCGTTTCACTGACTCGACCTGAAACTATCCAACCAAAAATAGTGTTTTGCAGGATAGGTTCGGTTGGGGCGGTTTTAATTTGACCATCCAGTAGAACGTTAAAAAAATGATCGGCGCCAATTAGGATATCTATATCATCCCTTTTATGGAAATATGGATCGGCCAACTTGATTTGTTTACCCACCGTAATACTTCCGACGTCTAAATTTTGATGCGGTAACTTGCTGGTAATTTTCATCATGACTAGCGCATCTATCTGAAATTCTGGGCTGAACTCTGGACAAATAGTTAAGGTGGTTATGCCTTTGGATCTTAATGAGCTGGATTGGCCCAAACCGCTTATAAGAATTCGCGAGTTTCGCTTTCTGATGCGAAGACGTTGAGCGCAAGCTTCCGTGATGAAACTTGCCTGAGATCCTGAGTCTAATAGTGCACGACAGGATACGAGTTGTCCGGATACATTAAGTACCTTGATCATAGCTGTGGGAAGTAACGCTGTAGTATGCGTGTTTGGTGATAACTTGGTGGCTGCTATGGCAGACGTTATACTTTCCAAAGCTGGAACCGTGTTTCCCATTAATTCTTCTTGGTGAAGCAATGTATGATGCTTTCTACCGCATTTTCGACATCTTCGGCGGGATGGACATTTAAATATCGGATGTTTGCTACTCAGGCAGTTATTACAACGCTTATTTTGCTTTGCAAACTCTACTCGTCCTTTAGCATCTAAGGAATGAAAATCTTTACATTCAAATAACGAATGGTCGGGATCTTGACATATAGCACACTGAAATTGTGGCTTTTGGGCAGCCACGTTTGATTCCAATGCTATAGGTTCCCTAGTAGATACGTGCCCCCTTATATCGTGCTTGAAGTTTGGGCGTTTTAATGATACGTTTAGGCATTCTAACGTATCAATTCGTCTTGAGAGAAATTTTAAGAAATCGGAAAACTTTGGGTCGTCCATATCGGTGGCCGCTTCTGCCCAAAGTGCCCGTGATTTATCATCAAGCTTGCCCATTAAAATATAAATAAGCCACGGGTCCCGGGATTCCGCATCATCCCCTAATGCCTTCAGCCCGCGAATGACCTCGTCCGACGTGTCCATTATCTTCTTGATTTGATTTGCGTTAGACGTGTGAATTGGAGATTGTTCTATGAAGGTGCGAATAAAAGAATTTATTATGTGGTTTTTTCGGTCGTATCTTTCTTTCAACTTGTTAAGGGCCCCAATATAGTTGTTCTCCGTTACGTTTATGTGTCGTAATAATACTGCGGCCTCTCCCCGTAATAGACCCTTGAGGTATTGCAATTTTTGTACCGCGTTTAATGACGGACATTCATGGATGGTGGTGGTGTATAAATCGAAGAAAGACTGCCATTCGGAATATTCGCCTGAGAAGGGCGGAATCTGAATTTTGGGTAGTTTTACATCCGAACGACTGCCAATTTGAGTCGCATTTTGAGATGTGTCTAATATAAAACCTCCGTTTCCAGCATTTAGCTGTTTCTCACGAATGAGAGCATTAAGTTTTGCGACTGCGTTGTAGTAATTTTCCTCATACACTGTATCGCATGGTTCATTGGCATCAATTAGAAGCATTGCGCTCTCTATATCGGTGAACTCCTTCATTAAATTCTCTACCCGACTTAGACGCACATTTAATTGCTCCAATGCAACATCGCAATCGGCTTCGTGTGCGAACTTAATGATGTTGGTCAGCTTTCCTTTGTTCATGCCCCTTCGTTTTCGCAAACCGGCTAAATCGGCCATGATGAAATAAAATACGAATGGTATAACTATTATCGAGTTGACTTTACTGAATTTGACTCTTATTTCACTTTAAAACACTCGTTTACTTCACTTTAAATAAAACTCGTTCGTTTATTGATTGTTCACTTATTAGGTTTAAATGCAAGGCAGACACTTGATTTTCTCCTTTAGTTTGCACATATATCACCAAAAAAAAAAAAAAAAAAAAAAAAAAAAAAAAAAAAAAACAAATTTTTACTTATCTGAGCATGCGGTTTAAAATTTGGTTTAGTGGTATACTGCTTGTGATCACAAAAATCCGGCTCGAAGGACCATTATGTCGGGATGCGGTCGCTAATTGATACGCCAACGCGTTTGTTGGTTTGATACAGCAACAAGATGCAAAAAATTTCCCGAGTAATTCCGGAATAAGGTAATCAAACTAAGTTGTGATGATGAACAATTTTTATTTTTATTTTTATTATGACGAACAATTTATTTTAATTTTGAGTATATAGATGTTTATGGCGCGAGCGATAAGACGAGAAAAAAAAAGTTGTCAATTATAAATTATGTCGTCAACTCAAAACTGTCATAAAATTTATAATAATATTAATTTATAAAATATAATTCGAGATTCAAACCATATATACTCGTACATAATCGAAAAAATTAATTATGTACTAAAATTCGAACTTAACATATATACAATAATGACATTTAGAATGTCAAATTAGAAAATAATTTGTAATTTAAGAAGAGTGAACAACATTATTTTGACATAAAGCTAAGTTACATATCTAGATAATTAAATAAAATCTTTAACTTAAGTTTACATTTTCAGGCTGTGAAACCAACAATGTGTATCGGAGATCATCAATGGACGAGGCATTACTACGGAGAAAATCTACGGTTGCGTAGTGATTTTTTACAGCCAGCCACTAAACATACCACAAAATCAGAGTTGGTAGTCCAATTGACTAAAACATTTTATAGCATCACACCGGTTCCACCAGCGCACGCCACAAGCAGGGTAATTTATTCTTATTCAAGAAACTAAATAAATGTTCACATATATTCGTAAGCACTGACTACCATCGTGCAAACACCGTACGAAGACCCTTTTCCAGTTATAGATTGCAACGAAAAGTTTTTTACAGTCGAAATTAAAGGAAGACAGAATACGGTATCAATCAATCGACAAAACCATGTTTTATCGAATTTAGTCCAGTGGTACAAACAAATAACACGAAAAAACAATCGGATACTCGTTCTACGATTACAACATCGCCATCAACTTCATCACAATCGGAGATTCCGCTTAAAACGGATAAAACCATTCGCTTCAACTATACACCAGAGGTTAAAACGTTACCTCTAGTTTCACGGTATGGTCGCAAGCTCGTTGCTACCTCTCGTTTCCGAAATTATTTAATTGATATACATGGCAACACCAAACATAATAGAAAACAGAAAAAAATTCTTTTCTTTTGGGTTTGCTGATCGGAGGAGACAAGACATAATCAATAAATACAATTACAATTTACAATTCATAATCAAGAAAGAAATGTAAGTGATGGCGCAGATCCACGAGGCAGAGGTGAAGAGTAGTAGCAGTATAAAGACCGGTTTCAACCTGCAAACAAAAATAGGCATTTTGTGAATAATACCGTCAACCTAGGGAAACTTCTTAAAAATTTAGACAAGTAGCTTTATAGCTGTTTTTTAATAAAAATTTACTGGTATTGAACGAGACTGAAAGAGCAGACATATTGATTGATAAGTTGTTCTATAAGATAGCAGCTTAAGGGTGCCATACCCTTTGCTAATTTGTTAAGATGGTAAATATGCCAGAGTTAAAAAGTACTTTAAAAATTCTAGCAGTACTTTATGAGTAGTATTGAAAATATGCCAGATGACTAATATAATAAGGTGCTTGCATACTATATGCATAGGAGAAGTTCGTTAAATAATTCTGCTTAATAAACATCCAGCTATCTTATGATTTCTTCAGTATTAATCCAAGATAACTGAACAGAAATGACCCCTTAAATTGTCAAAGATAAAGTCTCCTTATCTGTAAATTCAATTACAGCACCCAGCATATTGCTTAGATATAAACATCGAAATCGAAAAAAAATCCCAAGCATTTCCAATTTATATATTATGGTTAACCATTTCAGACAGTTAGAATTTTGCAATTTATTATATAGTTTTCCAATTTAAAGAAAATTGGTTGCAGTCGTAACACAACTGCAAAGTGCAAAAAATGTTGAGAATCCAATAGAAATGTAAACAATTTTTCATTTCTACTTCTAATCCACTTTAACAATTTTATGTACTTAATAAAATAAATTAAATGATTTTCGTTTAATTTCATTTATTGGAAAATTAAATATTTTTGACGCATTTTGTCTTGAAATGGAAAATTTCATTTATCTTTGCCAAATACTGTACATAATGTAGGTAAATAAAGGTCGAATATCTGTAAACAGTATCATTCCAAATGATATGAACAACAACAAAATGTAACTTTAGACTTTTATTTTGACATAATATCAAAATTGGTTCAAATGCTATAATTGATTGATAGGAAAATTCATTATAATAATTGAAGTGTCTATAACATTGTGAATTGGAATGTGATTGATGAGCTACCAATATTATGTGATACAATCGAGTATATATAAGGCGAATAGATAACATTTTGTTTTGCCTACAGTTATCGACATGCCTGAATCGTCCCAGTTTTTGTTGTTGTTGTTGTTGTTTTATATTAATCTTCTTAGTGTTGTTCTTCGAACATAATATATACATATTTACTTTGGTGTACATACATTCGTTCGTTCTACATACAGTGCACATAGTTCAAGTTGGATTATTTCTCTTGTGGCAGAAAATGATTTTTTTATTTTTTATTTTATTTTTTGAAACATTATACATTAGACATGGTTGTTCAAACAAATGACATAGTCTTTGGTGCTGGGTTGACAGAATATTTTTAAGGTTATTGTCTGCTATACAAATAAGTCTGAAATGGCATGTTCATAATATATACGCGATATTATATAATAAGTGGTATGGAACAACTGTGCACATACCACAAACGTGTATATAAGGGATGATGCCATTTGGGAAATGAAAAATGTTGTAAACGAAAATTTACGGTTTTCAAATTGGTTGTGTCAACATTGTTGTATTCGATACGAATTAATAAATTATATTGACCAAACTCGTAGAAATTGTGTGATTACAGCCACTGTGGTTGGCTGGCATTCGCATATCGATATGTAACAATCTTAAACTTTCATCTAAGTAGAGCAGCTTGCCATGGAAACCTAAACATATGTTTTAAACTTCATAACATACTACGGAAGTAACACTTATTAACTTTAGGACTTCTTATCAACGCAAAGCCTATTGATCAGTTTATACACATTGAGTACACACAGCTTAAACACAGGAAAACTAAGTTTCACTAGCTTTTTGGAGTTTTGGTGAAAACAAGAAAAAGCTCCAGGTTCACTGAGCTAATTGCAAAAATTGGAAAGGACTGCAATAATTTAGTTGTTGACGACTTTTAAAAGAAAGAACAATTCACGCTAGGAAACCGGAGCATCCAGATCAATAGTACGTCCTAACATGGTGCTCGAAGATCGAGTTGAAAAATTATCCGATATAATCTAAGAACAGCACTGCTGGCACTGCAGCAGTAGAAAGAGAGTGTTTTTTCCTTACAAAACTTTATGACATAGCATCAAATGAACCTTGATTTAAAGAACCATCTGCTAAACAGCGGAATGTGCAGGTATCCTTATAAATAATTAGCACCCAGCACAATAAGTTGAGAGTCATCACCGCAGAAAGGCTGGAAATATCACAAATGTGCAAAAAAATTATCTATGCTATAGGTTAAATGGTAACCTTGGAAGAAATAAGATGGGAATAGTAGAATCAATCAATGTTAAAGAAGAGGGGTAGTTATGTCAGCCAACATTATCGATACAGGTCATGCAACTCCAATTCAGTAGGAACCAAGACGTCTACCCCCTAGCAATACAACAAGAGACGGAAGAGGTAATTTACAAAATGTTGATGCTAGCACAGTAGCAATAGACACAGTACTTCCACAACTATAAAATTGAATAGTACGAGTAATATAATTCAACAGTCGAACACTATCGAAACCGGAGTAAAATTACTGCGTAACACAAAGTGAATTACTGACAATGGTGGATGGTGTGACACATTTCAACGAATATCTGTTTGTTACAAATGGGACAAAAATTATGAATGAAAAATAAAATTCACAGATTTAATGGACACCGCCATGTTCTTCTGGATATTTAAATTCTTTGACAATTAAATTTTTTTGAATGGGACATGAATTTCTTAGCTTGAATGACTAAATGCTCCTTACTTTTCTAGGTTTTGATATTATGTTAAGATTCTGAAATTTGAATAAAACATAAATTTCACAGATTCAAGGGACGTCATGCTTTGATATTTTTCGAACGATGGCTTAAATATTTTTAAAGTAGCATTCATTTAGCATAAGGATGGGTCACTCATACGACTTTAGGGCTCAGTTTATAGCAGGAACATCTTGAACCAGACGGTATACTACCAGCAAACCGAATAGCGGAGGTTTTCAAGGTTATACTAAATGACAGAGCTGGAGCATACTTGAATGTAAAATTTAGGAGAAAGATCATAGCCGGTTTAATGGAATCAACTTCTGGAGAGACGGAGAAGACTGAAGCACGAAGTGTAGGTAGAAGCATATCCCATCGTCAACCAGGAGGCCAGAACGTTAGCAAACATGTTTGTCAACTACTAGGAATGCAAATTTGGTGTTCCATTAGAACTATATTCTGACCAAGGACGAAATTTTGAATCAATTGTGGTCCAAGAGCTGTGTGAATTACTCCAAAATAAAGAGACGAAAACTCCACCATTACACGCTAATTCTGAGAATAAAAATGAATTGGCTATCGAAAATGGTACCAAAGCTGGTAGGGCGTTTAAAACCACTGGAGAACTAGGTGGTTCAATGCAACAAAAAAGGGGACTAGTGAATTGTAATGAGTTTATGGCGGCAAATCTTACTTTTATGGAAATGAAATGCATTGATGTTACAGTTGTTACAGCTGAATTTAAGTGTTGAGTTGTTGTCGTATACAATAAATGTTTATCTGTAACAAACATTCGAAATTTCTACTTCGACATCATATGTTTCAGGCCTTAACCGCATAATGTACTAAACAATGACAAGTCTATTCGTCATTATACTCTATATATATACATACATTCTTCTATTGTTCGCGTGTGCTATCTAAACATAACATTCATCGTGAACATATCATATAAAAATGTACCATTCGCATAAAGCACTCGTTAAATTTGCTTTTTACTTCAAACAATGATTTATTGCAACTAAATCTAAAAATAATTATGTCACCTTACCAAAGCACTATTGTTACGATGAAAATAAAATGTTCATCCCTTTACGACATTTTTGTTATTATTGTATCCTTTTTCCGAACAAAGAAAATTATTGTAGTAAAAAAAACTCATTCGTTGCAAAATATTTTCATTCAACTTTTTTTTTTTTTTTTTTTTTGATTAAATGAAAATTCCGTCAAAATTATTTAGCTTAGTCTACGTAAGTATGGCTTAACAATGATTGCACATATGGTGCAGGAAAATTTATTTTCCCTTTCCAACATATTTGTTGTAATAAATCTTTTTCGTGCTTACCAATTTTTCATTATTTTGTCGCATCTAATTACTTTCGCATGATTGATTCGGAAGCGCAAAACCAAAAAAAAAAAAACAACATAAAATTATGTTGTATATATACATATATACGATAAAAATACAAGAGAGCATAAATTGTTTACATAATTTTTATTGTGGCATCATAATTTTCCGCCTAATCACGTTTTATTATGGAAATTTATTTTGCTTGTTGAAATAAAAAAAAAAACGAATAGGTGATAAAATGTTCATGGCTAAAGAGTTTGTGTGCACTGCTTTTATGTTATTTTCGCGCAAATAAGATGATTTACGGTGTAATCATGGTTTGGTATCAAATCGTGTTCTAACTTTTCAACAACATTAACACCAATTTTAATTAGTGTCATATACATGGTGCGCTGTAGCTTATTTTCTAATTGAGGGAATTATTTCGCACTCAATGTATACGTTGTGTTGTGGTCTTTAAACGATGTACTGTATTCATTGAAAAAATCATGAAAAATTGAGCATTATGGTCTTGATAGGCTAACAGTCTTTTATTTAATGAATTTTAGAAACTTTCGAATTTTTCGCACAATTTTCATGGTTCGATAGGCCATACAAATTTTCGGACCAAATTTATTGACTTCAAAACAAGATTACTCGATATGAACTGAAACGTGCAAATAATTAACACTTATTGAAAACAACCTGGCAAGGATGGTCCGAAAACATGAGTTGCACATCCGAAGAGGATGTGGATTTAGTAGGCACAGAAAAGTATACCACGAAAACGAACTCACAAAGGAAAATTACCTTGAAGGACTAATGAGTTAACCATTAAAAGAGCAACAGTAACAAAAAATGCGCAGAATAAATCAAAAAGAGAAGAACCCAACAGAAAGACTATAAAAGAAATGCAGCTATGTAGCATGCCGTAATGAGTACTTTAACGATGAGAATAGAACAAGCCATAGATGTGCGTGTTCCAAGAATGTGGACAAAATAGTGACAAACAGTTCAGATTTAGAGAAAATACGTAAAAATACGTTCTCGAAATATTCCTTGACGTGTCTGGTGCGTTTAACAATCTATGGTGGCCTAGTATTATGAATAAGTTAAAAAAGATAAACCTGTCCAGCAAACCTTTCCTTAACCATTAAAAACTATTTCTCGGATACATTTGCAACTGTAGTCATTAATTATAATTCACTGCAAAGGAGTGTGACCAAAGGATTCCTGCAAGGGTTTATCTTAAGACCACACCTCTGGAACATAGTTTTCAACAGTAGTATGAATGTCAACATCCAAGAATTTGCATGAAACTCTAGACAAAACGTTCAGGAATTAGCGCGGAGTGCTATCAAGAAAATGACTGATTGGTGTTGCAGCTATAAAATGGAGCTTTCATCAGCCAAAACGATTATGGTACAGCTTAAAGGAACGCTCGATATCACAAGACCACCTTTAGTGTCTGTAAAAGGACTGAGAATTAAGATGGTCAAAACCAAAAAATGGCTTGGAGTTCAATGAGAGAGTAGGTGTCACGTCACATGTCAAAAAGTTTGCAGAAAGTAGTAAGAAAATATTCTTTACTTTAAAAAGAGTAGCCAAAAAAACTTGAGGCCTTAAACAAAGGACTCTCAAGACTATATACGAAGGTCTAGTGGCTGCATTACATACATATGCTTATGCTGAGTGACCTGAAAGAAAGAAGAATACTTCTTGGTATTACAAAAGCTTACATAACTGTATCAACAGATGCAGTTCCTTTTTTGGACGGCATAATACCAATTGATACATTGCAAGAGAGAATTGCTCCAGCGACAAAGGGGCTAATGGTACTTAATGCTAAAGGCAATCAAAATATTAGACAAAAATTACAGTTGAAAATTTACGTGATATCGAAACCACAGCCGAGAGACTTCAGAAGATGAGGAAAGTTTAAAATCAATAGACGTCGAGGACGAAATATTAGACGACACGATAAACTCTTTAATCAGCTTACATCTAAGCAATTTTAGAATTTTTACTGTTCGTTGTATTTCACATACGATACAGCTAGCAATCACAGATAGCTTGAAGGTCGAAGATAAATCCCTTTGTTATATTCGCGCATTTGTGAAAAAGTTGCGGACTCCATCAGAAATGGTTGGTCATCCACATTCCGCATGCTTGACATCGTCTTAAAAAATCAGACCGACTATAATAAAATAGCAATGAACATGGGTGTTAAAATACAACCTAATAACTGGGCAAAAGCGATAGAAATCAGATAAGCTCTATCCCTAGCAGCACGTACTACAATGTTATTTCCGGCTGAACAATTCGTTATCATAGACGTCTACAAAGAGTGGATAAAATGTAAACTTGCAACAGCTAAGGATATCGCGAGAAAAATGTCTTGAGAAATCTAAATTCGAGAAAGTCTAATATCCTGAACTGTTTGCACTAGCACAAGTTGTTTTCGGAGTTCCAGCAACCCAGGTCTCTGTCGAAAGTTGTTTCAGTTCCTTGAAATTTATTTTAAGTTCTCTTTTCAGTTGCGTTGATCAGTTCATAGCCAACCGTCTACTTATTTACCCTTCTTATCAACTTTTGTACTTTGTTAAGACTTGAAAAAGGTTTTTTTCGTCTATATAATATCAGCGATGTTAACCATTTAGCCTAGATCAGTGTGTCATCATTTGAGATCTGCTTTTTAAAAACTCCGTGTTTAAATAATACAGCGGCCTAATTAGGACGTCTAATATTCTTAAATATTAAATTTCTTTCAAATTAGAATTATTTTTTTTAGTTTATAGTTTTTTCCATCCCAATTGAATATTTTATTTGGCTTGTATCTAAAACTAGTTCTTTATATTTTGTGCTCCAAACCAACTAAAAATAATTCAAATAAAATTCCAAGCATTACGATGTCATGTACAAATATATGTACCAACATTTATTATCCACCACTAGATAATATGTTTCACTTCTAAACCAAACTTTATGTTTGTTTTCATTACGGCATTGTAAACTATGCAGAGAAATTGTCTACAGTAGGTACAGTAGTTTTTTCCAACATCCATAAAAAGAAATTAAATTTTTTTCCAGTTTATGTAATTTTAAGATTTTTTTTTTATTTATAATTTTTTTGTAACTACCATTAATTTTAATGTAGAGTAATCGAAAATAAAATTGTTTTGGGTTTTTTTTTAGTTTTCCACCCAATATACATTTCAAACTAACGAAATAGGTGAAAACTCATAAGGAATGATGATGTACCAAACAAAAGTTATTTTATTTCGATTTACTATTTTTTCTCGAACCAAATCGAATTTAAAGTTTTATTCTCAGTTGATTATATGGTCAGCTAGCTGTATCGAATTTAATTTGTAGTTGTATAATATTTACTGAAGATGACAGGTCAAATAATATATTATAGTTTTGGTAGTTTTGTATCAAAATTCACCTATGTACGAGTAAAATGATACTAAACGGTGTTTATAGGCCATTGCTGGCACCATGGTAAAAATTAACATTGTTATGTTCCTTCCGACACAATTAACATGAACGAAAAGAGATCCGATGTATCAGAAAACCACCACTTCTTCAAATGTGTGGTAACCACAATTAAAATCCTTTTATATTTGGTTTAATACAGTTAGGGACATTTCAGATAGCAATCATACCATCCGATTTCTATAAATCAACAAAAGAAGTGACTGAACCAAATGGCACATACAATTGAACAGCCGTACTAAATGGCAAATTTTGAGACCAACTTTATAAATTCAAAATTTTAGGAATCAATTGTTGGTTTAAAGCTCATTAAAGCTTCTAATTTGTTTTTTCGTCTTGAATCGTAACATGCAACATCGTGTTTTTGTGCATAAAAATGATCTCCATCTACCCACATAATATATTATATTAATAATACGTGTGCAAAACGTTCCATCATAATTAGAAATGTAATATTGTTGTGTCTGGTAAACAACAAAAATTATTTAGTCCCTGTAATCGATCAAAAATATTAATGTATATTTATATTACTCTCCCCATCCATGACCTATACATAACAAATTTTATTTACCATTTTGTCCGCTATCGATTACTTATTGTAATTAATTTTTGCCTATTATGATTTAATTATAAGCTTTTATGTGAAATTTTTAAATAATGGACACCGCACATATAATGTGATTATAATCCTGTAGAGCACCAATTAAAAATAAGCCATGATCGATTATACTCATAATAATGGCATGACTTGTAATTTGGAATTTAATTTCCTACATATATATATAACATTATTTATGTATCAAGTGACTGATTACATCATGAGTTTCCGTCACCATTCCTTTTAAAGTGTTTTAAATGGCAATCGAGACGAAAATTTTAATTTTATTTATTTTTCCACCGTTTTTTTTACGAATGTCATGAAAATTTTAATAATGTTGAAAAATAGGGATTTAATTATTAAAAAAAAAAATCGTTACTTCGTACGAACATAACAAAAAATGTATGTGCTTACACCAAAAATGCTTGTAATTCGTAACTTTCTATATTTTTTTTTGCTGCTGAATGCGGCATCGTAAAAGTTTTGAAGTTTCGTTTTGATAAAATGATGTTTTTTTTTTAATTCTCTAAATTTATAAACTTTTTATACGGTTCGTTTCGAGATCGGCGAAAATTTTCTGGGAAATACATTTTCAAGTGATTATAAATTTTTTATTAATAATGGTTTATGGCAGTAAGTTTTTTTTTTAATATTTTGCGTTTTTTTTTTCATTTGAAGTACTTTTCTGAACTATTGTTAAAAACGGTGAAAATTAACGCAATTGGTGATGGTAACTTTTAAATTCAGGTCGGAATATCAAAATGCGAGTTTCAAATAAATTTAATTGAAAAAATTAGTCAGGGTTTGATTAGAACTTTCTTTAAATTCAAAATATTTACCGAATACGGTAAATGTCAGTACTTAATTTTTTTAATAAGTAGGTAAGAATATGCTCCTACTATTGATGGCTGTCTGGCAATTTTAATATAACCCTGTAAAACTGGACATCTTCAATAGCAGGCATAAAGCATAGCATTGACTCGATGTCCTTGCTTTTTTCTTTTGAAATTACTCCAGAGGAATTCAGCATTGGTACTAAAGGAAACATTGTTAGATTTGGCTTGATTCTTCGATTGCATCCGATCATCAATGGGATTGTATCATACTGTTCGCTGTCCTGATATTTTTTTTTTAAATTTAATTGAAAGTAAATCCTCCTTTTCAAATAATAATTCCGTAGCCACTGTGAATCTTACAGAACTAAAATTAAGTCCTAGTCCGGGCTTGTTATAATTATAAAAATCATTTGCGTGGATCTGCATTAATCTTAAATGAACTTTGTCATAGTCTATTGCTCTTAAATGCCGCAAAATAAAGACAGGACTATGATATTCTATGTGCTTCAGATGCCTTTCAATTACACTATGCACTGCGTCGACTTCTTGTACCCGGGAATGACCTGGTACAGAAAAATGTTGAATTATTGTGTGCACGTGATTATTTTCACAAAATTTCAACAACGCTAGTGATGTGATACGATTCCGATTCTGCGGAACACAAGAATCAGACCACAGAATAATTTTTCTTGTCGTTGGGATATCGTTCACAACAGCTTTCAAAATTTTTATAACCGCGCTGGCGATGTCATTTCCTGTACGTCCGCTTTGGCTCTCATACCAAATGAAACAGTATGTTACGCCGTTTGAATGACAATATCCAGTTAAATTGTACAAATTCAGCTTTCTATAAAAAAAATTGGATACATTTCCCTTTTGTAGGTTAAAAACATTTTGTAGATCAAAAAAAATAATAACCACAGTTGAATAGAGTTGAGCTAACTCCTTATCTGACTTTTTGCGTTCTTTGGCACTTTCATTAAGTTCCTTGTGCTTTAAATATTCCGCGGTTTGTTTGTCATTTAAATCTGATGCACTTTGAAACTTACAGCACGTGTCGCATATATTATTCAATCCATTTTCCGATCTGAACAACTTAAACATTTTTTTAATAGAAAGACCAGCTTCGAGATATTACCTCTGCGTATCAGCTCTCAAATAATGGGAATCGATGCAAGGAAACGATTCAATATGACCTCGAATTATTTTGATAAGTTCATTACTCACAGTTTTCTTTGTATGCTTCCCTTTTATGGATGGTTTTGGGTACCCCAGTAACCGGATCAAAATTATTTTTAAAAAAATAATAAATTGTTCGCTGACATATGGACAATGTGGTTAGAAAAAATGAACGACATACGCTCAGCTGCAGTTTACAGGTACCACAGTTACATATTTTGTATAAAATATTCTTTTTTCCACATCAGAGAATACCCAGAAAACACTGTGGATTTATTTTCTGAATGATTCCGTAAAGTTTATTGAACAGTTATTTGGACAGGCCTTAGCACATACGAGCGCTTTCACACATTTTGTAGGAACCGGTTTTCCTTTCATATTTATATATTCTTTCCCTGTCTGACGGTTTCTTGATAAGACCTGATTTATCCAATTACTTTTGTTACCTTTGCGTTTACGAGTTGGAGTTCCAATATCTTTTACGTTCCTGGGTTGAAGCAATGTTTTTTGATTTGAGGCAACGTCGCTAACGAGTTTATTTGCTCCAACTTTCAAATCCTCTTCCTCTAAATCATCATTGCCTGGCTCAAAGTTAGGATCATCTTTCGAGTCGTCTCCAAATATAGTTAAAATAGAGCTGGAGGTTTTATTAGTATCATCGCTTGAGTTAAGAACGTCAGCTAGTATTCTGGAAACATTTTTCGAATCAACGTGATGTAAAAGAAATACTTGTTTGTTTTAACTTTGTATTAATGTAATATAAATATTTTAAAAGCAATAATCGTCACTATAGCCATATCGTCGGATTTTGTTTCAAATTACGTTGGCTGTGGCACAATTGACTTACACCAAAATCATGTCGCACATCGAGGCGCGTAATGAATTAGGATTTCAAAATGCATTAAATTTTAAAATCATTAAAATAAAGATTAACAAATTTACAATTAAAAATTTTATGAGATAATTTTGCTGGTTTTGACCAAATTGAACATCTGCAAGTTGATGAACTGTATAACCCAAGAAGATGTGCACAAGGAAGCGACCAGTATTTAGTGAATAAATCATATCTTAACTTTACTCCGGTTTCATAACCTGACAAATTTGAGCAATGGACTACCTCGCTTAGGATTAATGGAATTCAGATTTTATTCTAAAGTTGTATATAATCTTAAACAAATATTCAGAAACGTTTCCTCTGTGGGAAACGCAACAAAGACAATTAATTTATCAAAAAACATTTCTATGATTTTACCTGTAAGCTAGGCCCTATATCACTTACAATAAAACACTGCTTTCTTCAGCGTAAACTATATCTTCAGCGTAAACTATATCACTTTTAAAGATAAACTAAGGTTACACATGCAACCGACCTGGCAATCATCTTTGCTCACGTACTCTCGAAAATTAGCCAACTCAACACTTGAACATAAATGTAGCGCTCTTATACAGGAACTTTGGTTGTAAAAAATGCCATGTGCAGATTAGTACTAAAAGCAAACTTATATAAGCGTGCGTACTCAATTTAGACATAGCGACGGCGTAAGGCAGGACGTGAAAAATAAACCACAAAAGAGTTGGGAAGCTTCGGCTTAATAAAAGAAAAACTATGCACCACCGCTTAACACAAATTAAACAGCAAACTTCACGTCACTCACAAAAGTGGATGATTTTTTTTTCTTGAAGGAGTTTGCTTACTCATGCTTAAGTTATAAAATGAAGTATAATCCGTATTAGTTTTAGCAGAATCTGATTTACTATCATCGCCTTATTACCTGTTTTAGTTATCATCTTACTAACTTTCCAATTCATCAACTTTAACATCTTAATTCTGCCATATCAAGATTTTCAGATCGCATGTCGCCTTTATTTTGATAACTACAGTTTCAAGTTTAACTTCCAGCGACTTATAAGTGAAATTTGCAAGAAACATATTATTAGTACACCTACTGTAAAGTGCATGTTATTGATTTCCAGAAAAGTATAGACAAACGTCATGCACACACAACACTTATAAGGAAATTTGAACCCATTCGACGAAGAAACCTATCAAAACTGTGATGGATATCTGAAACAATGTATACAATGTATACAATGTATACAATGTATACAATGTATACAATGGATACAATGTAAGACTGCGGATAATTTTTTATGATTGCGTTGATCGGTATGCAGTTATACCCATTATTTTGCGGATTATTATCTAGTAATATGAACAAAAGACTAAGATGCCATGAATTAAATCGTCACATTGAAAAGAAAACCGGTAGTCAAATCCGTCCAAATTCTAATTACACAATAAATAATTACACAGTTTCACATGATTTGCAGTCCATCAAATTTGATAGCAAAAGAAAAATATGAATCTCATCTTGAACGTAGCTCAATAATAAATCATCGTTATTCCTATAGTTTTAACTTATTTTAAATAATTATTGGTGTATGACAAAAACTGTGGCTAGTTACGCATAATTTTATAAGTTAAATTTAATTTCACTATTGTTTTTACTATAATAATAAATATATTTTCTAAAATAATCCCTTATTACAATTAGTATCACCACCATGCGACAGTGTAACATAAAAAAAAAATTTTAAAAACCGCACAGTGTAGTGGACGATTCCACATAGGGCAAAATTAGCGTATTTCAAATGTGTCAAAAAATTAAAATAAAACATCGTAGTAGGACAAAAAACAGAGTTGTCGCATTTTTATGTTAGTATTTTATTATAAAAAATCCTAGTAGGTACAAAAAAACCTACGCCTCTGTTTTATTTAATCAAAAAATACAAAAAAAACAAAATTGTCAATTTTTGTTTTTTTTTTTACTTTTAAATTTTAGACTTCACTCTTTCCATATATTTTCATGATATGAATTTTGTTCGTTGAAGAGATCGGACACGTTTTGTTCGATCTCTTCATTTTTTTAAATTTATTTTTATAAATTGAGTTGTGTAGTTTTGTGAGTGTGAGTAAATTAAGTGACAAAGTGGATTTTGGACTCTGTCGTTTTTCCCAGAGACTTTACTCAGAGATATTATCTGATAGTTAAGTAATTCTAATTATTTTTGTGTTCGTAGTAAACACATTTTTTTTTATCACGTGATAGATAGATATAACATATATGCGTATATAGGGGTATATGCAAGTAAAATTCATGGTGAGCTTAACAATTTAAAAGATTTAATAAAAAGGGAAAGTGTTTAGTTTAAGAAGTAATTATTGTTTGTGTGTGTGTCTTTAAAACATAATTTCTAAATTCGAAGTTCCGTAATTTTTGGTTTTCAAGTATTTGTTGCGTCTAGTTCATGTGTGATGTGTGATGTGTTTCGATTATCGATAATGACATAATTCGTGTTCATCGACTGTGCATTGATCACGGTGTTATAATAATCTATTGTGGTTGAGGTTTGTGAGGCACCCTATATAATTTGTAAGGATTATGTATCACTACATTTTTTTGTTTTTGTGATCTCTATTATCTAACAGAAGGAAATATTAGTTATTCAGATTTGAGTCGTTGGATGTCGTGGGTATCGGATAAGCTTTGACATATTTATTTCTAAATTATGAAAATGCTGATTATTTCTTTTAAATCGTTATATGGTCATTCGGTGAACGTATTTTAAATAATGTTATTGAGAACGAAACAATTCGATTGATTTTAATCACTTTTAACCCACAAGAAAAATATGTATTTTGGACTGTCACGGAATTATTGCTATAGCCAATGAGCGCAATATAACTTCAGAGTAGTTCAGTTACTTTATTCGGTTGTATTTAAGGTCTTTGATAAACTTGTGCCTTACAAGCTATAACCGTAAGAATAACCATACTCCATGGTTTGACAACAATTTTGTCAATTTAAGAAACAAAAATAAATAAATCACATACAATAATCGCCAATGTTTTGGCGATAATTATAGTGACTATAATTATTTGTCCAACAAATACGTCGTGAATTCAAATCGAAATACGGCGTACCTATAGAAATTTTAAAATCAAATCAGGATATGGTTCTGATAATATACCTACAAAACTTAAAGATCTTAATAGCTGACTATTACTACCGTTATCTCTGATATTTAATCCGTATCGGAAGAAGGATGGTTTTCCGATGTTATGGATGGAGTCAATTATAATTCCCATTTTTAAAACCGGAAAACGAACTGACATTAAATAATTATAGTGACATATCAATATATTGATATCAATATATCAAAGATATATAGAATGTATAGCATAGAATGTTTCTTTAAAATTGCAACATTTTTAAAGATTTACTGCCTTTTAAAAGTTTTTAATGACGTTAATAAGCTTCCTGCCAAAAAAAACATAAATTATCAATCACGCTTTATGCTCACTTAACTCTTTTGCCATTTTTTAAAGTCTAGAAGTAAAACGGATTTATCACATTTAATATCAACATATTTTTTCCAGATTCTTAAGTTCTATACATTTACATAAAAAAAATGTTAATGTAATTAAATCTCATAGTAATTTTCATAACAAAAAAAGCAGCATTAAACATAAAGTTAAATCTGCATATATACATATTATAATAATGATGAATGTGGATTTTATGAAAATTGATGTACTTTTATTTTCATATTTTCATAAAATATATTATACGTAATATTTACTTTTTCGTAAACAGTTTTTTTTTGTGCTTTTTGAAATATTTAAATTTTTTCATAAGTAAACTACTGAAACATATACATACTTCATGTAATGAAAATAATCATAAATGTGAAAATATACATAATGTATTCGTGCACAGTGTGTGCATTTAACAAGTTACACCTGGAATAACTTATAATGGAGACAAAACTTGATTGAATCGTAAGTTGAAGCAACAATCAGTTCATCTTAAAATCTCATGGCAAGATAAAAGATAAATCTAACTATGGAAGCTATGGAAGTTGTATCCTAGCTTAAATAAATTAAAACAGGACATCCACTAGAGACATGGATCCTTTGAGAAGCAACGAAAGAAGTAAAGCAGAACCAACAATCAAGCATGATGGAAGACTGTCTCTATAAAATTGCCAAGTTTAATGGAAACTATCAAGATTTGGTTAGGATCCATGAACTATTTTCAAAGGTGGTAGATGAAATACCAGGAAGAGCTGCCAGGTAGTTTATATATCCTATAAAATCTTTGATAAAACGTTATGAGTAAACAACTATGTTAACGGATTTTTGACCCTACACTACATAGTACCAGAGATGGCACCTGCAATCATATTACAGCATAATCCTGTCAGGCAATATGCATTAAAGAACGTAAGCGTTGAAAAAAGCATTTATATAAGATGTCATTAAAAAATCTAAATGAGCTTTAGATCACCAACGAATTTCTAGGACAACGATATCAAATTATTGAAGCTCTAAGATTTCCAAAAATAACGCAATGGGCTGATATGCATCGTCACACCAATCGTACATTATACGATGCTACCAGAAAAACAGACATGGATCTTGTAATGAGCAAATCATATCTTAGAATGCGGCCAAAAATTCAACAGAAAGACTCTAACAGAACAAATCTAAGTTAATAAATGGCTCGATTTATGCCGAAGATGTCTAGATTACGGACGTAGTTTGCAACAGTGTTCTGAGTAAAACAAAATGTTTAGAATGGAATCATAATCTTCATAATCTTTTTCACACAAACAAAAAATCAACAGAAAATGGAACCATTTGAATAAAATGCAACTGAACGATCAGAGTAAACTATATCTAAGTAAACTATATACAACATTCCAGCACCGTCTCGGCACAGACTTTAACAGAAAATTTGGATGGATTATATTAGGAAAGGTTATAAATCAGTACCCAGCATAAAAAGAGAAGTAATAATTAAATAATATCTCTTTGCGACTGAGATAGCTGAACAGCTAAAAATTAACAGCTGATAGCAGAAGTGCTACATCCTCCCGCAATCTCTCAAAACAAGTAAATATAAAGACCCCTTTCGAAAACATACAAACGAATGAAAGATCTAGCCAATATGATTTATAAGATTCGATATGCATATGGCAATGGTAAAGTTTCCTCAAGTTTAAAGAAGGCTATCCACAAGACCAAAAGCCCTTTGCCTTCATTTTCAAAGTTGATGTGATGTTCCGCCAGATCATAATCAATCAAGAATATAGTCAATAAACAACAAGTGCAGCTCCAAAACAGAAAGTTGAATAAACGCAACAACAATAGAACACCAATAGAAAGTTTGATGAACTATAAACGTCAAATCTGATCAACAAGCGCAGCAACAAAATGTGAAGTCGTATCAAATGCAAGGCGCACTTGCCATAAGAAAACAAGAAGTAGAGCTATCCATCATTGCTGATGTGACAGTGTATATGTAATGGCTAGAAAAATAATTCACAGGAAAGCTGCAAGCGATGAGAACATCCAAAGAAAGTAACGTAATTAACATGAAGATGGAAATACAAGATTTTAACCAATGGGACGCTGCTTCACGTGAAAGATGCAAGAACTGGATAGTAAAATAAAAGAATTCGGAACTGTATAGAAAAAGTCACCCACGCACTCTGATGAAACTACCAATAGAGCTGTGTAAAAACAACTGGAAATGAATTAGCTGACAGGGGACATAAAGGATTCCTGAAACCTTCATCATTTGATGGCGAAATCTATAGAGAATGGTATGCTCAGGAACAGCTTAATGCCTTGCTAAAGTGGAACATATGCAACAATCGCAGGTACGGATTGTAGCATATCTACTGCTTTACTCAAGGCACCAAAAGCTTCTCAAGCCTTCTGTGCTTTACACAGAAATGGGCTACAGTCGATTTTAAAGAAGTTGGAGTTGAGATACGGACAATCCCAAAAGCCAGAACGTCCATTAGGTATGAACGACAAATAACAAAACCTTCGCGACAAGCAGAATTTAAAGCTCCGCCCGATGTCTTAAATTAATTAACCGTTGATGCCTTCATCAACGCAATAAGAGATGACCGGTCTAACGAAGAAGCAGCTTGACAAGAAAAAGCAACCAGACGGCCTACTGGTTTACAACTGAACATAGAAGGGGCGAATGCACAACGTAGATACATAAACTGCACGGATTAGTGTCAACGAGAAGAGCGCTTGTCAAAAGAACAGCTAAAGGAAGATCAACGACATGATGTGTCAATCGTTCTAATACTGAAATAGATGATGCAAAGCAGAAGACCACAGTGCAAAAAAATTGTGACCGAAAGTGCAACCGTGAAAACCTATTGGGCCCATTGGCAGTCTTTAAGACTAGAGAATAGATTGCTCGTAATACTTTGGGAATGGACTAATGGCAATAACACCAAACAGTAAATCGGGCTAACAGCTCGATTGCTGCTGTGGTCCAGCAGCTGCGGTAAATTCCCAATATCAAGAAAACAAGGACAACACCATTGCACCGACAGTCAGATAGAGTGGTCGATAGATGCAATAGAATATTAGAAGAACACCTACGGAAAGAAGTAAACAGCAACCAGGATAATTCCGATCAATGCATTCTTCTGTTTATGATGGCATATTATGGTTCTCTTTGGTAGGAAGTTTTAATTGCCATGCAATATTAAATTTGGATACCTGAAGCAGAACCAGCCGCTAAATAGGATTACGTCATCAACCTAAGATAAAAAATGACAAATGTTCATGCTGCAGTAAACGATAATATAGTGAAGGCCAGTAACCGAATGAAGCCAAGGTATGGATTTGTGGAGAGAAAATTATCAATATGGAGTGTGTTTTGACGTGTTTTTTTGTTTAACCAAAGTTTAACGGTTATTCCATATAATTTTCGTGCTAAATAATTTTTTTTTTAATTTGAATTCATATAAATATTATTTTGTGTGTATTAGGAGTGTTGTGACGTGTTTTATCTCTGTAACGGTTATTTCATTTAATTTTCGTGGTAAATATTTTTTTTTTGAATCTGTAATTCATATATACATAATTTACGAATTTTACATAATTTTGTTGCCCAGCATTTTCGGGACATGAGCCTAGAGCTAGATCATACAGTCTAATTAATCAATTAATCAATACTATTACCGTATTTTATATCAATATGAACCTTTTTAAATGTTTTTTACTTGCCCCTTTTTGAGTTATTCCTGGTGTAAATTTTTAATTGTCTGCCTCGAAGGTAAACAATAAAATTTTCGCTGTTTTGGATCGTATTGTTTTGATTTTTGAATAAATTTTCCTTTTAATTTTTATTTCCACAACAATAGCTATACAGTTTTCAGTATTAAGCTTTTGTTCGTTCAGTTTTTGTTAACCAACGTTTTTATGTTGTCTTTCATAAAAAATATTCATATCGGTAACCTACATTTTAGTTACTTTGTTTCAATTACAAATTTAAATTAACCCAGAGATGTAGTGAAATGTTAACCGCAATTGGTCTACACAATAAATTGAACACCAGCATTTTCAATTATTTATTATCACTTTTCAATTTATCATGGCATTGATCCACAAAAAAAATAGAAGTTTTACAAATTCTATGTTGAGCCAGTAAAATACTGGCGATGCTATCAATTGGGTTAGTTAGTTTTTAATCATTGAAACGAAGAACTGACATCGAGCAGGATTAAGCGTCTATAAAAAAAACTGTTATTATTATAACTACAACAGTACTTTTCGTATATGCTGTAGATATCAACGATAAAATCTAACACACCGAACTCTTTAATTTTATTATCCATCATCAATTTTCATGTCACGTGCACAATTTTCCTTGTTATTTTCTTCGTTTTATCGTTGCTATTGTTGTTTAATTTTTCAAAAATTCAGCAATTTTTTTTCTGTTAGAAAAATACCGGTGTGTATATATACATATACCATCACTATCACAAATATAATATGAAAATTGGGAAAAATTTATAGAGCGCATCAAAATATAATGTTTAGGAGAAAATCACCTAAATTAGACGAAATCAAAAAAATAATTTGTTGTTGTCTTGCTGGCTAAAGTTTAGGGAACGAATGTGTGTACGTATTCATTTTGTCTGAATGGTAATGATGTTTTATGTTTTTATGCTTTTCGTTTAGATAAAACATGAATGGCAATTGTAACGCGTGTTTTGCTTACTAAAGGCTACGAGAACAAATTTAATATTTTTGCCGTGATAATTAGATGATAAAAAAAAAAAAAAAAAAGTTTCGGATGTACATTGAAATGTATGTATATATGTGTATATAGTGTTCGTGTTTGGCATAGTAGACGGAAATTACTAAATTACTTACGTTTAATATCTTAAGATCTTTAAAACATTTAATTATGATTCATTATATATTACGGTGAATTTATAAGACATATTTGTATTGATACAACAATAGAATAAAGTATTTTGTCTGTTTAACGGTTATTACATTTAACTTTCGTGCTACATATTTTTTTTAAATCTGTTATTCACATACATTTTAGGATTTTGTGTGTCATGAGATGTGTTTTGCTCATAGCAATGGTCCTTAAAGTTAGGACTATCGCTCTGTGATCGCTTTAAGATCAGTTTTCTTTTACTGCCCTGTTGGTTACTTTTCTCAACAACTCACCATTCACAAGTGCTACATTAGAATAGAGAGAGCAGTCCTTACTTTAACAAATATTTCATGGAATTTAACATTTCTCGTATCTTTATTTCCTGGTAAAATAAGTCTATGGCAATCTTTGCGTTGTCACCGTCACCAGTTACAACTCTTAATTTAAACCAACGCCCTGTCAACTTTGTTTGATTCTGGAGCTACAAACCCGTTTATGTATCAGGTCCAACCTGTTCTAAAAAAATCAATATGTGAATTGAGCGAGATGGTTTAGAAGTACGTGTAACTAATTCATCGATTTGAAACGAGGTCTTATAAATACATTCTTTAAGGTCAGATTCGAATAGTTTTCGGAGTAGAGCAGACTTCTCGTTCGCAAAGCTTTAGAACACCTGCAATTCAGTAGTAGTCGAACTCATAATATCAATGAGACTTATTGGTATAATCGACGTTTTGGAGAATAAGCAACAAGATGATCAAATGGTTGTGCTTTTCCTAAAGTAAAGAGGGCCAAGACCCCCAACAAAAAAACTACCAAGCCCAGTTGCGAACGTGCGAACTGACAACTGTTTTAGGTTCTCACGCCGCTGTTATTTCTCTGCGACCTAGCAACCAGTTTACGATTTCTCGTCTCCGCTATATATTTCCTTATTTTAAAAAGGAATTTTGATAAGGAATTTTGGTAAGCTAACCATCATGAGTTTTTGAGAATTTTGGAAATATTTTAATTTGCCTAAACATTTTCCACAATTTTGATAGGCTAACCATTATGAACTTTTGAGAATTTCGGAAATTATTTAGTTTGTCTAAATATTTCCCAATTTTGATAGGCCATCATGAGGTTCTGAACTTATCGGAAATCTTTTGATTTTCCTAAATTTCCCAATTCTGGTAGGCTAACTATCATGGTTTTCTGAGAATTTCAAAAACTTTTTAATTTTCATAAATATTTCCCAATTTTAATAGGCTAACCATCTTGAATATAAATATAACAATTTCAGAAAATTTTTAATTTGTCGAAGTATTTCCCAATTTGGTGGCTAACCATCATGAGCTTCTGACAATTTCGGAAACTTTTTAAATTGTCTAAATATATCCCAATGTTGATAGTCTATCCATCATGATTTTCTAAGAATTTCGGAAACTTTTTAATTTGCCAACCAATTTAAGATTTTTCTTCGATACGGTAATCGATAGCTGGGTCATACTCAGTTTTTCGCATACGCAACACTCACTTAACAACCACAGCTTTCTTACAGCAGCGAACGATACAAGCATTTAAACGTAGAGCCAATTTCTTATCGAAAATGACTTGATAGTATAACTATTATCGCAATGACCAACAAACCCCAGTTACATTTGTGTAGCGTGGCAAATTGCAATTTCTCAGTTTATCTAGAACTATCCATCATTAATACTACAACCCAGTGATGAAACGAAAAATAGTCGATCTTCTTGTTACTAATCATACTCGAGTGGACCACTTAAAACATCTCAATGGATCTTTACTCAACAAAAAGTCATCCAAATGCGTTTTGGGTTGACTCAACTGGATACCTTAAGCTACAAAGGACTAAAAAGAATTCATCCAAAACAACATCAAAGCCATAAAAAGACTTTCATAAGCCCAACAACGGCTTGTCAGATTAAGTGGTTCATAGAAGCACTTTACCTGCTACCATCCATTTGTACCACAGCTTGCCAAAACATTCCCCCAATTTATTTAACCACGTTGACTAGAAAGCCAAAAACAATTTTTGCTTGGCCCGATTTATGCCAAGAGGATTTTGAAAGAGCAAAAATGGAAATCCTCGGTAGTCGCATATCTTGACTGCATTTTCCCAGTTCACCACCGATATTAGGTTCGTCTATAAAGAAAAGATAACATAGTGGCAGATACATTATCCAAACTCGAAGAAGCTAGTATTGAGTCGGTTTAGGTGACATTGCCACAGTACAAAAATGACAACGACGCAATAAAAAACTATCGAATCTAATAACAGAGTACAAGGTTAGAAAAAGCCAACACAGCAAGATAGCAAGGATGAAGTTTGAGCAGGTGCCTGAAAAGGACCACAAACTATATTGTGAGACATTTACGAAGAAACCACGACCGTTCGTATCATCGCCGTAACAACGATTCAACCTATATTCTACACGTTTCAAACTCATAAATATTGACCTCGTTGGGCCACTTCCTCCATCCGAAGGTTTCTCGTATTCGATTAAAATTACCGACAGATTTACGAGATGGCCGAAAGCTATTCGTGATATGACTGAACTAACAGTTACAAAATTCTTTTTTAGTCATGACAGATAGAGGGATAAAATTTGTATAGTGTCTTTTCTCTGAACCAACGAAATTTCCGGAAAGTTTTCCAAATACGTACCACCTACTACACATAAGGAAATAGATTAGTCGAGCGCCTACACTACCTTTTAATAAGACTGTCATTGTGGCGTGAGGTAGTGTAAAATGTTCTGGGTTATTGCCCACTATCCTTCCCGGATTACGAAGCACTGACCATTGAACACTTATCGAGCACTGACGGGAGATATCCGTCACTCGACTAATACTTCTTGGTTTGTCAACAGGCTTCGAGAGTTTTACAAAGATTGCCATTGATCCTTACAGATCTTCGATACATATCGATTCAAAAAACGATCAAATAATCCTCCCCTAACATTGGGTATCTTCGAGATTATGATGGCTTTCGTCAAAAGTAAGGTTTTTCAGAGTGAGATCAATTCAATATTATTAGGACAATCATTCGCAGAGTTCCTTCAATAGTTGGGAGAGCTTTGGCCCAGAAAATATTGCAGGGTTCAATAAAAAAGACTTATTCCGCCACGAACAAAATGGTGCTGAAAATAGTTTAACTCGGAAACTCCCAATCTTAAAAATGTACCATAGTCACGATTTTTGAACACTATTCTAGTCAAATTTGAAGGCGCAATTAGATTTATAACAAATCATTACTCCTCCAACACATATAAAATTGTTCTAACAAAATCTTGCATTATGGAATTCAATTCTTTCACAATAATCTCAAAACAGTTCCAACTAATCAAACAAACTCAGAATAGCCAAATAAATCCTACAATTTTCTAAAACTTGATTTTTCAAGTTCTATTTAAGCTCTTGACAAAATAAAAAAAAAGAAAAGGTTTATCATTATTAAGTGAAAATCCAACCCATGTAAAGCTCTAAAAATTGTATGTCCATAAAATTTTACCACTCTTGGTTTTCTGCTTTTTAGCACAATGGATCTATTATTAAATCTAAACCATAATATTTTATCAAGCTTTAACATTTCATTGCCACAATAAAGTTGAACTACCCTTATACTACTTTTATATACATATAGCATTTACAATGTTTTACTATGATTTTACTTTAAATCAAAAAATAAATCCAACCCTAAGCTAAACATGAATATTTATTTAAGTTTCGCACATAATTTAAAAATTAGATACACTCTGGCGAAATAAATAAATCAAACGGCATTAAGAACTATACTCGAACAAATATCACAGATCATTTAACAATTTTCACTTTTATATTTCTTAGTACGAATTAGACGAACGGTACGAATTACGATGAACCGGAAGAAAGACGAAAACAAGAAGAAGAAGAAAATAATCATCCCTTCCAAAGAAAAAATACATCTTATATATGAATAATCTAAACCAATCATCACTTTAATTCTATTTTCTTATTATTGTTATGTTATCATCATCACTCACTGTATTCTTACATACATATATATATTCCCCAAAACACAAAAAAAGGATGAAAGTGGAATAAAATTTTATATTCCTGTACCGTTTATTCACTTTCTTCCTTTATTTGCTTCGCCATTTCAATTTAATTTCTTATTTTTACTTAAATTTTTTTTCCTAAGTGTAAATTGGGTGTTTATTACAGCACTGCGAGAATTCCGAGAGGAGAAAAGTTTATCCCTTTTATATCCTTTATATATATAATGTAATTTGGAATGAAACAAAATAAAGGTTCATTATTATTGAGGCAAACAAAATGTTCGATTGAATTTCGTCATAACGCATAAATAATAAATTAAGGATATATCGCTTATAATGTGTATAATCTAGGTACTTACATGACTCTGAATTGGTGACACTTCACTTCGTCTCGCTGGACTTCCACCTCCTCCTCCACCACCCCCAGTTCCACAACTTGATTGTGCATTTGCCATAGTTGTTGTTGTGGCAATATTTGTGCCATCACTATTTTGGTATGAATTCCCTTTATGTCCATTTTGTGTGTTTGCTGATACCAAATTACTGCTGTACATATTTTTATTATGTTCCGAAGTACCAAATATGTAAGAAAAGTAAAAGAAATTTTTTTTTAGAGGCGATTAGATAATACGAGAAAAAAAATTCTAAATCATAACGAAACAAAAAGGATACTGGTTGGTAGTAATGATAATTTCGTAAATGTGATAATATCGAGCCAAAAAGGATATGAACGAACACAAAAAAAAATGGTTTTGTTTCTGTTTTATTTACTACTGCTCCCTTTATTGGCTTTTAGACAAACAAAAAAAGAAACTGAACAAAGAACACAAAACTAAACTACTCTTCATAGAAACACCAAACCAAACTAAACCAAACCAAAAAAAAAAAAGCTTTTTTGACAAAAGTGCTGATAAAATATTGATGGAACTCAAAGGGACGCAAAAAAAAATTATGGCAAATGGTATCAATTTATAAAAAAAAATCCATTTTTCTTGGTACGCAATGAGTTTATCTTACACAAAAGGAAGAGATAGAAACAAAATTAAGATATAAGTTAAATATGGCCTGTGTATTCGTCTTTGATATTTTTTGTATGTGTCATTCACTCAACTATACAAAATCCTTGATGAAAAACATATTGACGCAATAAAAAAGAATTGATCATGTTATCTCTCTAATCATTTGAAAATAGTTAATTTACATCGTGCAATGAATACCATCGCATCTGTTACATGCGAGCTGAAACGTTGAGCACGTTCTAATTGTTAATAGATTTTTAATTTAATATACAATCCCAACTTAGTTTTTGTTGATCTTGGCTAGCGTCGTGTTGTGGTTCAAATTTTTGTTGTAAATTTTTGCATAACACTTATTGGGGCTAATTAGAAACGAGTAACATATTTTTGTATCCACAATATTGGTATATAGGGTATGAAAAAAAGATTATAGATAATGTTTAATTTTTCAAAGTTAAAATGAAAAATGGTTTAACAATGAAAATTGTATTTAGATTCCATCCGCAGATCGTTCCTAAAATAGAACAAATCCAAATCAATTTTAGTATGACACACGATGGCAAGCAATAATAATCAATGAAACGTGAAGTTATGAAAACGGTAGTGAAACCTGAATAATTTAAACGAAGAAAAAATTTAAAAAATATTTAGACAATAGGTCTGGTTTGCAAGCAGCTGAGATTTTCGTCAAACTCAATGACGCATTTTGTCATTTTAACGGTTATTTCATTTGATTTCAGCGTTAAAACAATTTTATTTCATCTTATTTTTTATTTTTAAATTTTTGGGTGTATTGGTACTCGGTGCACTGTTGTTTATATTATTACAAACTACTTAGCGGCCGATGGTTTTTCAGGTGATAAGCTTATATTTGAGTACAAAGTACATTTGAAAATATTGAAATCAAACATATCAAAATTTTCATTAAATTGACGACAAATAGCCGGGATCGAACCGTTATATGCGTAATTAGATTTAAATGTCGGCAAATATATAGAATTCCTGGCGCGAGCAGGTTGCAGGACACATGAATACCCATCTTTGCAAGTAGTTCAGGGAAATAGAACAATTCAGAAAGTCAGCGATGAATGTTGAAGCAGCACATCTACGTCTTACAAGTAATGAATCCAAATCGGCAATTCTAGATCGTTCGCCGTAGGATGGTAAATTCTTTTTATTCAGCCACATTGGAAGGTTCGGATCAAATGTCCAATTCAGTTTATGAAGGTAGTAAATAATAAATTTCTTCTGAATCCGTCAATTCATAATTGACCATTTATACAATAAATCTAGATCACTCTGCATTTCAATACATTGTTGCTCGCTACGTACAGCTTTTGATATTTTCAAGACGTCTGCATATAGTTCACAGTCACAGTACTGGAACAGAGAAGCAATTTCATTAATGAATATATTAAACAACACAGGACCTAGGTGAGATCCCTGAGGGACTCCAGAATGATCTTCAACCATCTTAGATGTAAACCCGTTAATTTTAACTACCCGCTTCCTATCACGCAAGTACGATCCAATCCAATCCAAAAATACTAAGCTCACTCCAAATTTATCCAGTTTGGCAAGAAGTAGCTCAAACTGAGGTGAGTCAAATGCCTTCTCAAAATCAGTAAAAACCACATCTAGCTGACATTTGGAATCGAAGACGCTGAATGCTTTTTATGTTAACTTAACAGATTTTTAGTTGTAGAACGATGCCTGACGAATCAAGGTTGTTGACGTGTTAATAAAGATTTTACATTGAAATACAAATAATCAGTCATAATAAGCTCAAATAATTTAGGAATCGATGATAGTATTCATTTACCACGATAGTTTTTGGAGTTACACCGTTTTTCTGATTTAAAAATGGGAATTATAATTGCCATCTTCCATATCAACGGAAATACACCACTCTCCAGAGACGCATTACATATCCGAGATAGAGGTAATGATAGCGAGCTATTAAGGTCCTTAAGAATTATTGCGGGTATATTATCAAAGCCACATCTCGATTTTATTTTAGATATACCAAGGTTAGCATCTCTTACAGAAATATGAGGTTAATTCCAATAAAATTTTGATGATGCGTAGTACGATGTCCAAAGGAAACATCATTAACCTTATCATTGTATTTATTATAGACTGAATGGACAAATTCAGCAAATAAATTACTTATGCCCTCAGCATTACAGGCAGTAACATAATTTAACGACGTCGTTTGGGGATAACCGGAACAGTTTCTTTTGACATCAACAAAAGGCCAAAATAGTTTAGGGTTTGAAATTAAATTATTTTCCAATCGCGAAGTATAGTTTCTATAGGCTCGGCGTTGTTCCTTATCAAATGCCCGGCGAAGTTGTTGGAAAGAATTAAGACAATCCGCGATATCACCAAAAATGTTGGCAAATGTATGTTCTTTTTGTTTCTCAAATTGACCAAATTGTTGTCAAACTATGGCAGATGGTTATTCCTACGCTTATAGCATTTAGGTACGTGTTTGTCAAAAGCCTCATGTAAAACCACATAAAATGAGTCAACTAACGCATTAACGTCACTCGAAAAAGAATTAAAAATTTCACCCCAGTCCACCTTATCTGCAGTCCAGCAATATCAGTCTTCTTAAAATTATAATTTACCTTTGGTTGTGTATTGTTGATGAAATTACAAAACAGCTCTTGGCAGTCAAAGTTAATTTCCAATCCACTGTGGTGCAATCTATCGGAAACAAAAGTTTCTAACGACTTAATAACTAATCCACAATTATAGTATCATTTAGCAAAACTAGAACCAGAATTCTACCATTCAGGTTAGCGACTTTGCAAATTTGATGTAAATTAGATAGGTACATTCTTAGTTTTTGCAAGATTTGGAAATGCAGCATCAAACCACTTTGCAACCAGCACCATATACGCCAAAACTAAACAAAATGGAAGAAAAGAGGATTCGATTGTAACTAAATTTCTAATAATTTTTATCCATTCGAAGATTATAATTAGAATTGCCGCCTCGTAAAGCAACCCAGTGCAAATTAGTGTTCAAGACCAAATAAAACAAAAACAGCTACTCGTTGATTCGTTTATTGATTGCGATAGCTGTGATACGAAATGGAGATCAATATGATAAATGTGATCGTTCGGTCAAGGCAATGTAAAGGAAGAAATCTATATGATTCAGCCTGAAAAGTTTGTTATCGTGTTTGGAATGACCGTTATAGATACGGCATTAATGACTTTTGGCATGAAGTGCACAAATTATGATGCGTGCATTTACATTCATGAAAGTAATATGTTGATTGTGGGAGTATACGCTGACGAGTTGCAAATTTTTTACAATGATAAAACTTTGAATCAGCTTTAATAATAAAAATGCTTTCATAAAACCATTTCTACAGACACTCTTCAAAATGAAAGAGATTTGCAACGCCAAATGTGTATTGGGTAATACAGATTACGCCAGACCGCAAATCAGGAACAATTTCGATAAATCAAAGCCGGTAAATCCAAAAAGTCGAATATTTGAAGTTAAAATTGTCGAATTGGCGTATTTAAAGAGAGGAAATAAAGTCGTGCAAAGTTATTGTGATTCAAGTTGGGTAAGCGATTAAGTAGATCGACGCTACACAACAGGATATGTTTTTAAACTACAAATTGGAGTAATTGCATTGACGGCAAAAAAGAAACGGATAAATGCTTTCTCTATATTTAACAGAGCCTGTATATATGGCTATACTTTTAGCAATGTGAGACGCAATTTGGTGGCGAGGTATATATCAGGAGTTCCTGGGCAAATGGGATTATATGCATTTGGAATTAAATTGTAACAAAAGTATAACAGACAGTTATAAAGTTCTCTGAATTCGAAGGCACTAATAAATTTAAAAATATTATATTTTGTTATCACAATGCAACTAAAATGGTCGGTTGGCAAAATTATGTATAGCAAATATTTTACACTCGAGAACTAAATTTACGAACCATATTTACCCGTCAAGTAAATAGATAAAAATAACAGCAAATAAATAATATATACAAACAAAGTGAATATAGTAAAATATCTTCTTAAGCTTCCAATTTTTCTAATTATATATTTATTACTCGTTGGAACAATACAATATACCAAATTAAATATTACCATTACAGAACATCTTAAGTTTGTTGAACAACAATAAATATAAAGATAACCATAGTTTACTAAGAAACAACGATGTAAATTCTGTTATTTTTCCCAGGACTATTTAATACCTTTTTTTTTTATTTTTTTTGTATAAAATGAAAATCATTTTCCATTTTCCATTTTTACTTATAAAAGTATATTTAATAGATACAAGTAAAAATAAACAGAAATAAGTCAACATAAATAATGAAAGACATACAATTGTACCATGCTGATAATCTGTTGTATTCAAATTGCTGTGTAACATACTCTGTCTTTCGAACTGTACCAAAGAAAATTGCAAATATATAAATATATATATATATATATATATATATATATATATATATATATATATATATATATATATAAATATATATATATATATATATATATATATATATATATATATATATATATATATATATATATATATCCAATAGCTTATTCCCATTCGCGTGACTGACTGTATGCTTATGTATTATAAATACCTACTCGACTCGAATATAAGAATTGGTAACAAGTTATCTTTGTCTTACAAAATGACATTACACATAGTATGATCTGTAAGACACTTACAGTAAGAAAAATTGTGTTACAATAGGTTATAGTGACTAACCCACGTGCCGTTTTCCAATAAAGCTAAATTTAGAGCATAAGCTCGTTTTGGATATAAGATTGCACACCGTCAAATTCAATACAATGGTCAATGAAATATCAGTCTTTTACACGTGATTTGGTTTCTCAGATCTCATGCAAAGCAGACTAAACAAAAAATGTCGAATCATGGGAGGGATAACGAATAAAACTATGATTTAACTCAGCAACAGCATCGACTTGCGAAAGATGGAGACAAAATAACTCGTAATTCACGGCTCGTTGAACAGCGTCAGTTTAATGATGAACGACGACATACTATGACTATAGCACAGTAGATCACCTATTAAATGTATTTTGCTTGCTTGAACGTGGCACGTGGTTTTCTGAAAGCTAATTAACCAGCTTTGCGGTATCCAATCAAGCTGAAATTCGTAATAAATACAGTATTATAAATTATTTTTGAATCTGATCCAACCCCTGCTGTTTTAACAGCTGCATTGATCCCTTATTAAATATTGCATGACACTAACTTTAGAACTATTTTTGCGCCAAACAACACATGAACAGGAGAAGAACACATACTATGTTTTAGAATCTTCTTATTAAGGCCAAGACACATATATGGTTGCACCACGCACTCACCGTGCCAGCACCACAAGTCGGCCGACGGTCGGTAACGATGACGCGAAACCATGTGTTGGCCGTGCGGTTTTTCTCACGATTGTAGATCAGTATTCTTTTAGAAGCTTACTGGGTTGCGATCATGTAAGCATTTTGACTTTCTACGAACGACTTTCGATATTTCAAAACATGCCAAAATATGTCGATAATGTAGCCAGTTTTATGTAAAAAAAATATTTTACTTATTTCAATATGTCTATCGCAACCGAAAAATTATTAACTTGTCGCAATTTCGACATGTCAAATAATCAAATGTTTTGACAAATATCGGCCATATTGTCCAAACTCGAAATGTTTACATAATCGCACCCCTGAACTGTTTCGCGGAGACAAAATGTTTAAAAGGTTTACAAATGGTGGATTAGGAGGGATTGTATCACTTGCTTTAGAAGAAGAAAATGTTAGTTAGGGAAGAATATATCACAACTCATGAAAAAAATGAGAAACTAAGAGAAAGCAGATAGATATAAGATTCATTTTAAATTCATCTAAAAACCAAACTTAGTTCAATTTTGGTTATTACCTTTAATGTAAACAATGTAATCCATATCTATTGGTTTCATGAAATGCGGCCAATATAATTAATTGCGAAATTGTCATAATTTTAAAATCACCGCAAATACAAATTTTGCCGTTGGTCTTGATAAAGGTACATTCTGTGTTCCATATGCACAGCTACAATGTACTTTATATGTATAAGACAACAAAGAACTCCAACGTTAAAGCGACGAATCAAGAATAAAAAATGAAAAACAGCGTAACCCTAGTATATTTCATTTGTCAATGTCAAATTAAGAGAAACGTAATGTTTCATACCAAACAAACATAATATCAACATAATAAGTTGAAAACTAGTTGATAGCAATGCAGTATCCATAATAAAATTAGAAATAATTTTTTAAAAAGTTCGGCAATGTTATCATCGCAGTCGATATTGGATCTGTTAGCTTAGCACCCTATATAATTAATGTGTATTTTAATTTGACATCGTCGCTTGTCGTTGAGTTTTTATTTCTTTTATTTATACGTAAACTCTTACCTAATTTTTTTGTTTGTAAACTACAAAATTGCAACTTAAGAGAACTGATTTAAATAATTTAATTGATTTAACTTATTAAACTGATTTGAAACTAAATCTTAAAATAGTGTATGTACTATATTTTATTTTTTTTAATTTAATTTCACCAAAAAACTAAAAAATATCTAGCCTACTCAGGGCATACGTTTATTTGTAAAAAGAAAATTTAAATGGATAAACGTAACAAAAATTTAGCTATGATAAAATAAATCAAAAGCTGTTTAAAAATGGTGTATTGTGATTTAAGTCAACAAAAAATTGACGTTTACAAAAGAATTAAAACCATTGCATGATTTAGCATTACACCCACTAAATGACATTAATAGCATTAAAGGAATAATATTATCACTGAACAACAAACCACAAAAAGTATTATAGTACATACAACGTATAAGATTATTACATTAAACGACAGTGATAAGTTGCAGTTTTTGCCAGCAAAAACACTATTTATAAATAATTTGATTCCTCTAATCCTTCAAAATAGAAGTTCACTTCAGTGGTAGCTTCATTGTTAAAAAGCCAATTGTTTTTCCTCTGAAACATTTCTTCAAGTAGCAGAAGGATAATAACTGCAGGCAACTAGATAAGATGGAAACTTCGGCATAACGATAAGAATTTTGCCAAAATGGTGAAAAACCGTTTTCCATCCATTTAAATTGTCATACGGCACTAGTTTTGCCTTTGAATACCCAAATGATACTAATATCAGTAATTGAAATGTTAACAGCCTTTTCAGTCTAATGCATTTTCGATCGTAATAAATTATCATCGTAACACAAACCATTCTGGATAATCTTCATCGCAAATGCTACTATCTAGTAAAATCTTTTTTTTTTTTTTTTTTTTTTAATGAGGTAATACTATAGGTTTTACAGGGTGCCCGGACTTGGGATACTAACCCTTTTAGGAGTGCTTAGTTCTATAAGAAAAAAATTCATATATTTTCACAAATTATTTTTAACTATATAAAATTCGGAAAGGGGTAAGATTGAAATTGAAGATTTGATTACCAATTAAAGATTTGATTTAATTGGTTAATATTTAATTGGTTAATATTTACATAAATTTTTTTAGTTAAGATTTTTAGCCTAAACTTTATCATCTATCATTCATAAGTATTTTAATATTACATCTATTGCTTTATAATTTTCTTAAGTATTTGATATATATTTATTGGCTTAAAACTATTTTGACTACTTAAACTACTATTATCTACTTAACCTAAACTATATAAATATATACAACATTTATTTAAATTAAATTATGATACAGATGTTGAACATAACATAAATATTTAATAGTAAATTTGTTCCTAAAAGAAAAGAGAATTATTATCGGGTTATGTGTCAGGTGAGAGACTTATATCGTATTCCTCCGCGAGTACCAGGTCCCAAGAATGAGGAATTGCACGAAGGAATTGTGCTTCAGAATTGGCCATCCTATCAATAAACTTCAATTGAAGTCGAAGAATTTGTAGGTTGGTGGTTTAGGTCAATCATCAAACACGAATCTAAGGCTGGTTGATTGCAAGATTGATAGACTAATCCATTGTGACTCAGTCAATTCTCCCATCCATGCAGGGATAGCGTAGGTTACGATGGGCCTCATATATGCCTTATATAATCTTAATTTACTTTTGGCAGAGAGGTGACTATTGCTACCTTCGAATGAAATAGGGCTGGCTTTTGGCATTTTACTATATTGGTTGCGGTGGAAATGGATAATTTCGGTTTTAGAAGAGCTTACCTTGATTTTCCAATTCTTCGCATATTCGGAATACTGGTTTAGATATTTGGACAATCTTTCAATAGATTTCCGAACGCTAATTGAAGATGTGAAAATAGCCGTGTCATCGGCATAAATTTGGATGTTGGTTTCTTTGTTGTCGGATTTTGGGATATCATGATAGAAGCATGAAAAAAGGTGTGGGCCTAGAGTTGAACCTTGCGCAATTCTTGCTGCTTGATTTGGTACTAGAACAGTGTTTGTTTAACGACACGAAAAATTTCCTATTTGATAAGTACGATTCGATAAGTTTAACGAGGTAGTAAGGAATATCACATTGAGTTAATTTATAGACTAAGCCTTTATGCCAGACCGTGTCGAAAGCTTTTTCTGTGTCCAGGAAGGCTGCGATTGTTGAACGACCAAATTGCTTGGCGTTTTTATAGAGTTTTTCGACCTCAGCACTGCTTGAGTAGTAGAGTGGCCGGAACGAAATCCGATTGTTCTTCTGGAATATAGAGTTCTAGTAGAGCTGGAGCCTGCTAAGAATAACTATTTCCATCACCTTGCTTATTCCGTTTAGGACTGATATTGGGCGAGTATGCTCTACACTATTAGAGGGCTTTCCTGGTTTAGGAATCCCTATTCCTAACTTTGCCGAGTTTCCAACGATCTGGAAAGTGGCTTGTCTTTAAGATACCGTTAATGATATCGGTAAGTTTTGATATTAATTTATCTGGAAGATTTCTAAGTACCGAGTTGGCTATGTTATCATCTCCCGGAACTTGTCTTTTATTAAGATGCTAAAGAATGTTGGCAAATTCTACTTTATTGAATATCTCAATTAAGGTTGAATTAAGAGGAGGAGAATTGTAAAAATTGCTGATACAGTTATTGACTAACTGTGAGACGCGATTTCCTCTGCAATATTTTATGATCTATGATTGGACTAGGATCTTTAGCAATTGAAGTAATCACATTTTGTTTTTTACCATTAAGTTTTCGAATTTCATTGAAGATTTCCGGAGAATTATCGGGAATTTTAGGCATTCTACTTGTGAATTCAGAATTTCTTAGTTCGCTGAACTAACACGAAATCATATTAGAATAAAAGTTAACGTTATATTTCAAGATATGCCCTGGGTAATTACAATAGAGTCGACGCATACGATTGCGTAGTTTAATGAGGTTTTGGAGCTCAGGAGGAATTTTTAAGGTGCCTTTGCTGTGAATGAGAGGTATAGTTTCCTTGATGACTACTTTAATTACGATAGTTAACTTGACCGTTTTTTCCTCAATTTGAGTAGCGGTAGTGATTTTTGAGTCTTCTGGGAGGTTTCGATGAACATGAATTTTAAATTTCATCCAGTCGGCTTGGGAGTAGTTGCAAAATACTTTTGTTTCTTGTGGTTGGGTCTTGAAAGGCATTTTGAATACAATTGGTAAATTATCTGAGCAAAATTCATGCAAGACTCGTGCTGAAGTGATTAGAGAGATATTTTTAGATAGAACCAAATCAAGAACGAGTTTCCTCTCGGGAATGTTGGTTCGTTAGGAGCATTTAATTGGAATATTGGAAGTATTGCAAAAATTTAGAAGTGAACGACCATTCTGGTTATTATTTGGGCAACTCCATGTGAAATGGCATGAATTAAAGTCACCTGCCAAGTTAACTTTGTTTCTGGAGTTAAAAATATGTTCTAAATCATGACTCTTGACTTGTCTCACATAAATCGAGCAAAACGTGAGATATTTGTTTTGGGTACCAACATTTAAAAGTATTGCCTCAGTTTCGGCTGTTACAAAAGTTTTGGCTAGGAAGTGAGGAATGCCATTCTGGATTAAGATAGCAGTGCCTCCTGATTTGGTACTTATTGCATTTCATCAAGTTGTTGTCGCCGATCTAGTGAAACTAGACTATTGACATTCAGAGAAATACATAGAAGTTTTTCTAGCATGAAGGGCCTGGGTGTGAGGAAACGAATTTTATGAAGGCAAACCGTTTTTCAACGATATTAGATGATGGTACCCGATCGTATTCAACGTTTGGTATTAACCTCGCTGACCTCAAAGAAAGATGCGACCATTTGCATCTTTCTTTGAGGTCAGCGAGGTTAATACCAAAAAACTGTTCGCAGTCTTGAAGTATGCGAGAAAAGTTGTTTTTATTCGAAGAATTGGGTGGTCTAGAGCCGTGAGGTTCTTATGAAACCCCTAACTTTCGAGTGCCAAGATGAGAAGGAAATTTGGTAGGACCTGGTTTAGGCGGAGAAATATTGGATAAAAATCTTTTTCTCACCTGACACTGGCCGTAATTTGCTGGATGTTGTTCACCGCAGTTAACACATTCTGCGGGTTGCCGGTTCTCTGTGTTACATTAAGTCACCTGGGTTCGACCACGCTTCTTCTCCCAGGTGACTTTGTAATAGCTCATGTGCTGAATAGCTAGCAATTTTCGGAAAGATGTTGCCTTGTCGATAACAACTTGGAACAGTAGCATCGGGAAATAAGTGATTCCTTCTCCTTGTTTCTTCTTGAAGGTCATAGACCAATTTCCTATCATGAAAGTGAATTCAAACCAAAATTTTCACCATCATCAAACCAAATTTTTTAAACACTCTGTATCTCAAGGGATTACAAAAATTTGCCAAAAAGAGACAAATTGAACAATGTAGCTTAAAAAAAGGTAACAAATAAGTGTTATTTCTGGATATTTAACGTTATGTTACTTATTTTTTACGCCATTCACTGACGCTCTATAGTTTTATTAAGATTGAATTTTTTAATAGCCTAACTCCAATTTATCTTCTGTTATGTGTTCTACAGATCAGGATGTTATATTAAAATAAAAAGTATTGTAAGATTTTTGTTTCTGTGTACTTTTTAAATTTTCTCAATTTTCATTTAAATATAAAAATCACAACAGTTGAAATAACAATAAAATTTGATACAAAAAAGCTTATTTTTTCTTTTTTCTTAATCTTTCGTTATTGATTGTTGAGAACGTATATATCCAGATCGCAGACAACGAAAGCATAACAAACTTTTAACGGGAATATTATTTCGGTCTGGCCTTGGTTTGTTTCGTCTACACAAGAGATTTTTAACATATAGTTCCAACAAATATCAATCGTTGTACAGTATTTTTATAAGATATGTATAGTTACCGGTGTATCTTTAGTTTAAAGTACTAAACAATACGATCAATTAAAAGACTAAGACAACTATTTAACAGGTAACCTATTTCTTTTGATACTTTAAACCACCGATGCTCATTTAAATCCATTGCTTAGAACTGTTATCCCCTGGTTTAGAGCCCAAGAGGCAATGAGTCTTATTATAGTGATGACGCGACATTTGAAAAAAAAATAATGATACTTTCCGTTGTCGTTAAAATTACGATCCGTCGTAAACTACTTAAATTACGTTGTCATTTAAAGTCAGATGTAAAAGTCACTATTTTAATTAAAACATTCTGGTTATGATTAAGTTTTAATTGGTTTTAAGCTGAAATCTCATAATATGAAAAATCGACCATTAAAATCCTGTATATATAAAATAAGTTAACGTTGTTGCCAAACTTCTATACCAGACTATTACTGGTTTACCAAACTTTACCAATAAAAATAAAATATTTTTTTATGATTTATTTAATTTTGTAATTTAAAAAATATGTTGTGTAAAGTTTTTATGGTATATATGCTGTATTGCATCGACTTTCTATCCAAATCAGTAATATATAGTATGCTTATAGTACGATGAACATAATTAGAAACTAAATGATTTCGTTTATACGAGTAAAACTTTTTTTTTATAAACTAAAATTCAATTAAACAATTTGTACATAATATGTAATGTACATTAAACGTATGTGTATGCTAGTCCTGGTATGTGAATAATATTTTGCCATGAAAATAACCAACAGAAAATGAAAAAAAAAACAATAAATAGGATTTCCTGTACCAATATTCGTTCTATTATGTGAACAATATATATTCAAAAGACTAAAGTAGTTAAGTAGTTTATATATTATCATATAATAGTCATAAACGAAACTGTTAGGTCATTTCCGGTTTGTGTTCGATCTGCAAAACAAATTTTAACCAGGAGCCAGTTAAATTAACATCTAACATCGTTAAAATAAATATGATCCAACTTCTATTCTTATATCGATATGAACGACATCAAACTATTATCGACTGCGATTATATGCGCATGTCTATTTCCCTTTAGAATTGCAAACTTAAAATACTATCCTACACTTTATACTAGAAACATCTAATGATCCATTTTAGTACAGAAAAGTTTTTAGTACATATCAATATTAGTTAGAATTAGTAAAAACATTCGAATATATGACTAACGCCATCTTATAGAAAGCACAAGTAAATTGTCCTTCCACTAAAGGAAAGACTGAGATTAATAAAAATTCTATTAAAGTCAACCAAAAAGTTTCTGTTCCTAAAATAAATTAATGACGTTTAGTTGAAAACTGTTTGCTCCCCAAAATAGTAATTTTATTTTTAGTATGCATGCATAGCAGAGTAAAACACTGAAAATGGTTTTAATAATTGATACCATAAAACTAATTTCGACTCGAACACATTATATTCCGGAAATTACTGGATTATAAAAGCTTATGTTGAATAAACATTTTTAACTAGTCAAAAAAAAATTGTATGGCAATAAAAATTATTATATTGGGTTTCCCAGTTAAATTGACAGTATTAAAGACCAAATTTAAGACAATATAATTCTAGAACATTAACTGCACCTTCGGGTATTGAAAATGAGAAACCCTATTTGTATAACTAAAAAAGCATAGCATATATTCAGACATATAAAATGGTTAACAGGTAATAATTGCTTATAAATGGTATTTTGTACATAAAACGACTAAATAGCGTGTCAATTCCGTATTAAAATTGTTTGAACTATTTTTTGATACGACAGTTGCTTCAGTTTGATTTACAACCCTACTAATAATCGTACACGCAACATCTTGGTAAGAATTTTTAATTTGCTCAGTTTTTCATGATTCTTAATACGATTTTTTTAAACATGAAAAGTGCCGAAATTAACATAAAAAATTTCATTTTTGTTAGACGTTTCCTATGCTATACACCATACCACAGTTTAAAAGTTCATCTTTCAAAAAAGCCTTTAATTTTTATTTTCCAAAATTTATTTTCAAAACTTACATACTTACAATATGTAAGTTTTGACAACTTACAGTACCATAGTTAAATATTCTCTCATTGGTTGAACAGAACATAAATAAATGAGCGAGATCTCCAGCTACTTGGAAAGGCTTTCGAAGATAAACGCGCAAACGCATACATATAAATATTTTGTGGGTTCTTGACCTTTTCCTTTTTTGTGTAAGCTGCACATAATAATCGGGTAAATCAGCTTTGAGTTGCTGCTAGAGTGGTTGGTTAAGCTTCCCCAAATTGGATGCAGCGTTGAAAAATTAACCGGATCAATATTCTATATATATACAGCTTTTAGTCCCACGTGCCGGTTTTTAAAATAATACTCTTCCGATTTCCTAGACAATATTATGAGATGTTAAGGATTGTGTCTATAAATGCAATTATTATCTTTCAGCCAACTCTCAGAATTCGATGTGCCTCGAGAATTGGATTTGTTGTTTATGCTAAGTTTTGCCACCTCTTCGGGAAAATACTCATTCTGGATATATTTAAATATGATTTTTTCTGCATGACAGATATCGCTGCTATTTTTCGATCCGATTTTGACAATCTTGCGATTATCGCGAATAATTTGACTTGAGCTACAACTTTAACAATTTTTTTTATCACGATACTCGGTATAGATTATTTGCAACCAGTTATCATCCCCTGTATTATGTGTGTGTATTGTATATACCTTTACATGAAAGCCATTGTTAGACACTTGGTTTGGCTATACTGAGAAATGTTCTGATAACCACGAGGGCCCACTCCACCACAAATGTAATAGCTGTAAGAATTATGTTATTGCTCCTCTGGATACAATGCCAGCTGGTTTATTGCCTGATGACACATGGTTCCAACAATTTCTACTACAATTATCTAGAATTAATGTTGTTCGGTTTTTTACTAATATATCGTTTTCACTTGAGTAGGTGGACAGCCAATCGAGCATGATTGTCAAGTCAGACCAAGCCGTTATCGCTGTTATTTCGTTAGAATTAAGTGATTTTCTTCACGATAATTAACCTTTTCAAATTTAAAAAGTTTAAAAATTCTGAAAAATTCAGGACGGTTAGCCTTTTAAAATTATGAAATATTTAGGCACATTAAAAAATTTCCAAAATTCTCAGAAATTCATGATATATGAGTTTTATTAGTTTTATGAGTTTTATGAGTTTTATGAGTTTTATGAGTTTTATGAGTTTTATGAGTTTTATGAGTTTTATGAGTTTTATGAATTTTATGAGTTTTATGAGTTTTATGAGTTTTATGAGTTTTATGAGTTTTATGAGTTTTATGAGTTTTATGAGTTTTATGAGTTTTATGAGTTTTATGAGTTTTATGAGTTTTATGAGTTTTATGAGTTTTATGAGTTTTATGAGTTTTATGAGTTTTATGAGTTTTATGAGTTTTATGAGTTTTATGAGTTTTATGAGTTTTATGAGTTTTATGAGTTTTATGAGTTTTATGAGTTTTATGAGTTTTATGAGTTTTATGAGTTTTATGAGTTTTATGAGTTTTACGAGTTTTATGAGTTTTATGAGTTTTATGAGTTTTATGAGTTTTATGAGTTTTATGAGTTTTATGAGTTTTATAAGTTATATGAGTTTTATGAGTTTTATGAGTTTTATGAGTTTTATGAGTTTTATGAGTTTTATGAGTTTTATGAGTATTATGAGTTTTATGAGTTTTATGAGTTCTATGAGTTTTATGAGTTTTATGAGTTTTATGAGTTTTATGAGTTTTATGAGTTTTATGAGTTTTATGAGTTTTATGAGTTTTATGAGTTTCATGAGTTTTATGAGTTTTATGAGTTTTATAAGTTTTATGAGTTTTATGAGTTTTATGAGTTTTATGAGTTTTATGAGTTTTATGAGTTTTATGAGTTTTATGAGTTTTATGAGTTTTATGAGTTTTATGAGTTTTATGAGTTTTATGAGTTTTATGAGTTTTATGAGTTTTATGAGTTTCTATGAGTTTTATGAGTTTTATGAGTTTTATGAGTTTTATGAGTTTTATGAGTTTTATGAGTTTTATGAGTTTTATGAGTTTTATGAGTTTTATGAGTTTTATGAGTTTTATGAGTTTTATGAGTTTTATGAGTTTTATGAATTTCATGAGTTTTATGAGTTTTATGAGTTTTATGAGTTTCATGAGTTTTATGAGTTTCATGAGTTTTATGAGTTTTATGACTTTTATGAGTTTTATGAGTTTTATGAGTTTTATGAGTTTATGAGTTTTATGAGTTTTATGAGTTTTATGAGTTTTATGAGTTTTATGAGTTTTATGAGTTTTATGAGTTTTATGAGTTTTATGAGTTTTATGAGTTTTATGAGTTTTATGAGTTTTATGAGTTTTATGAGTTTTATGAGTTTTATGAGTTTTATGAGTTTTATGAGTTTTATGAGTTTTATGAGTTTTATGAGTTTTATGAGTTTTATGAGTTTTATGAGTTTTATGAGTTTTATGAGTTTTATGAGTTTTATGAGTTTTATGAGTTTTATGAGTTTTATGAGCTTTATGAGTTTTATGAGTTTTATGAGTTTTATGAGTTTTATGAGTTTTATGAGTTTTATGAGTTTTATGAGTTTTATGAGTTTTATGAGTTTTATGAGTTTTATGAGTTTTATGAGTTTTATGAGTTTTATGAGTTTTATGAGTTTTATGAGTTTTATGAGTTTTATGAGTTTCATGAGTTTTATGAGTTTTATGAGTTTTATGAGTTTTATGAGTTTTATGAGTTTTATGAGTTTTATGAGCATTATGAGTTTTATGAGTTTTATGAGTTTTATGAGTTTTATGAGTATTATGAGTTTTATGAGTTTTATGAGTTTTATGAGTTTTATGAGTTTTATGAGTTTCATGAGTTTTATGAGTTTTATGAGTTTTATGAGTTTTATGAGTTTTATGAGTTTTATGAGTTTTATGAGTTTTATGAGTTTTATGAGTTTTATGAGTTTTATGAGTTTTATGAGTTTTATGAGTTTTATGAGTTTTATGAGTTTTATGAGTTTTATGAGTTTTATGAGTTTTATGAGTTTTATGAGTTTTATGAGTTTTATGAGTTTTATGAGTTTTATGAGTTTTATGAGTTTTATGAGTTTTATGAGTTTTATGAGTTTTATGAGTTTTATGAGTTTTATGAGTTTTATGAGTTTTATGAGTTTTATGAGTTTTATGAGTTTTATGAGTTTTATGAGTTTTATGAGTTTTATGAGTTTTATGAGTTTTATGAGTTTTATGAGTTTTATGAGTTTTATGAGTTCTATGAGTTTTATGAGTTTTATGAGTTTTATGAGTTTTATGAGTTTTATGAGTTTTATGAGTTTTATGAGTTTTATGAGTTTTATGAGTTTTATGAGTTTTATGAGTTTTATGAGTTTTATGAGTTTTATGAGTTTTATGAGTTTTATGAGTTTTATGAGTTTTATGAGTTTTATGAGTTTTATGAGTTTTATGAGTTTTATGAGTTTTATGAGTTTTATGAGTTTTATGAGTTTTATGAGTTTTATGGGTTTTATGAGTTTTACGAGTTTGTCTTATCGCTTTTGTTAAGCGTTCATTTTGTCAAATTCGAACTATTGGTTTCGATGGCGATCGACATTGGTGGTATGTAATCATCTAATAAGGTTGAATGGCCTTTCTTTAAAGGTAGTCGTTGGTATTTGTTCAAGCACATTTTACGATTTACAGTGTTTAACTTTAAATTTAAATTTAGATAACCTAATTTGATTTCACATATAAATTTTTGGTCCCAGGTATTAAACTTTGCATAAACTTGTGTTGAGTATAAGACGACGGTCGTGTGTTAAGTTTTTTTGAATTCGTTAATCTCGAACTACTAAACCCAAAAGGCTAAACAGAAATTTTTCGAAGAGCATTTTGACAATTTTATGAACGTTAATGATGAACGTTAATGATGAAAAAAGGTTGGAATCGTGCACGAAATAGAAATACAGGTGAAAAAAATCCAGTACGAAGTAACGTAAATGACAAAAAGTGAAGAACTCTTTAAACTAAACCTAATGTGTTATACTGCGATAAACAAAAGCATTCAGATATTTGGTGGTCAATACCCGATTCAAGTGAAAAGCAGAAACCAGATAGAGCTGTTCAAGAAATTGTGCTTGTAGCAAATATAAAAGCTAAAAGGTATTATGGGAATACTCAACTATCTCAAATTTCATTCATAGCTAAATTGAATGAGCTGGTGCAGAAAAAACATGTAACGTATAGACTAAAAGGGCTTGCATCATGTAATTCACCTGCCATATCGCTCTTTTAAAAATATAAAAATTGTTTACTTTTAGTGACAACTAAAAAAAAATTAAGTAACGCCATCTCTTGCTGAAGCCAAGTACTTATCATACGAACATCATATAATGTACACAATTCCAGATTCTCCATTAAACAAATGTTAAAGAAAAATATATTTTACTTTGATTTTCCATAAACCTAAAACTAAAATAAAAATTGATCGACCCTAAACGTTTCGAAATAAACACACAAATAGGTAAACATTATACGATAATAGACAAACCAAACGAATGAAAAATCTTATATCGATTCACAAATACCACAATTTATAAAGATTTAACCACAAGGACTAAAAAAAAATTGTGTATCACACGAAATCATTTTATTTAAATATTTATTACAATTTGAGGAGGTATCTAAGAGACATGATGATATAGGTTGTGTATATATATGGTAAATATTCTTACCTGTTTCCATTTTTATTTTTATTACGATTCTTTTTCGGTCGCCCTATATGATTTTCCATCCACGATCGTATTTTTGAGCCAAACATGATGATGAACCAGCTTTTCTTTGTTCACTTCACAAATTCAATTTTACTTTTTCAACAATGTAACAAAAATGATTATATTATGATGTTTTATGTATTGTAGGTGCACGAGCTTTTTATATTTCGTAACTTTCGTTATTAATCTTGTGTATGGGAAAAAAGTACAAACAACGAGTGCTCAACAAAAATAACAACCGATAAAAGCTTCTGTTTGTATGTTGCTTTTTCTAGTCTAGTGAATTATATCAATAAATTATTATTATTTTTTTAGGTTTTTAGTTTTCTTTGATGGAAAAATTTTTCCGTTTTTCTTTTATTTATACATAAATTGTATCGTAACAAATTGGTCGCATTATTATTATATGAATAACATTTTGATTGGTATATCCATGAAAAATTACATTCGAATAAGCATAGAAAATGTAAAGGACGGTTGTTAGTTTTTCAAGTATATCTGGTTATTAATATTATTTCGTGTGTATAATTTTGAGGTTAAAAATAATAAAGCAAAATCGCAAAATGGAATTAGGACGGATGTTTTATTAAAACGAGATTCGAAATAGCATTAAAATAAATTATTTCATTATAATTTATGGTTATTTGTGTTTGATTCATTTTCCGGTTGAATTTTCCTGTAACGAAAAGAAAAAACAAAATATTCATGATTAATATTGTTTGGTAAATGGCCTATAAATGGTTAACATAAAATTTATGGTTTATTTTGTTTTACTTAAAATTTATGATCCATCTAGACACTTAATTCTAACACCAATGTGCCAAAAATGATATAATGTTCTGTTTTGTGTAATATTTTATTTTTATGTTTCTAGAAATGTATATGCTTCACAGTTTTCAGGCACTGTTTTTACGCTTTTAGTGACAGTGTTATTCTAGGTCAAGCCAAAAATCGGTAAATTTTTACTTTTTCACTTAAATTTTCTTCTACAGAGTCTGTTTGTTTCCAAGAGCCATTGTATTGCTGCATTTCTAGTGCTAGTCGCCTTCTTGTCAAGACCATAGCTGTTTTATTTTAGTTAAAACCTAAGATCTGGTAAAAATACTAAGAAAAACTTCCGAAACAAACTGACAACTTGAAGAGTATATGCCGTAGAGGAAAATTGAATAAACAGATTTAATACAGTTTGATTTATAGACTGTCTTAAAATATACAAAAAGTTTGAAAATTAACAAGAAAGTTTTAATAACTAGCACGAGCTGCCACTCATAGAAAATTGGGAAACATTTAGGCAAATTAAAAAGTTTCCGAAATTCTTAAAAACTCTTGATGGTTAGCTTTTCAACATTTGAAAATATTTAGGCCAGTTAAAAAGTTTCCGAAATTCTCAGAAACTCATTATCGTTAGCCTATCAAATTTGGGAAATATTTAGGCAAATTAAAAAAATTCCAAAATTCTCAAGAACTCATGGTGCGTAACCTATCAAAATTGGGAAATTTTGGCCGATAAAAAAGTTTAAAATTGAAAAATATTTAGGCAAATTAAAAAATTTTCGAAATTCTCAGAACCTCATGATGGTTAGCCTATCAAAATTTGGAAATATTAAGACAAATTAAAATATTTTCATAATTCTCAGAAATTCATGATGGTAGCTTATTAAAATTTGGAAATATTAAGACAAATTAAAATAATTCCAGAATTTTTAGAAATTCATGATGGTTAGCCTATCAAAATTGGGAAATATTTAGGCAAATTAAAAAGTTTTCAAAATTCTCAGAAATTCATGATGGTGTTAGCCTTTCAAAATTAAGAAATATTAAGACAAATTAAAATGTTTTCAAAATTCTCAGAAATTCATGATGGTTAGCTTATCAAAATTTGAAAATATTAAGAAAAATTAAAATATTTCCAAAATTCACAGAAACTCATGATGGTAAGCCTTACAAAATTAGAAAATATTTAGGCCGATTGAAAAATTTCCAGAATTCTCAGAAATTCATGATGGTTAGCCTATCAAAATTGGGAAATATTAAAGCAAATTAAAAAGTTTACAAAATTCTCAAAAACTCAGGGTGATTAGCCTATCAAAATTAGGAAATATTTAAGCAAATTAAAAAGTTTCCAAAATTCTCAGAAATTCATGATGGTTAGCTTATCAAAATTTGGAAATATTAAGACAAATCAAAATATTTCCAAAATTCACAGAAACTCATGATGGTAAGGCTATCAAAATTATTATCAAAATTTGGAAATATTAAGACAAATCAAAATATTTCCAAAATTCACAGAAACTCATGATGGTAAGGCTATCAAAATTAGGAAATATTTAGGCCGATTAAAAAAATTCCAAAATTCTCAGAAATTCATGATGGTAGTTTATCAAAATTTGGAAATATTAAGAAAAATTAAAATATTTTCAAAATTCACAGAAACTCATAATGGTTAGCCTATCAAAATTAGGAAATATTTAACCAAATTAAAAATTTTCGAAAATTCTCAGAACCTCATCAGAACCTGATGGTTAGCATATCGAAATTGGGAAATATTTAGGTCGATTGAAATATTTCCAGAATTCTTAGAAATTCATGATGGTTAGCCTATCAAAATTGGGAAATATTTAGGCCGATTGAAATATTTCCATAATTCTTAGAAATTCATGATGGTTAGCCTATCAAAATTGGGAAATATTAAAAAGTTTACAAAATTTTCAAAAACTCATGGTGGTTAGCCTATCAAAATTTGGAAATATTTAGGCAAATTAAAAAAATTCCAAAATTTTCAGAAATTCATGATGTAGCTTATCAAAATTGGGAAATATTAAGAAAAATTTAAATATTTCCAAAATTCACAGAAACTCATGATGGTTAGCCTATCAAAATTAGGAAATATTTAACCAAATTAAAAAGTTTCAAAAATTCTCTGAACCTCATCAGAACCTGATGGTTAGCTTATCGAAATTGGGAAATATTTAGGCCGATTGAAAAGTTTCCAAAATTTTCAGAAATTCATGATGTTTAGCTTAACAAAATATGGAAATATTTAGGTAAATTAAAAATTTTTTGAAATTTTGGAACCTCAAAATTGCAAAATATTTAGGCAAATTAAAAAGTTACCAAAATTCTCAGAAATTCATGAAGGTTAGCTTATTAAAATAGAAAAATATAAGGACAAATTAAAATGTCTCTAATTCTCAACAACTCATGATGGTTTCCAAAATTGGGAAATATAGGGAAAATATTTAGACAAATTAAAAATTTTCGAAAATTCTCAGAAATGTATGATGAAATTTTTAGAAACTGATAGTGCCCTATTAAAGTTAGGAAAAATGTAGGAAAATTTAAAAGTTTTCAATATTCTCCGAAATTCATGATGGTTTAGCCTATCAAAATTGGGAAATATTTAAGCCAGCTAACAAGTTAACGCATGATTAAAATTTGGAAATATTTAGGCAAATTAAAAAGTTTTCGAAATTCTCAGAAACCCATGATGGTTAGGAATATTTAGACACATTGTAAAGTTTCCAAAATTCTCAGATATTCTTGACGTTAGTCTATCAAAATTGGGAAAAATTTAGGAAAATAAAAGTTCTCCAAAATTCTCAAAACCTCATGATGGTTTGCTTATCAAAATTGGGAAATATTTAGGCAAATTGTGCAAATTTCGAACGGGGTCTTGTTACATTTTTACGGTGTCAAGGTTTTTTGTTAATTTTTTTAATAATTTATTTTTAAGGATTCAGATAGTTAACTTAGTGCAACTACCTTCATTTAGTCGCACCCTTTGACCAGAAAAGAACACTGTGGGTGTATTTTTATGATTCCAAGCTCGTGTAAAAATACTTTACAAAATATGCGGAAGCCACAGATACGTTTAAATTTAAAGCATTTAAATGAAACCTCGTCAATTTTTGATTGCCCGTAATAATCGATTTAAGTACTAAATTCATTGTAATAAAAATGTATACTCTCAATTCAATATTTGTTGGTCCACCGTTGATTTCGTGATAGTACTCGAGTATTCCAATTATCAAGAACCAAAAATAAAAAACAGCCCATAATTGATATTCAAAAATAAAGATACATCGCCATTTGTTACACCTGGGGGGATTAATGAACAACCACAAAAAACACATACACACACAAAATAATATCGTTCACGTATCAAACTACATAACAAAGCTAGTAATTTTCCAATTTTCACGAACCAATATCGAAACATACCCTAACCTCGTATTTTATTAAAATTTAACATAATTTCAATTTTATTTGTTGTTCCTGGTAGATTTTTGTTAAAACGTTTTTCTGCTTCTTGTAATTCTGCCAAAACAACACAAAACAAAAAAAAACGTAAAAAGAGCTCTTTGGAGATAACATAAGAATACCAAAAATAAACAAAAAAATTCACTTTTTTTTTTTTTTTTTTTTTTTTTTTGTAAACCTGGAAGCACACACAGAATATGTGTTCAAAGGAGGATTCAACCGAGAAGAAAATGAACAACTAAACGAGAAATAAAATTTACGATTGTAAGATTATGAGGTGAGATTTCGTGCGGTGAATTTTACTTACTTTGCTACAACAAAAACAAAAAAAACGAAAGAAAATTTTTGCGTCTGGTTATCGTTAAACATTACCCAATATTTAGTTTTTAAAACGGAATATACATAAAGCTCTATCGAAGATAAATGTCTTTAATATATATTAAATTCGACCATTGGCTTGTATTTGCGTTTCTTTTATTTAAAACGAAATTCTTTAGTCCTTATGTCTTACATAAATCAATTCGAATTATAAATTATTTACGTATTTTCGTTTAAAGCCAATGTAATACCCTACTTAAGTATCGAAACGTAGAGCATGAGACACGAGTAGGTAGATGCGTATACGTACGACGAGTATTTTAGAAGATTTAAATAAAATTTGCAGTTGATTTATAGTCGATATAACTATTACTAAATGTTGTCATCGTGACGATTCGAATTTCGTATACATGCATAATTCAATTTACATTTTAAATTTTAAACTACATATAAACTTTATTATATCTTAAAATAGAAAATTTACATAAAAGCACTTCATAAAAATGTCATATTTTAAATAAGATTACAGTATTTTATATAAAAGTTTTATCTACAATCTAAATGTGGAGTGACTGTTATCATATAAGTAATTTTTCATCTTATCCATGTGATTAAAATTTTATTTGGTCGGGGGGGTAATGTTAATTAAAATATTTTCAACACAATAAATTGATATGATTTTAATCAGGACCTAACTTTATATCTTTTTGTTTAAAATTAAGAATTTTAATTTTAATTTTTAAAAGTTTATTTTGTTGTCAGAGACACAGTATAAATTTAGATTTTAGATAACTTATTTAATTATATTTTTTAACGATGTGTTAGAATTGTAATAATTTTTATTTATTTGTATCGTTTGTGTGCTGTAAAATAGGTTAACGTGATAAAATAAAGCTTATATTATTACCAGAATATGCTGCTACACAAAAGTACACGATCGTTCTAAAGGTCCCGATACTAACCCAGAGATGGCGGCTTTAATGAACACTCTTTATGATTTTTAGAACATAGCAGCCTGTGTCAAAATTATATGACAATCAAACCATTGCATACTTAGTTACAGTAATTTAAGAAACGTTACTTTTGCAATTATGAAAACAATAGAAAAAAAGAGTATCCTGCATGTTGATGAAACATAAGCCATCGTTACGAGCATTTCGTATTTGTATTTCGTATATCGTATATTTGACGTCTTTTCTGATTGGTTAAAATTGTTTAATAACAACAACATAAAATTATTCAAAATTGCTAAAAATAAACACGCTCACAGGCTATTTGTTTGTGACGTTTGTGTATTTCGTATCAATGTGAATGGAATATACTAGTTACTCTTCTAATGCAAACAAAGAAATACACAAACGTCACAAACAAATAGACTGTAAGTGTGTTTATGTGTTTGAAAATTTTGAATAATTGTATGTTGTTGTTGTTAAGCAATCTTAACCAATCAGGAAAGACGTCACAAATATGTTATACGAAATATGAAATGCTCGTGACGGCCACAAAATTTATCTGTAGTCGATAAGAAGACAAAATTTATCTTTAGCGAAGACTATGCACCATGTCATAAGTCATTGAAAACGATGTCCAAACTAAACAAATTGGGCTTCCAATTACGGCCCATCCACTGTATTCTCCAAATCTGCCACCTAGTAATTAGTAGCGTTTCCAAACCCCCAAAAATGCTCCAGTGAAGCAAATTTGGGTCTAAAGATAAAGTCATCGCTGCAACTGAGGGTTATTTTAAAGACAAAGGTAAATCATCCTGCATACAGGGTAAAGACAAGTAAGAAATGCGTTGGAATGTTTGAACCGCAGTTGCAGGAGTTTATGTTGAATTTTGACAAAAACTATTGGTATCGGAACTTATTGAACGATGTGTTATTTATAAAAACTGCCATTTTTCCAATAGATGCCAGCAGTAAATACTAGTGGTTTAAAAATATGTCAGATGGTAAAATTAAACATCTGTTCAACATTTGTGAGTACATGTTGAAATTTGAGGCAAATAAGCATCATTTGCGGAAATTCGAAAAGTCAATTGTTTTGCTTTCAAAAGTGGAAGTCAACGAGAGTCCAAGACTGGTGAATAAGTTTGAAGATACAAGTTTGAAGGCACGTGACGGAAATCAAAAAAAAAATCCAAAGTGGCAAAAACCGGGAGACACGTTAATCGACTTATAAAAAGAGACAAAATATCATTAGGTGTCATTAGAGAGTTAACTTGAAATACAGAATAAGTATCAAATTATATTACTGGCACAGCCGTTTTTTCATTTGATATGGAAACACTCAAAACAATTGAAATAAGTATAAAAGAAATTATACTCTTTATCTAACGTTGCTTGTATTATTACATTTTGTGGAAGAACAAGCTTTGGAAATATTTGATTTCCCAAAGATGTCTGTAGATGATAAAAATGATCCAGATAAAATTATCCGTAAAATAATTGAAATTATTGTCTCGCATTTATTTTTAGAACGAAAACAATTGGATGGTGAAAAATTTCGTTATTTGGTAACAGCGTTAAAAAAGGTGGCAGTAAATTGTTATTTTGAAAATTTTAAAAAAAGTCTAATGCGTATAGCAGAATTATAAATGGATTACAGAACAAGAAGTTGATGAAGTTTTAACTGATACATGATCATTTAAATTTAACAATTCAAGAATTCAAGCGTTGATAATATTGGTGTTATTACGCAAAAAAATAAAAGCTTTAAAAAAATTGAGGCAAAAATTCAAAAAAGACTTAGCGAATATAGTGGAAATAAACATGAGACAGGAAAATGTCCAGCTTAAGGAAGAACAAACAACAAGTGCTATGGAAAATATCATTTCTCTAAGGAGAATGCTATAATATTAAAAACTGTAACTAAATTTGAGATCTCTCGAAATCAGGGATCTTGGATTAGATGCAAATTTTGACAAAATTCAGCCATATGCAGCTTGCAGATTGTGAATATCTACCTGGAAACATTACAAAAGGACGATTGATGATGCATAGTGTGGCTGAGCAGCGCTTCCACTTTTACGAACAAGCCTATATTGGGTCAATTCAAAACAAGGTCAGTTTTTTTTAATAGAGTGTCACACATCTTTTAGAGCTAGAGAGATGTTTGAGTCAAAAAATGTTGAAAAATCTCAAGCTTTTAGGATCAAAGATGCAGAATGCCATACCAAGAAAGTCTATAACCAGAAGTTATAGACCAAACAATCATCAACATAAGTTCTTACAAATTTACTTCATGGGAGATGAACCCTTTTTGGCAAGGAACAATAAAACTATATTTTGAAAATACCGCAATTTAAACTTTAAAATTATATGCATCTTCAAGATGGTGTGGCAAATGATAAAAATGTAAATCTAATTCGTCCTTTTCTGTTTGTGAAAAGTCCACCATCAATCAAAAATAATCAACAGCATCACAGGCCAAAGTTGACCCTTTTACTGAGTTCTTTTATAAAATATTTCAGACCATATTTTTACAAACTAGTGATCATTGTAAGTGGTTAGCCTAACGAACGATTTTACACACAATTGATCACGGCGTTGTGGTGAGCGGTGAGGATTGAATAAAGTACCATGGTGTATTTGTGCCAACACCTTAACCATAACTATACAACCAGTGACCGATGCAACACTTTCATTTTCTTGAATGACCTAACAGCCAGAACCGTTTTTGAATCAATCCACGCGTAAATATTTCCATCCCATCGAATCATACATTTTTGATGATTCTGATAGCATGGTACGTTTAGTAGTTTCAATTTGCTTTGTTAACGTCATATTGAAAGAAAAAGTGTCTGTCTTCTTACGCCAATAAATTTCATAAACTTTCGTAATAGTTTCATCATTCGAAATGACTACAATGTTTGTGGTCTCTTGAGAAGGACAAACCTGCTTATTGTTTGATGGCCATTTCTTCAAATTGATTCCGGCTTGAGAATAGCTGTTAGGTTGGTATTTATTTCCTTTCCCTGGCACTTCGACGTTTTCCGCCGTAATTATGTTTGCCATTTCTTGGTAATTCCACGCAATTTTGTTGTGGTGCTATCTATAATTTGATTTCAAAGAAGCAATCGGCACCCAAATAAATGTCTATCTCACCTGGACGGAAAATTGTCAATCTGCCAAACCCAGTGTCTTAGTGTATTTACAACTTGTAATATTGTCAAAAATTAAAACCTTTACTGTCAACTTGTCATTTTCGTTATAAAGGGAGCTTAAATTGTCCTCACTTAACTTTTCAACATTTACACGTGCAGTTAAAAGTAGTACTGTTTGTAACTGAATTTTTTGAATGGCTTCATTATTATTTCCCGTAGTAGCACACCTCGTGGTCACTGATTGTACGCAGTCTTCCAGAAGTTTTTCGATAGGCATTGTATGATTATTCGTGATTTCTTCAGTTGCTTTGATTATTGGATGTAACAATGTGCGATGGCGTTTTCGGCATTGATTGCAGCTAAAACTAGTATTCATGATTCTGCGAAATGTTTTTTTATACAAGCAATTGCGACAGTCTCCTTCTTTCTGAATAAATGGCAGGCATTCGTTAATTGGCATTCCAATTAATTTATCACATTGAAATATTGGATGATTGCCCGAACACACAAAACTCTTGCATTGTACTGATGCCATGTTTAATTCCACGGATTTATTGGTGCCTCAGGACGTTTCACAAATGCTTTTATAAACCATAAGTCCTAATTCCTCACTTTGCCTACAGACATAATGAACTAATATGACAAAATAGAGAAAATAAGCTAACTTATTCCAATAAAACTAGCCCTGACGAACTCGTTAAGTACGTCTCTGGTAATAATAATGTAAACAAGCTAATCTCTATATGTAGTGTCAAATCTAACACAGGGAAAGACATTACAGCGCAGGTGTTAAAATTCTAGATAGTAGCACACAGAACTTCTAGATAGAAGACACTTTCGAGGTTTTTGAAAGGAAAACAGCATCCTTTCATTTTGAGCTTAGATTTTCAGCCACTAAATGAAATCAAACAAAAATATTACCTACAGGCAGAAAAATTCGCCAACAAATATTGAACACACCGTAAAACCAATGCAACATAAATTAAGTATCCAAAACACAAGGCATTTCGGAAAAAGGTTTAGTTCCGATATTTATCATGGGAATCCCCAGCTAAATACGGATTTGCGTGCAGATTCTTTAAAAAACAATCGCTCAAATCATGCATGGAAGCAGCCGTCCAAGGGTTGAGATTCAAGAAAAACTTCCTTAGACAACTGGAGGTATCTACTCAACCAGCTACCCTAACTCATGAATTAATAATGAGATGACAAACAATCAGCTATTGAAAAACTCCAATTGACTCAGCGTCGAGCATTCAAGCACCTTAGTCAATAAGTCAAACAATCCTATATATACTCTTAAAATTCCTTGGACATAGCACAAGTCAAAAAAACAACCAACTAATACGCTATAGCTCAAATGTTGCTCCTTTCGAAATTTTGCTCAATATCAACATGGCCGGACTCAATACTTCCGTAACTAAACATCAAAACCGCACTCTTCTACTTGATTCACCACGTGCAATGTATCTTTAGTACAGCAAGAATGTCTTACTAATCCTCAAACAACTTAAAAATCGACATTTTGTGCAGTGAAAGCTTCTTGGTAATCAACTGCAAAGACGTAGATTCAGCAAGTATAAAACTAGTAAGTGATGCGAATAAAATGAGTAACCTCCTTAGAACCAAGTTATGAATTTTTCCACTTCCAAACATAGCAGACCTTTTATCAACTAGGTCACTCTAGATATTATGCCATTCTTAATATGGCAAGTGGATCCCATCAGATTAGGATGAACCGTCAAGACCGATACAAATCGATTTTAATACTAATGATGGACATTAAGAGTTCACCAGATTGCCTTTTTGGTTTAAATCGAAGACGATCACAATCTCAAACTCACGGAAATTATCGATATTTTTTGACGTTCTAGTCAACCAGTCAAATGTCACGGATGTATAAGGCCTAACACGAAAATAGTATAAATCGTAATTAGTTTTGCCATTCCGAGGAAGAAGAATGAAGTGCAATCATTCCTAGGCCTCGCGAGTTCTTGTATAAGAAATTCATCCCTATATATTGCCGAACCAATAAATCCCCTCTCTTATACCTTCCACTGGTCAGAAGAAAGTGTTAAAGCTTTCCTCAATCGTATAAACAGAGCTTGGCTTCGTTCTCATTTGCCCAGATTTCCGTTGACATTTATCTATACGATTTTCTATAGCATCGGTGCCGTATTAAGTAAAAAGCGAAACGGCGATGATATGCTTATAGCTATTGCTGGTCTTTACCAGAACAACGCCTAGCAAAATTATGGTACGGTCGAGAAAAAATGATTGCAATAATTAGGCAGGTCTCCGCTGGAAACGTAAGCTAGCAGAGTACAATTTCTCTATTGAACATAAATCTGGGTTCAAGACCTGACGTACAAATCAAACACGTAAAAGTAGTAACTAAACCGCAACAACGGAAAAAGTTAAGTCGACCAGAGATGGAGTGAAGTACGAAACATGACCAATGGAGTGAACAACAATTAACGAAACCAGTACCGACAAGCAAGTCAAATTTAACAGAAACTACTGCCTCTACACCACATCCACCCTTTCTTCAAAGGAACCCTCAGTGGATCACAAATTCTAGTCAAATGCAGATTATATGGTCCACAGAAATACCAGAGTTTCTTAAAATTAACCACCACGTTCAAACAGGTATTTAAGCAAAGCGTTTCAAGTTTAGCGTTTGACATATTATTCCTTTCTTCACATCCCAGCAAGGAAATAAATACCTCATGACGTATCAGAATGATCTCACAAAATTCTTAGTTGCATTACCCGTGCCCTTCCATAAGAAGCACGAAAAATCCTAAAAAAAACAGACACACAATTATTCACGAAATTTTGATTTCCAGATACTTTTATCATGGACCAAGGAGCAAATTTTATGGTTAATTTATTCACAGAGTAGGTCAACTACTCAAAATCATGGAACCAATCATAACAAAACTATAAAATGATGCAACCCGTGTAATAAGCCCGAGCTGATTTTCAATGGATGTGAACTAAGCCGCTCAGGTTATATAATGTCAAAATCTATTAATAAATTTGTCAATTGAATTGTATCCAGAAGTTTCTATAGTCAAGAACCCAAAAGCTTAGAGATTTTCCTGTTAAACAATTTGGTCGTGGAACATTATTTAAAAGTTGGTGGTTCTGAATATCCTGTCAGACATTGGGTACATCTATTGTCTCTTTTTCAAATTAATGCTATACAAGTCATAACTTTTTCTAACTTCATGGACTTCTAGGAATACACCTGGAATCAATGTTACTGACTAAGCTTCTTTAGGACATTCATTTTAATCAGAACGTGGAGAATAGATGAGAAAACAGAGAATATCGTTTTTCCCACTTTGTTTCCTCTTTAATCCTTTAAAAATAAAATAATTGCTGACCAAAACCTTAATCCCTTTTATTTATTATTTTTTTATTTTTTATGGCATAAAATTCCAGCCACACACACACACGACACAGCACAAAATGATAAATTTAACAATATCATCGCATTACATCCTTCACTCATTAATTTTCACAACGAACGACACCAAATATGAAAGAAAACTCCACTTGACCTTTTCACATCTCCTTTTCTAATATAAACATATAAACATACAACACTTATATACATATGTCATTTAAAATAATCCCTTTTTCCACCAACAACGATAACAATACAGTTCTAATTTAATTATTTCAGTATGAAAAAATAAAAAAAAAATTTGGAACCAACAACAAAACAAAAAAAAAAAAGTTTTCCAACTCAAATTATTTCAGTAAATATATATATAAATTCGTATACTCGTTTGTCGTAAAATTTCCCTCGAGATTTGTGAAAATTTATAAAAATTTCCCTAATTTTTTCGTAAATTTTCTATTTCATCAAAAAAAAAAACACACACACACACACAATTCGACTCAAAAATAAAACAAAGCGAAAACTAAATCGAAATTCATTTGGGAATTTAATAAAAAAAAAATTTAAAAATTCTGGAAGCTAGAAATTTATACAGTCGACAATGGTTTTGCGTATATACAATAATGAAAATTTGTACTTAAATTCAATTAAATGTATTCCGACTTGTCTTATTTGTAGATCACAAATGATTACCGTAATGATGTCGATGGTACATTGGTACTCGTTTATAAAGTAAATAGAAGTAATACGCCTAATTGTTTGACTCGTCTTGAGAAACATGCAGCAAAAGGGGTTATCGTCCTTTAGATGAAAAGGCATATTATAAATTCTACTCATACAGCACAGTGCAATGCTTTTGTTGTTCCTAATTAATTCAATAATATTAGAAATTGAACTCAAAATAATATTCGTCAGTTCGTTATTCGTACGTGACCGAATAATATTTGTTAACATCATTATTCGATTTGTCGTTGTTGTGTCGCCATTTGAATAAAACACGATAATTTTTTTTGTTTTTTTTTTCGGGGGAGTAAAACAAAGACAAGAAGTATCACTTTGAATTTGAAGATTCGGAGAAATAAAATAAAAATCGAATCGATTTGCAATTTATCTGTCGGATTGGGGGGAATAAAGGGTATACACAATTTGGCGAACTTTTTAAATGTTCTACATAACTATTAGTGTATTTACTTGCGTATAATCAGGTTGTTCTTCACTTCAAGTGAAGAACAACCTGAAGATGGCTTCAAATCTAAATTATTCTTAAAATTATTAAAGTGCTTCCATCTATATGTAAAGAAGCTTAGTTTTAAACCATTTAGCTTAGTTTTAAACCTTTTGACATATTATACAATAAAACTTGGGTAGAATCTCGAGTTAGGCTACCTAATATGTGCGCGCTTCCTTTATTAAGGTTGTAGACATACGACGATGGACGGTTTTAACTAGCAATGAGTTACAATTAACGGCTCTATGACAAACAAAATTACTAGTGAAAATTGAAAAAAAGGCTAAAATTGAAGACTTTGTTTGTGAGTATTGAAAAGGAGATGTTTGACGTAGACAGCAAGGTAGAGTTAGACACATCGGAGTTCAAGGACAGTATGCGGAAGAACAGCATTTAGTTCAATTACCAAAAATCAGTATTCCTACCTTCGGCAGTCCTTTTTAGGGGAAATTGCAAGATTCGTTCATCATCTTTCGGTTACGGATTCAAACTATAATGAACCATTGCGAAAACTGGTTCAATAGAATGGTAGAAAGCGATACACCATAAACGCTATCTGAAAAAGATACATGGACCTGCAGCATATATCACAACCAAATGTTACTTATATCTGGAAATTGGCAAATTCATGAGTCTATTAGAAGGCTTAAGGCACTGGGTCCTGAGGCCAAGAGTAGAAACCCGTGGCTATAATAGATTGCACTGGACAAGCTGGCCAATGAAACGAAAGCGATTTGGACACAATCGATTTATTAAATTTCTTGGAAAAAGCATCGCCATGATAAAATCGACAAAGGGGATATTCAACTAAAATTCAACCAATCCAAACACAAATAACATGAACACACGCAGTTATAAAACATCTACATTTGGCTTATCCAGGTTTCAATAGACGTGGTAATATTGAAATACTTCTAGGAGTGGAAATATTTTTTAAAGCACTGCTGCCCGAAAAGTTTAAGCTACCAAATGACATGACGGCATTTGGGTTTAAACTTTTAACAAAATAGTCGAGCAGTTATAAAAAGCATTTATGCCGGAGTATGAATTCCTCAAACACAACTAAAAAGTACGCGAGTGCGGCAGTCCAAGCATATCCTTCCACACACTCCAACTACTACGATTTCGACAACATCAGTTTATGTTTTGGGGTGACATCGAGAACATATATCGGCAGGTATAAGTAGAATATCCTATGGCGAAATAAATCAAATCAACAGCCGGAACTCGAATATAATCAACCAGATGAAGAAACTCGTTTCATGATACGTATACGTAGATGATATATAATGACCAGGAAATGTTATAGCACGAACCAAAAGCATTTGGGAATCACGAATTTTGCCTGCGCAAACTGCTAACGAATAGTGTGGAGCTGAGATCCATCATAGAAGCCACCAAAAGAGGGAAATTTTAAAAACATTGGAGATCAACCAAGATTATTCGAGTTGCAATAACTACACCTTTAGATTCAGTGTACAATTACCAGAGCGTAATCTACACACCAAGCGGATATTATTAACAGATGTAAATAGCAATTTTGACCTACTTGGCAGGTTGACATACCTATAATGATACGAGTTAAAGTTTTTTTCCAAGTTCTTTGGATGCAAAACTTCGCCTGTAATGATGAACTACCTCCAAACACTCAGAAAGCATGGATAGATATAAAACAGGATTAACTTCATAGATTCCTCCTATTCCAGGTGCCTTACTATTCCATGGTGGTTGTAAACCCTTGAACACGTTAGTTTGATAGGTTTTAGCGATGCAAGGAAGCACGCGTCTACTGTGGTGTACGCAATAGTTAACACTAACATTTATAGTTTAAGGTCAAAAATAATCGCAGCCAAACTACGCATAGCTCTGGTTAAGAAAATAAATCTGGCTATCAGCTCATCCGAAAAATTGAACCTCACTTTTATGAAATAGAGTCAGCAAAATAGGATACAGAGAAAAGATCTAACCCCGCTAAAAATCATTTTTATTCTACATCATATCCAGCATCTAGTTTCTTCCTATAGAAATGGAAGAGATAACCAATATTGAACTTTACATCGAGGTAGCAAATTATTAACATTAAATCCATTTTTAGATAAACAAGGCATTATACGAGAGGGAGGTCGTAACCAGAAATCGTTAGAGTCATTCAACTTTAAGCATCCTATTATTCTACTAATGCAAAACCATCATGCAAAATCATCTAGAAAATAGTTTGCTTACTAGCATTGTTCTGCAAAGATTTGGGATAATTAGCGGTAGAGTATTTTTACATTCAAACTGCAGAAACATTATTCCTACTATTAATTCCCTATTCTCATCCTCCATGGAGAGTTGAATCATCTAATAAATCAAGCATGGTTCATGAGGCTGCTTTATTAAATGATCATGCAGTTTCCAACAGGCTTCCCATAAGATATAGCAAATTCTTAAGCAATATTAACTGGGAAGACCAATTTTGCGTGTCTGATGATACATTAATAGCAAAATATCTTCTTTGAAAATAATTTCAAGGATTTACACAAAAAATGAAGCATGAATTCAATTCATACTACCTTTCTGAAATTCCACATTACAAAATGAAAATTTCCAAAACTACACCAATTTTTTAATCTATGGGGAAATAACATATATCACCTGCTATCGTGGAATCGCAACAATATCGATTATGCTTGGAAGATCAACAGCAACTAATTCGTTGAAAATCATGTACTGTTTTTCATGTACCTGTTACTTTTTGTAAAGGCTTTAGACTCTATCGATCCAAATGAATATTACAGAAAGGAGGGTGTTCGAAAATAGATTATCATCATATCATGGAGAAAATGGATTAAATTTACGACCATAGAAAACCATTCCATACAAGCAAACCTTGCTTTTCTTCATGATGGATTTCAAGAAAATCATGATGGCAAGCCTATGTAATTTCCCGAATTTAAAATTCATAAAATCAAGAAAATCATGACAGTTAGCCCAAGAAACGTGTGAAATTTATGTCACAAATTGAAAATTCTCAAAATTAAGAAAACCAGACGGATAGCCCATGCAAATTGCAAAATTGATGTCTTAAATTGAAAATCCTCAAAATCAAGAAAATCATGATAGTAGAAGCCCGTGAAAATTGTGAAATGTTTTTGAGGTGTTCTTTTTGCTTCCTTATACTTCTGAGAGTTTCGGACTAAGAACTACTAGAAACTTCTTATAAGTATTCCGCTATCCTTTTCTTTAGTTAACTCCTCATCATCAGTATGGAACTCTATAGTGGCATTACTTACGTTAGTATTAACATGGGCTTCGGTTTTAATACCTATTTATATAGTTCTTCATCAACTGCAAAATTTTATTGTTAAACTGAATTGTCTTATTTTAAATTTAATTAATTTTTGCGCGGATAGTGAACCTTTTAAGCTTGAAAAATGTATGCTTTTTCTACTGTTTTTGAATTTATTTTAATTCGCACAAGATGCATGTGTAATAATGGTCATTTATGACAGAACTCTGCGTTATCATTGAACTAAGCTTCTGCTTAGTCATACAGCTTTCAGCGTGCCATTTTAGTTTGAGTGTGACAGGATTGGTCCGAGTATTTTATTTCTTTGGCACCTGTCATAAATTAACCAAAATAATCCATAAGTGTCATATTGCAAATATAAGTCTTTTGGAGCATCATTGAAATTGAGCCAAATCGAATTGAAAACACATTTTAAAACTCGTTTGTGATTTAGTTTAAGTTAAAAACTTTTAAGACAAAAAAACTGTTTTCACAAAAATCGACTTGTCAACATTTCAAGTTTAACATCAAATTTTTCTTTAAATTCCCGTAACTAATTTGTTCCATACCATCTTCACAAAACTTAATCCCTCTATACATAGACGAGTTTGTGTTGTGTATGGTATAATAGACGATTGATGATAGGTAATATAGTTATATTGAATTTTCATGTACAATGATTTTTATTTTCTGGTGAAAAACTTTTTTTTTATAACAAAACACTAATACAAGTACACCTTAACGCACCATCGAGGAAAATAGAAAAAAAATTTGTAAAAGCATTCATACTTCTTTATTGTTTTCGAAATGTGTGTACGTGTATAGATTGTCGAGAACAAAAGAAAAATTTAATCACTTGCTAAAAACAAAACAAAACGAAAAGCTCCAACTACAACAAAAACAAAACGCAAGAATTAAATAAAACGCATTAAAAGTTTGTATTAACGCGATTTAGAGTAATACAATACGTAATGTCAAAACTTTTTGTTTTCGTATTTCTGTTGATGACTTCCCATATCTTTGTATTACATCTTAATGATCTGTATATTCGTATACATAAAGAAAAACCAGCAATAAAAATAATTGAAAATGGTGAAAAGACGAAACGACGAATAAAAAGAAAATCGTTAAAATTTTGGTTTTTCCACTCGGATTTTTCTTGATTTGATCATTATATACTCGTATAAATTTTCCGGGGACGAGTTAGACAAATAACGTACACACACACACACGCACGCAAGTATAGGAAATAACTAATAAATTAATTGAATGTCGTTCTCGTAATTTTATCAACTTTGATTTTTATATATGATTTATGGGAATTAAACTGAGGATTGGTTTTTTGATGATCTGATTTTGGTTGGGTTTTGTTGTGGTGGTAAGACGTGGACACATTTCTTTAAATGTTCATATTGATTTACGATTCTATTCGTTTTTGAAATTGATGTCATTAATCATGTTGTTTGCGGATAAGAAAAAAAGTTTAAGATGATTTCTAAAAAAAGTTACTTGTATATAGATTATCGAGCTAGGTCTGCCTCAAGCCACACATTCAAAGAAATGTACAGCTCTTGACCTAACGATAAAACATTTTTTTTTCTGGGTCCACTCAAAGTATTTTGTTTTATTTGATTAAATATAAAACAAAATCAAGTTTACTCTAATGCTTTACTGGCTTTAAAATATCACCAAAGTCAACACTATGGGACCCCTACAAATAAATATGGACTCGCGGTTTAGGATTAGGGTTTTATGTTACTATATTAACAATGAAAGAATATCGGTAGGGGCTCTCCAAGAAACTCAATAGCCAAAAAGTGGAGGATTCTGTAACCAGTTTTTTTTCAGTGCTAGGTAGGCGGCAAGAAACGTATATCTTCAAACCGTCAAAGTATATTTTCTATGTAAAAATGTATATTTCATGTACATTACATAATTTAACAGGTTTTAATAAATACATAAATATAACGGATAGCACAACCTACATTTCAAATAAAACCAATCAATTTAAACGAGACAACCTCGATATGGAAACGGGGACAAAATATGATTAAAAAAATTAAGTTAATTCACAAATAATTACTTTTTTTTTTTTATTTCCACTTCTGCAAAATATTTAACCGTACACAAAAAAATAAATTTTCCTAGCATTTCCTACACCCATTATGTATTATTGTGTCAGAGCTGAGAAATCGCGATTTTTTCACCCCAATAAATAATCGTGCTGCTACATCTAAAAATTGAAATCTTTAAGATTTTTTATTTATTCAAAGGAAGTGTTGCCGTCAAAATGAAATTTATTTACAATTGACTCACGAAATGTTATATGGTGCGCGGGGGCACCAGATGTCGTTTCGCTATATGCCAAAATAATATTACGATTTCTTTTCATGTCTGACATTAATGATCCAATCAACATATGGATGATTTACGTTTGGATGTGACATGATGTTAACGTGATATGAAATATTTTTTGGATAAAGTTCATATAATTATTGATCGTTGATACATATCAGAAATATATATATATATATATATATATATATATATATATATATATATATATATATATATATATATATATATATATATATATTATATATATATATATATATATATATATATATATATATATATATATATATATATATATATATATATAATTTTTGCACTGTAAAAAATTTCCAGTTTCACGTTCTTTTTAACCTTGAGTCGATACATGAATTTCGAGAAAAAAAACTTTACCTCAAATAGAAGCTGTTGTAAAAAATAATAGACAGTTACCTTCCCACAACAACAAGGAGCTATGTTTAACATTCAGTGAATATATTGCAAAATTCCCAAAATTAACTTAGCATCGATATCACTTTTTACTTTTATTTAACTGATAATCTTGTGCCATTCGGTTGATGTCAATCATATAATATGCCGTTTCTATAATACACCACCAATATTCAAAGCTAAAATCATATTTTCGAATTGCGGAAGATGAAGAAGATATGATGGCCAATTTTCAATTCAAGCCTTTTTCTCCATTATATGCTAAGTTTTTTGCATACAAACTTTTTGTGAAAATGAGGTGCAATTCAGAAACGCGACGCGTGAGGCGTCTGTATTGATATTCATTGCAATTTCGTGATGAATTACCATAGCAAAATCCGTAAAAAATGGATATAAAATCCGTAAAAAATGGATATAGATTTACATACTAAACTTACATAAATTTACATACAAATGTGCGATCATAATATTATTTTCATAAATTATACATACACAGTAGAGGAAGTAGATGCAGCTATTAGTAGATCAAAACATGGAAAGGCATCCAGTCTCGACGGAATCCTTGCAGAATTGATTAAGCTCGGAGGCACTACTCTTGCAACAAATCTATACAATCTCATCGTCTCTATTTGGGGCCAAGAAGAGTTCCCGGAGAATTGGAAGACCGTCATAAATGTGGAAACTATCGTGGTATCGCTCTGTTGAGCACTACTTACAAAGTGTTGGCTAATGTTGTACCTGCCAGATTCATCTCTCTCGCCGAAAACACCATTGGCGGCTATCAATGCGGTTTTCGTCTCAACCGATCGATCACTGACCAATGTTTTACCATGAGGATGGTCTTAGAAAAATATTGGGAGTACAACATAACCATACACCAACTGTATAAAGACTTCAGACTGGCATATGGCAGTATAAACCGCTTTTAACTCATGGGCCGCGCTCATATGCCTAGGAATTCCAGAGAAACTCGTTTCTCTGTGCAAACTAACAACCTCTGGGTCTGTATGTAGAATCGTAATTGAGGGAGCTGTGTCAGAGCCCTTTGTAATAACATGTAGTGTTCAACAGGCTGATGCACTTGCGCCTGTGCTGTTCAACTTGTCGCTTGAATACGTAGTGAGAAAAAGTAACATTGAAACTTCGCGCTGTATATTTAATAAATCAGGCCAAATTCTTGGATAGGCAGATGATATCGTGCTTCTTGGTCGAAGACCACCCGATATCAAGGACAGTTTTATACAGCTCAATCACTGCGCAAGAAGACTTGGTTTGGAGGTGAACAGCAGCAAAACCAAATTGTTATCAACACCCAGGAACATCTCCATGGTAAATCTCGGAATTGGCGCCCATAACTTTGATAGCGTCGAAAACTTTAAATACCTCGGGTCAATTATAACATCGTCGAATGATTTGCAGGCAGAAATAAAAGCCCGAATCGCGGGCGGACAACGAGTTTTCTACGCCCAATTGAAATTATTGCGATCTAAACATATGTCGCAGTCGTGCAAGTTCGCACTTTATAAAGCACTCATAAGACCTGTGCTGGCTTTCGGAAGCAAGAGCTGGACCATGACCTCTAACGATTGTAGATTGTTTTCTACCTTTGAGAGGAAGGTCATTTGCTCAATCTCTGGTTCAATCAAAGTCGCGGAAAATTAATATCGGATTCGTATGAACCAAGAGATAAGGCAACTTCTTGGATGCTGTGATATTATCGGATTCATCAAATCCAATCGAGTTAGATGGCTCGGCCACGTTACATGATCTTCACAACAACGAATGACCAATTAAGTGTTCCATCAACAACCAGTGACGACGTCGAACATGATCTACATGCATTAGGATGTCGAAAATGGAAGACAAGAGCGATGGACCGAGATGGATGGAGGACCTTAGTGCTGGCGACAAAATCCCTTCATATAGAATGTGAAAGCTACAGAGAGAGAGTATATATACCGTTTGGTAGTCATGCTGATATTGACGTTTTACCGCTACAAAATTTCTTGGTCTTCATTGGATGACGAGTTCTTGAGAACTAATGTGGATGAACTTTATAACTATATACTAGATAGCTTCGTGCGTTTTGGGACGCGTCAATTCAATGCAGTTGTTAACGATATTGGACCTTATTTTTCTTCGCTTGAATTCATTGACGTATAGAATCTTGCCCGGATCTAGCAGGACTTACAAATGTTTACCACACGCCACTTTTAAGAAATTTAACCGCGCAAGAGATAGTTACGTCAACGATAAATACAGTTATGTAGAGAGTAAATTTTAGTTATCCCAAAGCAATTTTTTGCATTCATTAATTAAAATAGGAAATCTCAGTGATTTCCAAGAACTGTGACATACAATAATACTTCCTTTTCGGGCTTTTCCGGGTCAGGTCTCGATGGTATCACACCATTGATTTCAAATAAATGTGCGCAATCTTTGACGTAACCATCAGTTTAATTGTTCAATGCAAGCTTGTCGATCGACATATATTTCCTGATTTTTGGAAAGGGTCTCTTATTTTTCCCGCTTATTCAAATCGGGTAGAAATAGTAATAGTCCGTGCTACGAAATTTCGATTCTTTTTACGATACCTAAACTTTTCGAATCTTTAATCAAGTGTAGAATAGAGTTTCAAATGAAAAGTAGAATTAGTTCGCGGCAACACGGTTTTATTCAGAGTAAATCTTCATTTACTGCTTTGGTGGTCTTTTCGATCGATGTATTCAGTATAATTAGAGACTGCGGTCAAGTTGATGTTATCTATACACAGATTTTTTAAAGGCTTTTGATAAATTGAATCCCACAAGTCTTCTTGAAAATCTATCGAAATTCAAAAAAGGATTTTAGTCTAATTACATGAATTCCATCATACCTATCAGCATGTTGTCATACTTTCTGGGGTTGAACGCAGTCATATTGATCCATTACTTTTTAACGTTTTTATTAATGGCACTGTCCAATGTTTGTTGTATGCAGATGACCTTAAGAATTATGCACAAATTAATTCTACTTTTGACACTGATCGTTTGCAACTCGAACTTGGTGTTTTGCTCGAAATAAATTGGCTATAATCGCACAAATAAGTGAAAAGTTATGACCTTTTGCAGCAGCTGCTGTCTTGTGTGGAGATACCACATATTTTATTGGATCAACAGTTTCCAACTGGATTTACACTAAAGCTAATGGGTTGAAAAGGATATAATTTACTGTTGCTAACCCGTAAAGTCAAACACGAAATCGTATCTCAATTCGCAAATAAATTGAGACTGCCGATAATTGAAACTATATAATATTTCAATTACAGTCTAAATTCAATTAGTTGACCGATTTAATTTAATTTAATGTTCATTTTGATTTGATCTTATTTTTGTCTAAAGAAATCATTGAATATTTAAAATAAAAAAAAAATTGGTTTATGGTTTATTTATCAAAAGTCGATACTTAAATAAATAGAACACAAAATTGAAAACTCGATTTTCTTTTTGTTCGTTTGCCAAGAACGTTTGAATTTTCTTTTTATTCGTTGGCGTCGTCGTCAAAATGGAAAATAGACACAATGCCATAACAATAATCCAAAGTATTTTAAATTAAATTATATATTTTTGTAGGCACGGTCTGCTAGTTAAATAGAACTTTTTGTTTGTAATACAAAAAAAAATCGATGCTTAAGTTGAAACAATTGAGTTTTAAAATTTCATCGGTGTGAAAATAATTTGTAAAAGGAAATTATAAAATCGTACTTAAGCCAATTAGCGTGAATTTTCATCGTTTTTTTTTAATTGTTTTAGAAATTTAAATTGCACGCCATATCAAAATGAGGGTGGAAAAAAATTGTTTTCCAGTCAACACATATATACATAGGGATGGAAATTTTTTGTTGTGAGGAAAATCATATATTTCATTTGAGTTTTCCAAATGGGGCTAAATCTTTAAATCCAAATTGTAAATCTTTGTTAGAATCGTTTCGTGCACTTTGTGAATTATTTGCCAAAAGGAGAAAAATATTGCTTGAGGTTAATTAATTTTTACAAAATTTCCATTTACATGAACAACTCGTTGAATTAGGTTTTTAATGTTAAAGTTCAAGTCCCCTTAAAGAAAACTTCATGATTCGTGCATAGGAAATTTTTTACCGATGCTATATTTTTTTCATTATATTATATGCCTCTAAAGTGAAGTATGTTTATATAATGACTGTAATTAAAAAAGCAAATAATTGCTGTGTCACAAAATAAGCTTTTAGACATAAATTCGTCAACAATAGTTTAGAGGAAGTCAATTACGCCATGTTTATTATACCATTAGTGTAATTAAATGTTAAAATAATTTAGTGATATAATCGGCAGTAATACATTACAATTATAAACAAATTTATGTAATCGAAGGTTTTGTAGCATTAAACAAGGTAGAAACTTTAACCCCTAAGTTTCTTTTGCAAAAAGTATTTCACTCATTGGAGTAAAATTTTATTTTTGACACTGTAAAGAAGGTTAGAGAACTTCACTTCGATAACTGAATCTTCCTGCTGCGAAGCCATTTCTTTCCAGAAAACGCAAAAACCGAGTATTCAGCTCGACGTTTATATTCCTTTTCGATATCCAATCTAAATTTCGAAATCTTAGAGATTTAGGCATCCCTATGATGGGCGCCTGGTAAATATCCTTGTTATATTAACCAACGAAAACTGGATTGGTTGGTATATATCACAAAGGTATACTAATATGTAGTTGGGTTACGTACCTCATGGTCGTATAATGATGGTTTAGGTGTTTGTCTAACACTCCGAGGCCCCGAGTTTGATTTCCGCCGTTGAATACAACACTGAGATCAATTGAGTGTAAAATCGAGTTAAACATACAGTTTTCGTCAGACTCGAATCTCGGATTAGTTCATACAAGACGGATTTGAAAATGTTCGTAGTTCCGAATATTATATAGAATCAGCCAGCAAATGACATTAATATTGGGGCTGACCCCGAATTGTTCATCAATTTAATGTTAGTTAATATAATGCCACTTTATAGCGAGAAAAAGGTACACACTTGAGAAAAACTAGCCTGTTCGGAACATTTTATCTAAAATACCGTGCTCAATGTTTCATGTTGTTTTACTGTTACGCTGCCACGTAAATAAAATAGCACGTAAATAAACGGCGGCTGGTAATAAGAAACATTTTGTAGCCAATTATCATTAGTCACGGTAGATTTTCTTAAGCATTACCCACTAAATCTCGTGTTGCCCCAATCAAAACCATATCGAGAAATTTGCATAGCTTCTAGGCAATTTGTTTCGAGCTGACAAGAGTGACTTTTATTTGAGATTCAATTATCATTGCCATTTAAATTCATTAAATTAAAACTGATGTTGAAGTGAAATAATCAATGAATAGTGAACCTTCAAAAATTGACCAATTACTCCACCGTCGTGAAATCGCTTTACTGCAAAAAAAACAATACAAACTACCAACTGATCGACACGTTGGATGCAATGAATGTCATGAAATTTACTACGTTTCAGTCAGCAAATGATGCCTCCAACGAGAACTAGAAACTAACGGTTTACTAGGAATAAACACCGATATTACTTCCACCAACTCAAACCAATCGCAACGTGATTCTAACTTAATAATTATTCAATGGATTTTTTAATGATGTATTGAAGCAATGTAAACCAATACCGAAACCACTACCAATAACGGCATACCACAAACATTTCGGTCAGCCGTTGCGCTTTAAGAGATACAAGTCATCTATATGAATGCTGAAATTTAAAGCGATGCATATCACAGCACGACAACAACTTATGTAACGAACTATTCGATGTTGCAATTGTTTGTAGGGTTCTCACATAGTATACAGTTGCAAGTTCACAACAGCGCGTTTAAAATGTCATAGGCGCCACTACACCTTACTTCATTTCGATATCAAGCTAGGCCGAGTAAAACTACGGAAAATCTCAAAACAATGAAACTACGCACAACGGTTATTTTTGTAACCTCGCAACAAAGAAATCCCTACCAAATCACACCAGGCGAAGATTTTAAAGACAGAACTGCTACAGACTACGATAGTCAATATCCATTGAGCAAAATACCATTTGTATACCTGCAGAGCATTGCTCGATTTCAGTAGTCTAGCATCGTTCTTCACTGAAGCGTCCGTCCACAAATTAGGCCTAAGTCACAACAACCAGCGAATGCTATTAAAACAGATTGCTGATGACAACCGACACAACTTTACAACAGTATAGCAAATATTATCGAGATAGATAAGAATTATCATACTCGGGTACTGGGTAATACTCGGGATATTTTCACTTACACAGTCATTAAGAGCCACATTAAAAGTCATATTGTCAGAACTATCGAGGTTGTTTGACTCTCAAGGCTAGTTAGCTCCAATATCTGTACCTGTACCTATACCAAATGATATTGCGGATGATTGGTGCGAATTGCGTATCGTGACCTAAAATTATTCGATTCAATCAAAGCACCAAGATGGGTCAAATTTATTGTCGATCTATTATGCCTACACGGGTTTGTGGACGATTTAGACAGAAGGGTTACTAAACGTGGCACTTGTCGTAGCTAGAAGCAAGGTCGCCTCGGTATAGAAGCAGATAACCACATCAAAGCGAACTATGCGCAGCACTACTACTCTCGAATCTGATGGATAACGAACAAGTGGCATTGGATAAACGAAACTACAGCAATTATATTTAGAGCGATTTTGCCATCGTACTTTCATTGCTTAAAATGATGTCCCGCCTTCTAGATATGTTTGGGAAACCGCGATTCATAAATAGTTACGCAACATCCCAGGAAATATTGGTACCATTTAACCAGCAAAGAAAATCAACCCGATTGCACCTCTCGAGGTATACAACCAGCAGAACTACTTAACCACAACCTTTGGTGGACAGGGCCAGAATGGCTAAAGTAACGAGAACCAAAATAGCCTACAAACTCTTTTACCAAAGTCAATTGTCATTTCTGACGACATGCCCAATTTTTATATATTCAAATTTTAATATTGCAGTACCAGCACCAAAGCAACCTAAGGAAATAGCTTGCGACTTGTTAACTGATTCATTCATGGCAGCCTTTCACCGTTTTAGGGGTAATTGGCTTCGGCTTCGGGTCGATTACCCTAAAAGTGTTTAAAAAGGATGAGGTCGAAGCGATTCTGGAAGACCTTCAAATGGAAGAGGCACAAAGAGACGAAGGTTCTAACATGTGGGACATTGGAAGCTAAGCGATGGAGTGATTAACGGCTATGTGTAGTCGCCTATCCCTAAAGATCGGAGTAATATTGGGTTGTGATGCAAATGCGCATCATACAATCTGGGGAAGCACCTTCATCAATGATAGGGGTGAGTACTTATTTGATTACTTATTGGGGACTAACCTTGTAGTGTGTAATGTGGGGATGATGCCTACTTTTATTATCAGTAACAGGCATAAGGAACTGGATATTACCTCCATCATACATATGGTCAAAGAATGGAGGGTGGCGAATGAGCTCTCCTTTTCGGACCATCGGTACGTGACGTTTAATATTGACATTCTCCTGTTACCCGGAAGGCCTTCAAGAATCCTAGAAGGACTAACTGGAACAAATACGTTGAAGTGTTAGTACGACTCTTACCGACCGATGCTCCGAAGCCCCCAGCCACAAAGAAGGAGCTGGATTTCCTAGTGAAGGAAATCACAAGCGCCTGTAACTTGTACTTGGACACTGCTTGCCTCAAGTGAATACCTAAGGGGAAGCAGAAACCGGTATGGTGGTCCAGGGTTTTAGGAATTCTTCATATAGGGTGTAGGAAAGCATTCAACAGAGCAAAAGGCTCTAGGGAAGCTCAGAATTGGGACTCCTATAAGGAGCACCTTAAAAAGTATAAAATGGAAGGCGCAGAGGAGGTCTCGAAGACTATTCTGTGATAAAATGGAAGGTGTTTCGGAGACCTCGCGCCTCAGGAAAATCTTATCTACCAGCCCAACGAGCCCTAGTTACTTTATTAAACCAGATGGGCTGTAGACAACGCCTAATGGGGAATCATTGGCGCTCCTGTTGGAAACCCATTTCCCAGGTAGTGTGGATGTGTCGACGGAGCTTGGTAGGCATAGGAAAAAATTATCGTTGAGGTGCCCGGAGGAAATCGTGTGCAAAAACTGGATCCTATAGATACTAAATGGCCTTAGACCCTATAAATTGGTGGGCCCGGACGGTATCATTCCATTGGAATTGCAAAAACACTCGTCGAGCATTCTCCCATGGTTGGAAGGAATTTTCAGGGGGTGTTTAAAGCTGAATTATATTCCTAGGAAATGGACGCCTCCATATTCCTAGGAAAAGGACGTTTGGGTGATTTTTATCCCGAAAACGTGGGAAAAATTCACAGGCCTACCCAAAGGGCCTAAGACCTATAACTCTATCATACTTTCTGTTGAAAACATTGGAAAGACTGATGACGTGTACATACGTGCAAAAATAAAACCCAGTAATTGGGCGACTTCTCAGCATGCGTACTGGAAAGAGAGATCTGTAGACACGGCTCTGCATTCCCTGGTGCGAACAACTGAGGAATCAATCCACTCGTAAGAGTACTGTATAGTAGCCATCCTCGATAGAGCGGGCGCCTTGAACAATGTCGGGACGGAGGCAGTTCAGGAAAGACTGTCTTTCTTAGATGGGGTCTACCCCTTAAGAAGGTTGATAAATCAGATGCTAGAATACAGGACAGTTAACGCGGAGATAGGAGAATCCACCATTAGGAGGCGAGTAGTTAGAGGAACTCCGCAAGGTGGTGTCCTATCACCTCTTCTCTGGAACATAGTAATCAATTGTTACTGTTGCAACTAGAGAGGGGAGAATAGAGGTGATAGCATATGCAGATGACGTAGCGATCGTGATCTTAGATAGGTACCTAAGCACGATTAGGGAAGTCATGCAACACGCGCTTTTAATCATTACAAAGTGGGCCAGCAAATGTAGGCTGGGTATAAATCCGTCCAAAACAGAGCTTGTACTCTTCACCAAGAAATATAAAATTCCAGTAGTCACCCCTCCTACTTTAAAAGGCAAGGCACGGACCTTTACTAATAAGGCAAGATTTCTGGGCATAATTTTGGACAGTAGGCTAAATTGGAAGCCCACTATTTAAGAGAGAGTAAAGAAGTCTACCATGGCTCTGTACTCATGTAGGAACGCCGTCGGTAGGAGATGGGGTCTAAAACCAGAGCTGGTACACTGGCTCTTCACCGCTGTAGTCAGACTGATTGATGTATGGGGTAATTGTCTGGTGGCCAGCACTAGATAAGAAAACTTATAAAAATATGATAGAGAAGGCACAAAGAACGACCTGCTTGCTTATAAGCGGGGCACTGAGGACAACCCCTACACGTGCTCTGGAGGCTATGCTCTACCTTGCAGACAAACGTTCGTTGGGCTATAACAATCACCAATTAACCATCTATAACAATCACCAATTCGTAACGGAAGTGGGTCAAAAGTTTAGTTTTATTGAAATTTCAATATGGGGTTCAATTATCTATCGACAGAAAAGCGAACTATACTATATTATAGACACAATAAACTAAATTTAATTTCAAAACAACTATAAATGTTAAGTAGTGTAATATGTCTTAAGATCTCCACCCCATTCACCCCATTTAAAATAAAATTACCATATGGGTGATTCTGGTGGTTGTGGTGTTTGTTTTATTGGAAAAATTAAAGAACAACAACATAAAAATTTCTACTTGAGTGGTTTCTTAGTTGTGTTTAGTTCTATATTTATATTTGCATATCAACATATTTACAAAGAACTCTCAAACGAAACTTTCTTTGTGTTTTGTTCGTGTGTATTTTGTATGTTTATTCATATTTATGAATCCAATTATAAAAAGAGTGATCTAAATGGAGATTATTATTTTTAGAAAAACAATCGGTAGGTTTAATTATTTAACTCAATTTATTTATTTTGAGACGAGGTTAAGAACCATCTGTCAGCAAACGGAGAAAGTAATAGTATAAAAGTGTAGATAACATATAAAAATTGCAGCCTCCAACTGAATCACCCCTTATACACCACAAACATAATAAAACCAAAACAAAAATTAGGATTCGTCTGGGGGTTAGCAGTGATTCATTTCCACATAAATGAAAATATGTTTTCATTTGTAATTCTGATTTTTAAATATTAGTGTGTATATATGTATATGTGTTGATTTTGGGATTATCAACATTATCATCGTATGTATATAGCATAAAAGGATTAAGACAAATTATTTTATAATTTTCAGTCATCTGGAAATGAAATCATGCGTGCGTGCATCATATAAACGTAATTAAAAATGTAGTCGATTATTGTAATTTAATTAATATTTGGCTACAAATCAATTTGACAGTTGATGAATTTTTAAATTAATTTTCGATTTTAATTCAATTTAAATTTATAATTCATTTAGTTCTCGTGTACGAGTATTTGGACGAGTTTATAAATTTGGTGAAAAAAAATTGTTGTGGATTGACATTGTAAATTTAATTAGATTGGGATCGTAAAATTTATAAATAAAATTTCATATACTATCTACCATTGGCAAGTAGAAAAGTTCACATCAAAACTGCAAAAGCAAGTTTATTATCAGTTTCCAATCCGAACGCACTTTTTACTCCAATTCAATAAAACTCAAGAAGAAATTTATCGCTTTGGAACTTTGAACTTTATTGCCATTCACATTTGTAAACTTATCATTCCGGACGATTTACAAATCAATAAATCCACACACGTAAAATTTAAATATTCCAATAAATATTTGGTATAATTAATAATGAATTAATTATGAATTTGCTGTTGATAATTAAACATATTTTAATTGAAGTTTGTATGGATATAATTTTTAAATTGTAACATGGATAATTTTAATATAACTGTATCTCTAATAAATTAATTGAAATTATATCGTATTTTATGCGGCGCAATATTACAACAAAAATTTAATTTATGGAATGTAAATAATTTTATTCATGTACGAGCATAAAATTTAATTATATTTGGTTCTTTAATTTAAAATCAATATTTAAATTTTTTTTTCCAAATTAATTGGTTATAAATGGGCAATTATTTTGAAAAATTGGGTAATTTAAAATTTGGAATGAGAATTTCTTAGGGTGGCCTGTTTTTCATCAAAATTTTGAGTCGAAACTAGCCTTCTGTCTTCCCTTATTATAACGAATTGTACTCCCATACAAAATCGATTGGATGCTATTGCTGTGCTACGTTGAAACGTGGTATTTATAATACCACGTAAAACTTTGTTTTGGAATGATTGTATTATTTTTACATTGCGGTCTTATTTGTGCATCTCTAAAATTCCATATCCTAATAGATTCATATTGTGTCCATATTAAACAACCAAATAAAAATCAACAATTTAAATTACTTCCGATCGTTACCAAGGTGAGCTCATATTAGAGATCGTATGTTGGTCTAAGAGGGACAACTTATGACAAAACACACTACACTCAGCTATTTGAGGAGCAGAAAAAAGTTTGATGCAGAATTTTTCTATTTCACACAAGATAAGCGTACAACTTTAAGAATCTTTTTGATCTACCATTAATGGTAACCATTAATGGAATCTTACCATTACGTATTACAAAGGTCCTACGTAAAGACAAAAGTAATGACAATAGAGCTTAGTATTTTGTCTTCTTTCCAAAAACCATCACTTTAAACCAGTTGAAAACCATCGATTTATTGAACATATTACTTGTGCTTGGGATATTCTCTATAGAAATTCCGAGGGAATCACACAGTACTTACAGTAATTTAGAGTCGGTTTAAACTCTAATATGAAGCCACATTGTGGATATTGTTCCCAAGTTCAAATAGCTGATGAGGAATGTCCGTTTAAAAGTATTAAAACAAAACATTTGTGTGCCAACTACGAAGAACACCATATTGTCAAGTCTAAATGATCTGTCCAAAACAAATAGAAAATCTACATATCGGGAAACAGATTAACAATCGTAACCAAACTAAAATTATATTAAATTTTTCAATTGAGGAGCATCAACATATCATATGTCACAAAATTTCAGCTGGATCTGTCTCATTTTTACTTAAAAATAATTTCATATTACTTGCCCAAATCTAACCATTACAATTTTTGAGGGAAACTCTAACGTTTATTCCAGTACCAAAGACCGTTCCTTCTTGGAGTGGATTTTAATTGCTGCAGTTTATTTTGGACTTGTAGTAAGACCCATAAAGGTGGACGCACCTTATTTGATTTGCTTAATACCTAGACAATGTTGTTTTACACAATCCGCTTAATACCTAGACAATTGTTTTACAGTTGTGTATTTCCACTGTATAGTTATTGAGAGCTGGTAACCGTGATTTTTCATATATTTGTACCTCTATATATGTTGTCATTTCAATAAACTATATATCTTTTCAATAAAGCTTAATTTTAAAATGGATAATCAAATCTAATCCCATAAGATGCAAGAGTTGGTTATGACAGTAAAAATAAATCAAAGTTCAAACCAATGTCCTCCAATCAAGATTAAAAATGAGCATTCTCTTTTTACTGCTTCGCAATTTTTTTTTTGCTGTCTATTTTTTACATCATAAAGGAGTAAAGTGGACTCGTATGATTCCACTTTACTCCTTTATGGAATCTTTAAGAATACGAGTTATTTCATTTTATGCCTAGATTTGAAGTATGTGGATCATTTGAATCATCTTTTGTAGATAAAATGTTGTTTGTATATAGTGTTTGTTGAATTATAGAAATTATGTCCTGAACCAGAAAAAGATAAAATCATGACTGCATCTTGATTGACAGTTTTGCTTGAGAACATGTAACTATATACTACAATGTCATTACATATGAGGAGTTCGTCAAACGAGGGGAGTGAACAACTAAGTACATATGCTAGAATATTATAGTTTTACCCAATTTGGACAAAATCTTATCTATGATTACTCTTCAACGAATCAAACGAAAAATTGGGTTTGAGCTATTGTGTAACCAAATGGGAGGTTTGTGGGCCATTTTTATAACGAAGCGTCTTCCATATACGTATGGTCTGAAACATTGTACTGCCCAAACAATGACCAATACCTCCTTTTCAAACGTTGCATAGTTAAACGTTCGGCTCTGTTTAATAGTCGACTAGCAAATCAAATAGAACAATTGCTAAATTAATATTCCGTGAAAGCATCTCGTTTAAATTTTTGAAAAGTTCTTAATAAATCTACGCTAATATTCGCAGAGTCCTAAAATGGCTTTGGTTGTTTCGCTCTTGTTGGTTTAACAACGTTTTTATTCCACTTTTGGTTATAACATGCCCTAAATATGATATTACCATATAAACGAAACATCGAAATCCATGTAATCCTGAAATAACTCTGTCTATGAGCTTTTGCAAAGATCTAAGAGTTCCCTTAAGACCAAACGGCATTTGCAAAAAATGGAAATTCTCTTGCTTATTGCTAAAAGCGGTTTTTATATATTTGGAGAGGAATCTGATGATAACTACATAATACTTGCTAAATCCAACGTAGAAAAATAGCTTGATTTGTATAATTGATCCGGCATATCTGTTATTTCCAACAATGGATACACGTCGTGTTCAGTTACGTCCATCACCCTCCGAAAATCTATTATGATTCTCCACTTTTTTCTTGGATAGGAAGATTTCTTCGGTAGAAGTTTTCGTAAAGGACTTAGCTGTAGTGATATTGAAATTATTTGGTTGTTGCCTCAATTTAACGTTTTGATTTTATTATTTGAGAATTATTGTAAATTATAACTATAGCACTATGTCCTTGTTTGTTACACAGTTGACATGATTGTGACAATTTTCAAATCATGTCCCGAAAAAAATGATTTAATATACAGAGTGCAGTATTGCACTAATGATGCAATACTCACTACACCTGTTTTGTGTACTTGTTCCAGTTTGCTCTCCACAGCCAAAACATGATCTCCTTTAACTGAATATTCTGAATCATCGGACTTTAGCTTGATTAAGTGATTTTGCAAAATTTTTAGTTTTTGACGGTTAAAACAATTTTACATCTCAAAAAATTAAAAATAAAATAATAATAATAATATATATATATATATATATATATATATATATATATATATATATATATATATATATATATATATATATATATATATATAACGTAACCACCAAGGAGCCAGTTCCTAATTTTTCGTACCTCTAATTCTAAAAATCAAAAACGTTGCCCGCCCAAATAATTTTCATCTCGTCATCACAACCAAGTACCAACTGCCACTTTATTATATATAACATAATATACGAGTCTATAGAGTAAAATAGATAATCGAAATATTACCAAAATGAAACATATATTTACATCCCGCACTGATAATAAATTGCTCCTCAGCGAATTCATTTAAATAATAATTACTCCAATAAATTTATGTTCTTGCAAATTTAGCACACCGTACATTATTTTCTTAAGTAACACAAACCACGCACATATTAATAATAAAATAAAATAAAAATATGCCACCCCTTCACAATTTTCTCTCATATCCGTTTTTCACACGATAAGAAAGTTCCCCCATCTAACGGAAATGCTCTAAAGTAATGAAATATCATAGAAACTCACCATACTTTTGTTTCATATCAAAGACACTATATTGATTTTGTTTTTAGTTAAAAGCTTTCACCGTAAAGCTTTCTAGTAAAAATGATGGGTGGGTGGAAAATGTATTTCTTTTTTGTATAGTGTAACATAACCCATTTTGAGATATGACTAAAATACGTAAAAACGAGTATATATATTTACTTGAAACCCCGGATATATAAAAATTTGGGTTTGGTAATAAATTGTTATAAGTAAATATCCAATTAACTTTAACCAAATAATTATTGTTAAGATTGTTGGATTTTTTTTTCACTTTTCACGTCTATATGCTCGTATATGTGTTACCTTAGTAACTCGAGTAAATGAAATCGTCTACGGTTACGCTATTTTTAGGATTTAATTTTCTTTAACTTATAAGACCTGAATGTCAAATTTTTGGATAAGAAAGTACAATTTCAATAAATGTTGATAGGTCGTAAATAGATTCATGAAAAGATTGTCGATTGTAAATTATGTGGTTCAATGAATATATCCACAAAACTTAACAAATATTTTCACTGAACCATAAAAAATTACAGAATTAAATCATTTTGAAAAGTTGATTAGAAATGTATTGATTTTTCAAAGACTTTTGAAAGTTTAGAGAAAATATGAAATCTTCCACAATATCACATAATTTCATTAGGTAAATGAAAGCTATCATTAAACGAACTTTCAAAATGTTGGATGCCTTTGAAAACCAGGACGTAAATCTCGATTTTACGTATGGAATCTTTTCAAGTATAGTTTATTGTTTGTGAAATTGGTTCACCTCAGATTTCATAAATAAATTGTACATTAATAAAATGTTGTTGTTATTTTCACATGATACAGCTCCACCATCCACTATCTTCATCGAATTCATGATTTTTTCAACGTTGATTTGCAGTCAAGGTAAAATCCTGAAATATTTTATCTTTAACAAAAATCCCTTTGGCCTAAGTTTGGAAGTACAAACAAATTACTCGTACGATGTTTCAATTCTCCAGCGCTTGTTTTTAACGTGACTATATTCTTGTAACTTTTAAGACGGAAGCATAAAGACGTTTTACGAATTTCGCTAAAGGCAATTGATTTGCGCTAGCATTGTTATCTTTTATGATGATTTTTCACATGGATTCGCGGTTGCTCCATTCTGTTCATTACTTTCAAAGTTTCATTGAATTTCTACATTCCATCTTTTTAGATTTATTGAGATAATTCTTGAATCATCTGCCACCTCGTACGTTATGATGGATTTGGATCTGTTATGGCATTCTCGAGTAGTTTGGTTATTGTAATGCTTATAAAAAAATGAGGTAGTGTGAAAGCATGAAATTTTGTTGATGTTATTCTTGCCTAAATAAGATTCCTCCAAAATTAGGCGCACTATTATGTTCCACTGCGGAAACAACCAAATTTATTTCTCCTTTCAACCCCGCAACTGACAGTTTCTCATTCTTTCTTTTCAACCCTAATCTGCTCATTAATTTCTCAGGTATAAAACTTGGCAGTTAAACTTGCCATCGATTCAGTTTCTTCAATGTGCTTAGAAGCGAATGGAGTATATTTTAATATCACTGGCAGCTGTGGTTGGACGTCTATTTACTTATCTGATGATTCTTGCTTAAACAGTTGAAGCATCTCTGACTTTACTTTGCCTATTGTCTTCGTTTTGTCGCAATTATTTCAGTTAACTGTAACAATTAATGATCTTTTTCATGACAGCAGAACTATATAACATTCCAATTTGTTCAAGTGCAAGCCACTTATAACTAAAGTAACGATAGGCAGTAAATATTTTTGAGTCCTGAATAGATATGAGTATACTCAGCTAAATCCGATCAAAACTTATTTTATAAAATAAGTAATAAGTATAATTTGGGGTTTAGTATCCCAATCTAATACAATCGCCATCATACCAAAACCAAAATAAAACTGTGATGTTCCCTTCTAATGTTATAGTTCAGTGGCGCGCGTTGAATTTCCGTTGAAAATCGGCATCTTTTATAATGATGTGACATAGAAAATAAACAAAAACTTAAAAATAATGGTCGCTACTACCACAGTCGAATGCATTGATATCATTATATCAAAGCCAACAATAACTTTACCAATTTTAGCAAATTTCTTTGACACACATTTTTATTTTATTTTATTTCCGTTCGTTAGACCTAAATATTGATGTCAAACATGCTATTTTGCTATGCCCGTTAAGGTCTTAGTAAATGTTGCACTTAGCTCAAGCCATTTATTCAAACTTTCTACGGTGTTTGGAAGGGAACTGAAAGTAGTCCTTGCATCCATCATAATGGTTCCAATAGATACCTCCCACTTCGCAAACATCAACTTGCTATAGTTATTTTTTTTTTTTTAATAATTTGCCCAAGTAGCATTATTGCTCTTCCTTATGATAATTACTTTGCCGTTTTTCCAAACTTTCGGAAAAACTACTCTTTTTAGATACTCGTTCAGGAAGCGTGTAATATTGGGCCCACGCCTACGTCCACGTTGCAAATTATTTGCGCTACAAATCTATGCGCCCTGAGTTTTTTATGCGCTTATATGTATCACTTGTCACAGTATCATCAGAAACCGGTGCATTCAACAAATAAATTGTGGTACCCTTCGAACACGTATATAGTTGTCAGGTCATCTCTGCCTGTTAGGGTGCTTAAAACTTCTGGTGTTTTAAGCCTTCCTGCGCTGAATTTATATACAAGTTCTGTAATAAATATCTACGGACAAATCTGGCTGGTCTTATCCACATCACTCAAGAACTCATTATAAGGCATGTAACGTAACCGTATTTTTTACAGTTTTTTCGCAGTTTTGCTGCGGGGTCCTTCTCTTTTTGATACACCTTTCGCAGGTTTACCAAACTGTTGCTATTTTTGTAGTTAGACTTTTGTTCCACCACGATAATTTTCCTTTGTGCGTACGTTTTAGTGCATATCGGGAAACCTTGCCTGAGGATTCATTGCTATTATATGCCCATAGAGATTTTAAACCTAGGACTATAGCTCGGTGATCACTAGAAGTTCAAAGTTCCTGCATACAGAGTATATCTATCTTCTTATCTTGTACGCATTTTCTAATTTCATGATCAATGATTTTTGCATATTGAGTTGGACAGTCTTTAATCAACGGTTTATGTGGGCGTTAATCCTCATAAACAGTTTTTAGGCGACTAAGTTCACAGCATGTTTGTATGCTGAGCATATTCTGCTCTTCGAAGAACGATTTAAGGCTTTAAAAGCTTTTTACAAATTAGTTATCATAGTCAGCCAGTTACAAATGTCTACTGGTGAAAGTTCGGTTATCAAAATCAAGCAAGGAGTTTGGCCCAGTGATACTAACCAGCAATAAGCAAAAACGTGTAACAATACGTTATAATCACTGGTTTCACGCCTGTAAATTTCATTATAAGTTTCTCACAATGAATTATCTATCACCAACCAAATATGAATGTGTTACCCTATTAAACCAAAATAAAATCTCTACCTCTTCATAAATCATCGTTTCAGGATTTATGCAATATCCAATACGCAATGCACACACATAATCGCTTTAAATAATTAAAATTTAAATATTTTTGGGTCATTATCATATATATCTCGCCCCGATTTTAATGGCATGCAAATCCGCAACATAATGCAACATTATCCCTAATCTACTCTAATAAATTTTAAATTGTTCATTAAATTGCAAATACGTAAATGTAAATTGCATTATTTGATTATATGTTGCACGTGACTTAGTCGTAGTATATTCATTGGATTTTTCATTCGCTAAATCACTAGAATTGTTATCCTCGAATCTTGTTCTATAATATATATACATATATTATGTAAACCGAATTTGTGTCTTTAGACGAACAGTATACGAACATGGAATATATAAATTTAAATATTTATTAAAATCTACAATAAAAACTAAAAATATTTCATTCATATGAAAATTTAATTTAGATTACTTTCCGTTGGTACGATACACTACTATACACGTATACAGCACGTATAGTGCAAGCAAGATGTGGAATATTCGAATAGACGTTGGATGGAAGCAACAAAACAACGGATTAATTTGTTTATATTTACCATTTTATGTTTTGTGAGTTGGGATGTGAAATAATCCTAATTTTATGCTTTTTGTTGTGTTCCACAGAAGGATACAGTACATCTATACAGTAAATTGTGTACGAGTTTTTTTTATGTATATCTTGATCCTAGATAATAGATTGTAATTGTGCAACTGACCCAAACATTTTATAAAGAATGTCAACATGGTAATTTTTATTTGGATAATTAACTAAATTAATTTAAATGCAAATTTAAACGGTATTATATAAGAGAACCTAGATCTTTGATCCATAACACTCTATAATCGAAGAATTACGTATAAGGGTTCGAATCCTGGAATGGGATAGTTAGTTTGTGTATTCGCTAGTTTGTGTATCTTAAACACTTTTACCCTACAATTTATGTAAAGATAAAAATTCAGTGCAGTCGTTAAGAAAACCAGGCACGTTTAATTGATTGATTGATTGATTTTGAATGTACTGTCAAGCATTAAGCAGGATATCCCGGAAAGCACCGGGCCCACAGTACACCCGTTTTTACATATACTTGGAAGGATATGGAAGGATACTAGTTAAATTATTGAGATCGACCCGGTTACAGACACCTTGGCGGCCAATAGTTAGTAAATTTTTGTGGGTTAGGGAAAGGAAAAGTATGTTAGTTATGACTTAATTGGTCCGATTTCCCGGTATCCAATATTCAAACTACTGTTAGTGTAATACAATCACATTTTTGTTGTACTGCTCTGCATTCTGCCATCTCTTATCAGCAACTCCAATGTGCCACCCTCATCTGTAATCTGCAGAGGTTTCCGGAAAACAAAATCTATTAATGAACTAATTGCTCTTAGCCATAGACTGTAAGAAATAGAATTAATTTCAATCTGAAATTGTAATTTAATTAATTATAATATTATAAAATTATAATTCTGCAATCAATATGCTGTAATAAATTTGATTAGTTTCCCTTGAAATTCGTTCCGTTGTTCTCTAAAAGAGACCACCCAAATATTACGAACAGACAAAACCAATCTACACTCCAACAAAACTAAAAGATCCTAAGAATTACAAATACTTAAAAACAAATAAATTTAGAGTTATTAGTTAATATAGAAATATTTTATCTATTTAATATATTTTATTTATTTGTATATAGATTATAAAATATTTGCAAACTACATTTTCAAATTTATTTGTTGAACTGCCCAAAAATTCAACAAATCGAATTTTATTAAAATAATTAAACAACTGAACTTGATCAAATCCACCGTTTGTTTTAGCAATTACACCGTTAAGAAAACCAGGCACGTTTAATGATAATTTATTAGCAATGAATTTATTAGCATATCGTTTGAAAATTCGAACACATTGAGGGAGATTTTGGCGGCAAGCTAAAAGTCAGATTTCACCCTGAGATTCGAGGGAGAAAGCTTGAGAACAAACCATATTAAGAATTTCGACCATTACCTGTGGTATTCGACAAAGATGCGCCATCCCCGTTGGCATATGTCAGACCCTGGTCGGACTGGTTTGAAAATCAATCAGTTTTTAACAAAATATAAGGTCAAAGATTTCGGTTTAAATATCGTACTAAACGCAAGCACTGTAGATTAAGTTTTGTCAAAAACAGGCCCTAGAGATATGAATAAAAAAACACTTTTATTCGATTCAGTAGCATTAGATCTACTCTTAATTCAGGTAGATTTAAGAGCATTCAGCCCAATTATTTTCTAACTTAGCATAAGTTCACTGTGCTCGGCTCTTGTTTGTTCAATATCAATGGCTGGTTGCCATTAAAAGAAGTGCCACTTTTAATGATATGTTTTAAATGTGCACAGCATGTGGTTGAACGAGACTTATGCAGAAACTTAAATAGTACTCTTTTTAGTCTCAGTGATGTTCTAGATCCTTTACAGAAATATCTCGATGAAATTATTTAGCCTTGATCGTCTTAAAATGGAATTTGTCTCATTTTTTTTACCTTGCATCGCATGCAATTTAATCTTCTTCTGGATATTGATTTTCATCAACATATTGCTAAAAACTCGATGAAACAAAAGGTTTCGTTTGGAAGGGAAATTGGTAAAATTATAAACGAATTATAAACGTTCCGCTATTATTGAACTGTCAAGTGATAATGTTTCTGTTTCGTATCGTATTTTTTAGTAGCACCTATGGCTTTCAAAATTCTTTCTTCTTCCATCATCAAATTCAAAAAATGATCTGACCCAATCAAAACAGATAACAACAAAATTATCAAAGTACAACATATATATTGACATTATAATTGCTTAATTTAAAAAATTTGCGTATTTCTGATTATCAATAAATGAGCACACATTTTTGATCTCCAATTTCTAGAAATTAATAAGAATGGTAATGAAACTGAATCATATATGGTTCAAAATTATAACCTCGCCGATTACGTTAGGATTAAGAATTACATTTCCAACTATGTAAATTAAATTAATTATGATTGAAAAATTTAACAAATAATTCATTTAACAAACATTTAGGAGTAAAATATATAATTTCCATTCAGCAGTTCAGCACTCTTTAAAATTATACACAGTCAACCCTTGAATATTGTTTTGACATTTATTCAATCAAAAACGCAATTTGAATAATTATAAATTCAAAATGCTTGTCGGAAAAGCTATTTAATATATATAAATTAGAAAAAAATTAGAAATTGTGATTAAATGTTGTGAAAATTGTGATGTTCGTTGAGACAAATGAGCTATTAAGTTAAACAAAAGTAATATAGGTAGTGTTAGTGAGCAAATGTTAGAATAAGTGGAGCACCACCAATTATATGAAATTTAAGTAACAATATGTGAGTAAAATAAGTATAATCTTCGTAATTAAGTAATTTATTAATAGATGATCGTTCTTTACAGACTCAATGACGGTTCTTATTGGGATTGATGGGTGTTAAAGGTAAGTGGAAATATATTCTAATTTGAAACTGAAACGAACGAGTATAATAATCCAAATAAATAAATAATTGAAATTTGCCACAGAGGCTGGTTAAATTCTAAATAAATGCACACAGCCATTTGTGAGTATCATCTACAAAAGCTTACGTATGAAGTAGAACTCCTGGTCTCCTGTTGAAAAAAAGTTATTTAGTAGCACCCTGATTTGGATGATCATGATCCGACCAAATGTTGTGAATGGTTTCAAAATTTCGAAAAAGAATGGTATTTCGGAAAGACTAAATCGAATAAATATTTAATAGGCTAACGGTATATTCTACTTAAGAAGTTTAGATTATCAAAAAACAGTTGGGCTGAAGAATTAATGGCCGCCTTTTATTCCATAAACAATCTAAATATTTTTAATAGTAAAAAGAATTTTGCGTATATGCTCAAAAGACTAAAATACTTTGTTTACTAAAATACTTTACCAACAGTAGTCATTATGTTTATAAATTGGGTCAATGGATTAAAGTTATATTTTTGTGTAATTCATTTTTATGGTTTATATTTTAGATTAGTCTTCACGGACGCGGCTTGTCAACTTATATAACAGTTTGGACGCCTTTTATTGCATAAACAAAAGAATTTGTATAGTCATCATTCCACAGACTCAAAACGAGCATTTATATAATTCATACAACCTAAATATTATATCGTTCAAAGATCTTCCACGTAAAATGTTACCAATACCCCTAACTACAAGGCCGTTAGCAAATGAGTTTTTTCCCTTTTATAAATCAGAACCAAATCGACATTACCTAAATAAAAAATAAAATTGTATGTTTTTTTTTTGTAACACGACATAAACTTATCAAACACAAAATGATTCTATGTTTTATGTAACGCGAGATAAAAAATTGATAAAAAAAAAATTTACAACCGCGGAATATGGTACATCTATATTTTATTATCACCCCCTCGACATTAATAACGAAATAAATTGTTATAGATATATAAAGTTTTGACAAATCAAAATATCTGTATACATCATAACAAACATCAATGTTGAGTATTTATAATATCACCCGGAAATGAGGAAGAGTTGCATGATGGTGGCATGTCCACATTTTTAATATAATTTCATTTAGCATCATCATCATTGGTTTTGAAACGACATTAAAAAGAAAACTGTAACAATCTAAATTTCCACAGCAATAAGCTTTTCAATAAATTTAGGATTACTTTTTTTTTTGTCTTCAAATTATTATTTTAATAAATATTTTTCGTCCATTATTCATCATCCATTTTAATATAAACATAAATATTTTTTTGATGAAACACCAAATATGTATATGTATGTTGAAAACATAAAATTGAAAGTTAAATATGAATTTTTATTTGTTGTATTCACATAAAAGCTCTCTCTGTACATACATTTGTATATTTATTATTTATTCACAGTATGATCTGTAGAAAACTGAACACTATATTCATCGGTCGAAAAACTCATAATCCGCAAGAGTGACTCGATTGGGGTCAACGATACCTCTTATGTGCATAACAGGTCTTGTTATTCACATAAACTAAAACCAAAGTTCATTTAAATTGCTCAATTATTTCTTAGCTGCTGAGACCAAATTGTATCCGTTTTTTAGTTAAATTCGAGCTGTTTCAAAATCAAAAATCTCAAAATTCGTAATAGTGTTCCGATTGGGGTCAATGATACCTTTAATAATAGGTCTTGTTATGTACATAAACTAAACCCAAAATTCATTTAAATTGCTCAATTTTTTAGCTGCTGAAACCAAATTGTATCTGTTGTTTGCTTAAATTCGAGCTGTTTTAAAATCGAAAAACTCAAAATCTGTAATAGTGGTCCGATTGGGGTCAATGATACCTCTAAGAATTGGTCTTGTTATGTACATAAACTAAAACCAAAGTTCATTTAAATCGCTCAATTATTTCTTAGCTGCTGCGACCAAATTGTATTCGTTTTTTAGTTAAATTCGAGCTGTTTCAAAATCAAAAATCTCAAAATTCGTAATAGTGTTCCGATTGGGGTCAATGATACCTTTAATAATAGGTCTTGTTACGCACATAAACTTAAACCAAAGTTCATTTAAATCGCTCAGTTATTTCGTAGATGCCGAGACCAAATTTTATCCATTTTTTGATTAAATTCGAGCTGCTTCAAAATCGAAAAACTCAAAATCCGTAATAGTGGTCCGATTGGGATCAATGATACCTTTAATAATAGGTCTTGATATTCACATAAACTATACTTAAGTTCGAAATATGTAATAGGCTTGGAAAAGGTTAAACAGAGTATCGTGGTAGTCTAGATAATTGCGAAAATCGAAATATACGTTGATAGCAAAATTTGATAGCATATTGTAAAGGGGTTGCATCATGATGTTGGTTATGATGGAGTGGATAAGACGGTGTAACCGAACATCTTTGGTTCCTACGCGTAAGTGAGTTTGTCAAATGGTATATTTTCGCATGCATTAAATGTTGCTATATAAAATAACTTAAAAGGCTATTGAAAGGAGAATTGCATCTTATCGAAAGGATTACTAAACCATTCCTTACCGTGCTTTTGGACCATCTCGGGCCATTTCCGAAAAGTAAATCGGGAAATAATTATTTAACTGTGATGGTTTTTAGAAATATATGGTGATGAAGGCTATATAGGATTCCTCAAACTTAACCAATACCTATAATGATGGAGATTTAAATCGCTCATTTCAGTAATCCAATGCGACGTATGAGTGACAAAGGTACAACGTTTACATTAACGAAATTTACTATATATGTTACAAGAACTTATAATGTAACATATAACGAAGGTAACCTCGACGCCTAAATCTAACAAAAAGTGCAGACATTATAAAAAGCAATGATTAGAGCAAAGGCGTTAAGCAATGGAAGCACTTGGGGTGGGGACCAACAATCTCGGTGGGCAATAAATAATAGAAAACATAAAATAAAAAAGTCCCTCCCAAAAATTAATTTTAACGTATATAATCACAGATAACTATACCAGATGAACATCTTATATGACTAAAATTTACATAAGTAAGTTCATACTTCGCAAACTAATACAACCAAAATCTAACCAAACTAAAAATAAAAAATGCATAGAAAATGCATATTTTCATCCTTTCCTTTTTTTCATTTGTACACGACTATAACGCTTAAAAGCCTACAACGGTTCATCGACGAACTACGATCACAATTTAGTCGTTCAAGGAGTCGATCCCGTAGTAGAACCTGGTCCCGCTATTACTCAAGTCTTCATCAATCTAAACTTAGGAACACATTACTCATAAAGAAAAATAATGCTATTTTCACAGAAGGTTTGGTTCTAGTGCTAGAAAGTATAGGCCTCCTTGTTTGTTTAAACGGTCCACCTTTAAAATTCAAGACGAAAAACTAAATGTTAATATTGTGCTTGCAACATCAGGTGGGATGCACCCAAACAGTCGCCTAATTGTTTCGTGCTTATCTACAAATCTACGTTTACTTAATACCAATGCCGAAGTGTCATTTGCACCGTTTAAATATTACCGTGATTTTGATTGCTGCTCGTACACCACTAGGTTCTTATAGCATACGGTTATTATGATTAAGTTTAGGATTACGTCACAGTTTTTGAAATACTTTTATGAATGGCTCAGTCACCAGGCCTATCGGTGCTGATTATCTAGTCAAATTTGGATTAGTTGCGGACTTAAAGAACAAGTAAATATTAGCAATGTAAGAGTGTCCAATTCGGAAATCGTGCCGCCAAGATTGATCAGTATCAATGATAGTTTTGGTGAATTCAGATTAGTTACCATTTTGCCATCCTAGATGGTTGAATTCGGAAAAACCTAGAATAACGAGAAGTGAAATTGAACATGTGATGCTATTTAAACTATGCAGGCCAAGTTGTTGCAGTGCTGCATCCGTCCATCATTTAATGTATAAAGATGATAACGGTCGGCGCCTGTGTGATGATTACCATAGATAATACTATCCCATCCTGAGCAAAAAAATTCTACCCATTAATCGAGAATTTATAGTGCTTCCCACAATTTATAGTGCTTTCAAACATATTCAGTATTTCGTCGAAGGTAGAATATTTTACATCCTAACAGAACATAAACCTTTGACTACTGCTATCGCCTCAGTTTCGAAACGAAACCTTCGACAAAACCAGCAACTCGATTACATCACTTAATTTAGTACCGACGTAAGACATATAAAGGGTGAAAGCAACACCGTATAGCATGCGCTGATTATATCCAATTATATCCTTATGATAGTAAGGAAATAAACGGTCAAGAGCCATTCCGTTAACGGATATCAGAACAACTACCATAGTACATGCATTCGTATGAGATAACGACTGATCAAGGCAGTCAGTTAAAGAGCACTCTTTTTCTGGAGCTAACATAACTGTTAAGTTCTTACAGGTTACAGATGACAACGTCCATTCCACAGGCAAATGGTATGGTGGAAGTATTTCACCATACTCTAGCGGATCTTATCTACGGACAATCACTCAAGATCTCTAGAGAACTAACATTACACTTTAAAAATACGACATTGAGAGAACTTGCTTCACTGGCTGGTAAACTGCAATAGTTGACCTTATCCAGGCGACAAGGTTTTTGTTTGCCTGGATAAGGTCAGGTCCCCTTTGACATCACAATATGAAGGTCCTAGCCGAGTGTTAGGAAAGCTCCTTTATTATCGATATGAAAGGATAATTTATGTCGATCTACATTGACAGACTCAAACCCGCCTACTTGACAGAAGAAATAAAGATAAATGTTTGTTCTTGTATAACGTTTAAAACCACTTTTGATTTCAGTGAAACTGATGTACTGCGGGGTAAGTTATGTGGAAGTTCAAAATAACATTAATTTTATTAATATCCCGTATTCTATGACGTCAATACAACCGCATTGTTGGCGTCTCGTTTTAGCTCGATTAGATTCTTCCACCTGTATAAAATTAACAGTCTAGAGTTGAGCTTAGCCTACAGTATAATTTGTACCTAATAAAACCAAAGTTACAATAATAATAATAAAATTATTAAGATTAGTAATACTTTAAGTTGTTTAATTTAGTCGGAGAGAATAAAAATAAAAAATGAGTAAATCAATTAAAAGCTAAGCACCATGGCCTTGGCGCTTCTGTCAAATCCGTAACTGTTCAATTAATTTTAAATATTATTACACTGACATACCACAATCTCAACCTACATTAAATTTAATTAATTTAAAAAATTATTTTCTCCAATATCTTTCGAGAAATTAAGCTCCTCCATTTTAATGGGAATTATAATTTCAATCGTATTTAGTTACCGTATGTAAAATTGCCTACAGATCGTACTATGAATAATTTTATTATTATTATTATATATATATATATATATATATATATATATATATATATATATATATATATATATATATATATATATATATATATATATATATATATATATATATATATATATATATATTTATATATATATATATATATATATATATATATATATATATATATATATATATATATATTTATATATTATATATATATATATTTATATATATAAATATATATATATATATATATATATATATATATATATATATATATATATCTTTTAACAATAGAGAAGAAAATAACAAAACAAAATAAAAAATCATTACAGTTTTTCATCTCATTTCTCTTTTTATTAATAAAAAGCACTGAACTTTTTTACTCTAGACTATTGAAAATTTAATTGGAAAATATAGATAGAAAAATTGTTGGAAATTTTCATTTATTACTATTAACTAGAATTCATTGAATTTTAATTGAATTACGGGTATACATAGAGTGTGTGTATATTTTATGCTGGATAGACGAATCATTATTATATAACAAAAAATTTCATCTGTTGTAGACTTAAGTAAATATTTTTTTGTACTTTACCATTTTTGTAATAAAATTAATCGTTTTGGCCATCCTACCTGTAAATATATAGAGAAAAAAAAACAATTATGTTACTTTTTTTTATATAACCGCTGAATTGATGATTCACAAAAACGAGATCGTGATATTAAAATATAAAAAAAATGTTGTGTATTAGGTAGATGAATCTTTTATAATTAAAAGCCTTACTGGTAAGGTATAACTCACGTAATCAGTGAATTATAATAAAACGAACTTAATAACATTGTAATATGACATTAGTATTCCCCAAAACTTCACCGAACTTTTGCTTACTTTAGTACACAAAATTAAGGATCGTATAAAACAACTGGGAGAGAAAAAAAAGTTTCGAAATGGAAAACCTGATTTACTTTCCAAATCCCTCGGTATGTTCAAGATCGCAGTAAGTCTATAAAATCGCAGTAAGTCTATAAAATATCTGATCTTATAGATATGGTTATTACTAGTGGTGAATTCCCATGTAACTCATTTCAGTTGTGTCAAAAAAAATGAAAATAAACTTTTGCCACTATGATAATTTCTAGTAGGAAATTATCATAGTGGCAAAAGTTTCGCCATAGTTGGCACTTGGACAATTTGACCCCATCTAATGGGGTCAAATTGTCCAAGTGCCAACTATGGCGAATAAAAATAGATTAGTTTTAATTGTAATGTTATTACATTTAACAATATTATTAATTAAAAATTAAATGGTGGTTGAACACGAAATACATGTAAGCCTTGTTAACCTGTTGCCAAAAAAAAAATTCAATTAATTTGGATTATGCTACACACTCTCTACATCAAAATACATAATTTATATAGATTTTGCAAAGTAAACAGAAGCGTATATATAGTCTAGTTATACTGTACTAGCCCATAATGGACGTTATATTTCCACCCACTTTCCATATCCATATTAATTGACATTAGTCCTTTTTGGGATTAGACAATAAAATAAATTGTCATTGTGAAAACATAAAGGAATAAAATGTGTATTTCCATTTGAAATGAATTTAGATCCCAAAAGTAAAAGAAGCAAAAAAAAACAAAAACAAATAGAAAAACCTATTTACTTGATGTTATCTTGTAATTAATTATATATTCTTCATACAAAATATTTTCTTCTTGTTTTTGAAAGACTCAGAGTTCTATTATTCTAAATATTTTCTTAACATTTAGGATTGGGAATTGATAGGGGGCGTAAACTAAAATCATATTGTAGACTCGTCAAGGCAGGGTTGTATTTTTAAAGTAGGCAATAACACTAAATTTTGGAAAATGGGTCAAGATAAGGATTGCATATCTTTGAAGTTCATAATACTGATAATGTGTTTTGGCCGGACGTGGTCTATCAGTATGCGACTTCCAGTTTAAGTCATAGACTTCCAATTTATGTTTTCGCCTATCAGAATTCTTAGGTTGCTGAAATTTTTGACCGCAGCATAGGGATACTGTAAATGTACAGGTGCAATTTTTGTTGCAACCAAATTCATGGTAACGAATATTAACCAACTTTTAACCTAACTCAAATCCCTCACTTTATAATCTAATAAAATAAAATAAAAAAAATAGAATTGTACATAAGATTTAGTGCATAAAAGTTTAAAAGTTTAAAAACAAGTTAACAATTGATAATTGTGACTTCTTCTTCCCGGAATTATCAATTGGAGCTTTTTTTCATTGAAGACGAAATAAATCAATTATTGAATAGCTCGATATACATTAAAATCAGCTGTCTTCCGTAAGTATAAATGCATAAATTCTTTGCTGGGCGAACTTGGGGACAAGCAACATACAACTGGTCGTATGCTAAATTGAACTTTTTTAAAAAATGGAATAAAATCGAAGCCGTGTGCAAAATTGAATTTTAAAAAAAAAATTTGAATAAAATCAAAGCCTAAAATAATTAACGATTGCTCTTGTACTTTGTTGATGCTGATTGCGCAGGGAAGTCGCAAAAAGAACTGTAGCCATTTGAATTCGAAGGATAAATCGTTAGAAATCATATTGGTACACGTGGAATCAGCACATTGTTTTCTTTGAATTTGCCGCTGATGATTGCTGCCGCGTTCAAATTTCGAATAAACATCACCAACGATCCAACTTTCAATGTCAATAAAATGTGGGAATACCTTGCAACGGCTTGAATATTTGGCTACATTTTCTAAAAATTTGACGGAAACGAAATCTGAATCGTTCTGCGTTTAATTTGAATTGTGCCATTTCCAATGTCCAAAAATTGTTTGGGAAATGTTTAAGCATAGGCTTGTTTTAGCAAATCCACATGCATGTTCGTTAAGAGAATGATTTTTTTCTATAAATAAGATGTTTCATTTAACGGGCAAGGTTTGACGAAAATCACCTACAAGAAACATCAGATTGCACCCATTAGCCGATTTTTTTGCTCGGAAATCTAGCAGAGTGAGGACAAGCGCCTCTAATAAGTCTTAAGTATCTAATAATCTTAAGTGCCATGGTGTATTAATCCCAAATGATGATTTTGCATGTTTTAAGGCCACCCCGTAATTTTTGCTGATATAGGTCATGAGGCATGATTTAGGTCATGGTGTACTAATTTCTCTTTGATACTAGGCTCTCACATTGACGTGGACTTTTTGAGATAACTGATGGACTGATTCTTGATGAAAATAAAGACTTTGTGCGTCGGCATTTGAATTAAAAATTCCCTATTTGTACACTATTTGTTATTCGTACTCCTCCAACTCTAATCTCAATTTGACGAAAATTGTACCTGGATTTGAAATATTCTAAGGCCACCGTCAGTCACAATAAAGATCAAATATTCATATATAGATGTACGGTTTGTTTTTTTGGACAGCAAGTATATTAGCCAAACATTCTTTTTTTATGGTAGAGGTTTAGAACTCTGATCTCATATGTGATTGACAAATCGTGTTCTTTACCATTACTCTGAATTTTTCACAGCAATGGCTATATACTGAAAGAATCACAGCAATGGCCTTATTCCATACAAAGCTTTTAGTTTGTCTTAGACTATCTGTAAGGTGCTAAGCTATACATGAAAAAATATTAATAAATTTTGTATAGAACAACGCTAGTCCTAGAAAAGATTTTACTTGTCTTTGTTTGCTGGAGTTAAAAAATTCTGTACAGTGGATTTATGATATGCTTGGGAGAGGAAAAATGGAGCCGACAGTAATATGATTAAGACACATATAAAGTCAACTACAACTATCCACCTTTTTACCATTAGTTGGCATTTTGGTGGACAACCAAAATTGGTGAATTCCAGAGCTTCTGCTCTAGCATATAATCTATAACATTTTAGATATGCATGATTAGAAATTTCGTAATATACTGTGATTCTAATAAAAATTAAAGCTTCATGTATCATATCATTGTCAATAAGAGGGATTTTGTGTTTACGCACTATTCAAAAAAATTACATTACAAGTCACGCTGAAGAAGTTCACGCAATCTATTTTAACGTTAATTTTCATAACATCTGCATACAACAAAAACTTCGAACTAAACAGACTAACGTTAACATCGTTAACAAATAGAAAGAACAATATTGACAAGACTTCATCGTCAAGAATAAATTAGAGCACCGATTTTTGGCAATTTAGATAAAATAATCTCATGTGAGATTCTATCAAATGCTTTTATGAAATCTGTGAATACCACATCAACATGTGAAGTGGAGAAATTCAACGAGATTATTTGTAGTTAAACGACAAACTGCAGTGTGCACTCGAATACTTTCGGCATAGTAGACAATATTGAAATAGGCATGTAGTAATTAACCGCAGATCTGATACCACCTTTGTAAATTACATGGGATGATTTCCATTGATCAAAACCTTACACTCCAGGCTTAAGTTTGAATGTTTTCATATTAACCAGTTTATTTTGACACACCTTAATTTGATTTGTTGACGTTTAGTTTCGATATGTTTTTCTCATGCCTTCCATCTAAATGTAGGCCGAAATATTTAACGTTTTAGTTTTGCGGTAGCATGATATTATTTAATCTCACGCGTAGACAGGTAAGTTTGCGGAGTGTGAATGTAATGTACGCCGATTTACGTTCGTAATCCTTAATTCTCCATTTAGTTAGCCATTTTTCTACTACACCTAAGTGTTCCTGCAGCTTTCTTGAAGCTATCGTGGGATTTTGATGCGTACCTAGAATTCCTGTATCATCCGCAAATGTTGAAACTTTTACGTAATTTGATGTTGGTAGGTCTGCGGTGTAGATCAAATATAATATTGAACCCAACACACTGCCTGAATTGGGCAGTGTGTTGGGTTCCACACTGCATGAATTTTGTAGATTGGTAACAAATAATTTTTAATGATTTTATAGAACCTTGTCGGTAACTGTTTTAATTTTGTATATAAGGCCTTCATGCCATACTTTATCGAAAGCCTGAGCTATGTTCAAACACGCTGCAGAGCAGTACCTTTTTTGTTCTAGGGCGTTCCTTATTTCAGATACGAGTCTATGAACTTGCTTCACAGTTCCATGTTTTTCTCTGAATCCAAATTGATGGTATGATCTTTTTCCGGTATGATTTTTTTCTCATGTAGAATTGGCTTAAGTTTCTGAAGGGGCATTTTTTCAAATAGCTTTGAAAGTATCGGAAGTAAACTGATTGGACGGTATGAGCTACCGTTTGTTTCATCTTTACTGGGTTTTGGAATCATTATGATTTGTGAAATTTTCCAGGTTTCAGGAAAGCAGCCCGATTTCATTATGACATTGAAAATGTACGTTATTATAGTTTGATACATTTTTCCGGAAGATTTTTAATTACTTTTCCGCTGATTAGATCATGTCCAGCTGCTTTCTTTGGATCTAGGTTTTCCTTGATTATTTTTTGTACTTGGCGTCATTTGTATTTAATTGGCTGGATTTCTGAAGCTTCCGCTACATCAGATAACATTTCGGTGATTCCGTTTTGCTCGTTGGGTGTAAGTACTTTACTAAGATGATGACAAAATATATTTGCTCTATCTGCATCACTTCTTGCCCAGTTTCCATCATGGAGACGAATTAGAGGGCATGAAAGTGTAGGCCGTTTCATGTTATGTGTGGCTTTCCACAGAGAGTAATCTGTTGCTTCAGTTGCTGTAAGTCCATTGAGATAATGTTACTGCATTTTCGAGCCTCTGGGTTGCTTTTATCTATCTCACACTTGCTGATGTCATGAAGTTTGCCACATATTATACAAACGGCTGGAAGTTTACAATAGTTTCACGAATGTCCATATTCCTGACAGTTGGTGCATTGCATAACAAAATTTCATTTATTGGGTTCCTCCACTACGACTTTTCGATACAACAAAGACCTGATATTATAGATCGCGTGTTTTCCTTTAGTTTTTGTTACTTCAGGTTCTAGCTCAACTTTAAACAGTGGTTGAGGTTTTTTATCGCGGTTTTTAATTATAATTACATTTTTTACCATAAAGGTCAACCTTGTCAGCTTCAGGTTCACTGATGTTACCACGTTTAATAAGAGCAACAGAAAAATATTTAGTTGCTTCAGAATTTAGCCTTGCCAATAATTATTTTGATGACGCTTCTCTTAAATAGATTGGGGGAGGTTTCTCTTTAGGCTCTCGCTCCTCATCTCATTTCTTCAATTCCTCATTTAAAAAAGTGAAATTAATTTTCTTAGCTTGGCTAGCGTTTTAATGTATTATCACAGGCGGTATTATGTTTTTTAGCCTATCGATAAACTCTCTAATTAATACACCAAACAGCCAAAAATCAGTTTTCAGCAGCTACGCAAATAAGTCAGGATTAAAACCAATAATAAAAGTAATAAAGCTGTACTTAAGGACATCTTGTACTTAACGACATTCTACCTTGTCCTCAGAAATTTGTAGTTAACTGCTCAAGTGTTTTACTACCGAAATAAAATATATCGAGTTGGAACACTTAGAGGCGTAGTTAAATTTTTCTACCGGTACAGCTTTCAGACATAATATAGGTCATTCTCACAAGATTCAATGATGACATTGAAATTTCAGGTTCAACGATCCTAAAAAACGATTGAAAAAATGGCAGCTCACAAAAAAACTGTAGGTTCATCAAACCTAACCTTTTGGATTTTTTGTATCTATATAGTGTTTTCTACCATAAATACAACATATACAAAGATGCGCCCGCTAATAGTAAAAGAAAATTAAATTAATTTGTAAAATCATCTTAATAAAAGTAACAAATCAATTTTCCATAGAAATACCACACTATAATAATAGAAAAGCAGTGTGTTCATAAAGAACTATTCAAATTGAATAATAAATTCATTATCACTATATATGGTCTTTCAACTATAAATCCCTATTGAATTAGACAAAAACACATACACGATAAACTGCCTGCCATCGGTTCATCTCATATATACAACAACAAAAACACCAACTATATACAACAATTTTATGAATTAATTCATTTTCCGGTACCATTTCCTTTTGCCATTATTTTCTATTCATTTTTAATCAAGTGACAGTATATTTAGTTGGTTGTTTGTCACATGTGCGTCTCATTGCAACGCATAAATGAAGATACACGAGTTGAATATAAAAATTCACAAATAACCAAAACCGTTGATACGCCTTCATTCGACGTATATATGCGTGTATAAACAATAATTTAGACATAATCCTTAAGGGAAATTGCGAGGGAAACATATTTCTAATCAATTTATTTTAAGATTCTAATCATTTTGTATTCTGTTGTCAGTTTAATTCGCCCGACGATTGATTTTATAAAAATTGATAAGAAGAATTCGAAATTTATATAAGATTTTGTTTTGTTTCACATTTAATCAAAAAAGGTACAAACATCTTAAATTCTATAATTCAAAATTCAAAGTGTTAACGATTTAGTTATGTTTACGAAAGTGTGTCTTTGTTTGTCATTCACGCGATATCATATTATGACATATACTATTGAAATATGAGAATCACGTATATCGGGCTAAAATTCATAAAAATTCATTCAACCATCCATCAAGATCAATTTTATTACATATGTATGGATTATATAGGTATATACATATATATAAACAACACATACATATATATTTAACGGCGGGAAGAAAAATAATTTTCCGGGCTAAATTCATGTTATTTATACATATATTCGTCTTTTATTATGTTGATGAAATGTTTGGATATTTAAAATTTAATCGAAGAAGAACGCAGCAGTTGAAGCAATATTACGCAAGCAAACGAGTATATAAAAAAAAACTGTAACGGGATGCATAATGTATAGTTAGAAATCATGTGGTGATATATACCTACCTACATATTTTTTTTGTTTCTTTTGAAATGGGGAAAGTTAAATCCGTACATGGCACATATTATAGTTTTTATGTTATATGTTGTCTTAAATTGTATGTACTCGTTTAGATACAGTAGATAAAAAAAAGTCGAACTGTCAAAATACATGATTTTCGAGTAATAAGGGTTTTATCTATATAAACAGTAAGATATGTAGAATACCGTGCACACGCATTATCTTAAAGATTGATTGAAATTTTAGGTGGAGTGAATAAAAGAGTTAGCTTTTTCCGTTTTTAGACAATTTTTCCTTTTTGTATTTAAACCTTGCAATCTTTTCTGTGGCCGGGGCTCACCCAATTCTTTCGTGGAGGCACATTTCATTGCGCCAGCCAGCCTGTCCTGACATGGACGATGGTTCAGCCAATTCGATTCCGATATCGAAGTTTATTTACAGTAACATCAATTCCAGGTTCACTTTCCAAAAAATACGAACAAACACTTCTAGAATGTAAAACTAACATTAAGGAACCTTTAAAAAATATATAAAAACAGCGATTTTATCGTAACTCTTTATCCTCATATTTAGGTCGATTTAAAAATTTAGTGCACTGCCATACAAACCGATATAACGTCTGCAAATTATTTTACAAATCATACTGTACATTTGTATGTACATATACGTATACGCTCTCGACGATTTAGGCTTTATTTGACATATGCTTTTATTTTTCGATTTACCCGATATATGATTGTGATAAAGTGATGCGGTTTTTTTGCCAATAAAACAAAAAAACGGAAAAAAATATATCGTTGCTAGAATCCCATAAATTTTTATTTTTTTTTAGCATACACAAACTGTGTGGCAGAATATACTTCTTCGATTTAAGAACATACATATAAAGATAACCGTATTTTGACAAAGAAGCAGAACACGCTTCATTTACATTTTTAATGTAGATAAAAAAATTTGGCACACAACTTTTTGCAATAAATTTAAATATTATCGATTAGACTTTTGTATCATTTAAACATTTTGAAGGCAAGTTACGTCTATAGTGCCTTCTTACTAAAGCTTTGAACTAAGATTACAGTTTTAGATTAAAATTAAAATTAAAATTGTTAATAACAATTGTTGTTGAATGAGTGAAATTGAACGAATTATTTCTGCTATTAGGTCTGGAATTATTATTTGCTTATTGGCATACACTTACCGTTTCTCATATGTATGTTTTAAAAAAAAGTATGAATGTAACTAGGAAAACCCAGCCAAAACTGATGAAAACAAATTACCAGATTATATTGGTGTTCCCCAAACAGAAAGAAATCGAAGTCTTATAAATAAACACAGGATAGTTAGTAATACCATAGAAAAAGTACATAAGAATGATAAATATCGTATATTAGTATGGCATTCAAAACAAAATAAATTATATAATGTATATTGCTTATTGCATGCCAGTACAAAGTGAAACAAAATTATATTTTTAATTATATATCTATCCTTGTTGAACATTATTTTGCATTTAAAGAAATTTTTATTTTCCGTTTTGTTTGGTTTTGTTTTTCCTTTCGCATTACTACTGCGGAGGAAGGCGAATTATCAAACAGGGTAACAGGGAATTTGAATCTAGGATAAGTCAACTCGAAAAAAAAGGCATCACTCAACAATTGCAAGAAGAAATTGATGAATACCCAGAAATATTCATCACAAGGAAAAATAAGAAAAGGGAACGGAAACTACAAGCAGCATAAAAATTAAAAGTACCAAAAGCATATCAACGCCATTAGAATGTAAATGGTCCTAAAACTATTAAAACACCAAAACTACAACAACCATTCAATGATTGTAATATTGAAATTAAAAGGGTCAGAGCGAGTGTTCTAAAGAACAATCAAAGAGAGGAAGAATCCTTCAATTTTCTTTTCAATTTAAATATTTAAAAAACAGTGACAAAATTAGTTGGAGCGATTGGGTTAAAGGTCTTCGCTAAAAAAATAAATCGAATTGTTACTCATGTCAATACAATCGATTTAAAATAAGGAAATCATCAAAATGGCTGACAAGGATTTTTACACCGTGTTATGAAAGAAATAATGAAATTTAATTACACAGTATAATTGGAGCGGACTTACACCCAAAACACAGTTATTGGGATAAAAAAACAGCCAACCCCTACGGAGACAATAATTTTACAAACTAAATAGTTCAAAACCCACAGTCTCAAATATTAAGCTCTTGCTCACAGACCGACCATCCTACTATAAGGCCGACTGTAGCTCTTACTTAGACCACTTAATAATATCTAATAATATAATGGTTCATCATGAGTTATGGCCAATGTAGTTTTCCAAAGCAGAGCTAAAAATGTCATTCCTATCAATCAATTTAGATTCAGCGCATCATATTAGACCACCCACGCCGTTTCTTAGATTCGTAGATCGGCTACGTAGTCTTGTTTTGCAGCGGGTTCAATCTCTGGTGAGTCAAATCGTATGCTACATAGTAGGCGAAGCTTTCTTCCAAATATCACCATGGATAGCGAGTTCTCTGTGATGTCGTGTACTGCACTATACCATATCCTATCATAAACAGTGGTATGCGATGGTCCCAGATATAGTGGTTGGCAATTACTTCGTTACGCATATTTACCTTCAGTGTTCGGTTAAACCGCTTTACGGTTTGAGGAATTGAGGGTGTAATAAGGCAATTCTCGTTTTCTTCATGATGAGGATTTCATACAGCTCTTTGAAATACGGATGACTCGAAGTTTCGTCCTTGGTCGGAATGTACCTTGCGGTACTCCTAATCGGCAAATCCAGTTATTTAGAAATGTATCAGCAGCGGTTCAAGTTTCTTGGTTTATAATTGGGTACGATTCTACCCATTTATTGAAGTAGTCAATGCACACCAGTATGTACCCAATTACCATGTTTTGTTACTAGAAATGAACCCGCAATATCTCTTGCTAGTCGCATAAACGGTGCTCCAACGTTGTATTGCTGCATTTTGCCACTTGTTCTCGTCTAACACATGTATTTCACGCTTTACACAAATCTTTCACGCCGCTGCGACAGTTTACCCAATAAAACCGGTTTCTAATTTTTTTCAATGTTTTATTGATTCCCAAAGTGCGCTTCTGATTTTCAATTTTGAATTTCGAACAGGTCTTCTGGTATTCGGTTTACTTATGCTTAATGACTGCCATTGTGCCCAGTAACTATTAACGATTGCAGTTATAGGTGCGTTGTCTTTCCTCTGTGTTTTCTGAGTTTTCTGAGCTTGCTCTGGCCGCTTAATATTCCAATGCCGCTATCAATACTTCATTCATGCGTTGGCTCTTTTGCGTTGGTTTTTAAATGGAGTTTTAAATGATCATCTCTTACAGCATTAATTAATAAATGCATCCACCGTCAATCCAGTTAAAACGCCCATAAAAGCTTTATGATTTGGCTGTTTTGCAGGCTTATAACCTCTCGTTCAACATCTTGTACACATTTTCCCCGCTGTTATCTCCTACTAGCTGCATTCTGCATAATTCCTGAGTGTTAGGCAAAACATTTGCTGCTTTTCCTCGTATAGTGCCAAGATAAAAGGATCAAATTTTTTTCCAGCGGCCCACCCATTGTGCCTCACGGTCGCTTTAAATTGCACCTTGAAATTCTCAAACTATGTCTTGCCATCTAATAATGACTTTAGAAAAAGCGCCATGTCCAAAGGTGATTTCAGTTGTTCAGATATAGATGGTTGACCTGGACAACTATAGTTTCGTTACAGCCACTAAAATTACTCCGTTAGTCTCTATCCCTTTTGTTTTCCTGTCGCTAGCTTGCGTTTTCTGATGCAATGACGATTTCTTTGGGCTGCACTTGCAAAAATTTTTAGTCTGGCTGATGTTTGTGGTTGTGATGCTGTTGACGTTTGGACTTTTGATCGCTCACACTTCCTCTAGTTCACATTTCATTGCTATTTTTAATCTCTTAAAAAGCTTGATCTTGTTGCCTTCGGTATAAAGGTCGTGCAGCACCAACTCACCTCTTAACTGCTGAAATGTATACGTGTTGATATTGTTTAACTTGCCCAAAATCCGACTTCTGGCACTATTTGTTACGAATTTTGGGCGTTCACAGATTCGTAAATTATTTTGCAAATGAAACTCGAGTAATCTCGAAAGGTGCAAATATAGGTGCAAACGTCATAGTGTATTTGAATTTTTGCATTATGTATGTATGTATTATGATGACTGTTATGAACAATCGAGTGACCTTTCCATTATTCTTGTTGCATTTTATTGTAATGATTTCATTATTCATTTCATTAAACGATCTCTGACGAATATAACCACTCGACCATCTCTGGTTATAACTTTTTCTTGTCGAAATCGTCACAATATACCATATAGATTAATAATTAGTCCAACTAAACTCCAGTGAAAGTCGATATCTGAGAATGTCCTATAAATCAAACATTAAAATTGTAATATAAAGTAATTAAAAAAAAAATAACAAAAAAGTTAATTTAAAAAAGACTATTTTTGAGATCGAACTAAAATCAAACGAAACAACCGTTAAAATGACAAAATACGTGATTAATTTACATGAAAATCTAATTTATAAAAATTTGAATCCACACAAAACTCTAAAATTTATGTAAATTAGATTAAATCATGAACGGATAATTGGTTTCTACTATGTTGTTGGAAATGCTATTAGTCGAAGCATTTTCATCTCCATTTATCAGACCTTTACTATAGAAGATGTTTCCTGTATACGAAAACGGAATTGTATCTCATTGACTTATTGCTGAAGTAAAAACTTTAAATTTTAAATTGATGTGTGAATTCCTTTTAGGGCAATTTACTTTCGTTTTATTAATTTTACTACTTGACCCACATTAAACGAAAAAGGTATTACTACATAACAAAAAAAAAAGCATCCTAATTAACCTACATCCATTTCCATCCATCTTTGTTTTTATCACAAAACCGTATTCATAAACAAGTCAACGATAAATTCAGCCACACCAAAATGATGATGCGATGACAAATTTTCATGGATTCGTTTTTATCAACGAATTTTTTGCTTTCTTAATTAACTTCACTTCCGGCCCCGCACGACAAATATTGAAAATACAAAAATGTAAACTAAAACAAAATTCTTAAAAATGTAAAATGGAAATAAAAGAAAAATGCTAATTTTGGTGATGATTTTTATATTTTACCCATCAATTTTTTTTTTTTTTTTTTACGAGATTTAATTTCCTTAATTATTAAATTTGTTTATTTTTAGATATTTTCGAGAAAAAAATTTTCAATTTTACGCGTATTATTCATCTTTTTTTCGGCTATTTGTTATTTTAAGAGGAAAATTTTAATGCATAAATTATTTTGCCAATAATTCTATCAAAACGACGAAAATCGACGCCAAAATCGAATGGAAAAAAATTTCAATATTTGAAATATGTACGTAATATAAATTTGTTAATAAAAAGAGCACGTGTTGTATATAAATATATACTATAATGTACAAGAAAAGAAAAATCAGGTACCGTAGAAAATTTTTTATTTTTTTGTTAAATTGGAAAATTCGTCTTTTATACGGTATGAACCGGTATGAATATTCGTTCGAATTTTTTTTTTATATATAGCTATATTGTATCTGAATATAATTGTTGAAAAATGTCTTTTCTATATATAAACAATATAATTCAGCTGTATACATAAAGACAGATGCTGTTCCAATGAATAAAGATGTTAAGGGAATAAAAGAAAATTGTTGATAAAAAGTAAAACGAACATTTTCAGCACTCAGGGTACAATTAAAATTTAATCGAAGTGTCGATTGAAATTTATTGTGAATTTAATTTTAATTCAAACTGAAAATGTTAAATGGACTTTTCACTATCAAATTCAATTTAATTGAGAAATATTGATTTATCAAATAATTGAAATACGAAACTTCAATATAACATTTACATCGACTATTTCAATATTTACTATACTTTGGTGTTTTATTTTCTATAATATGCAATGTCACTTAATTAACGCAATCAAGTAATGAATCCTTTATTTTGTCTCCTTTATACTCACAAACTCAATAACTTAAACTCAAGAATTTTAAAAACAAAATTTTGGTATTAGATTCGATGCAAATCAACTTTTTCTGAACTTTTACTGTGTGTGACTCTTAATGAAGGAAGAGTGCAAAATGGCTTTTTCATCACTTGATTTTAATCGAAGATGACGCCAATTCTAACTTCTTGTTGAAGTGTAGAACTCATGTGAAGAAACCATAACGCTAGTTCAGGATGTTGGTTCTAAGGTGTTACTTGTCTTTTATTTAGCTTTGATAATCATATGAATAACTCTATTTTGAATTCTATCAAGATATTTGAGATTTTGGAGAACCACTCCAGACTAACGAATTAAATTCCATAATGGGCCTAACATAAGCCTTGTATAATTTAAGTACTTCTATAGGGGTAAAATAAAAGTTACAGCGTCTAATGGAATCCAAATATTGATACCGAAATACTGAACAAAATTTTGAATTGTTTTTGTAAAAAAAGACAAGCTTGAAAATTCTGAAGATTGAATTCTGCCCTATTAGATTTGACCCATTCAATGACCTTATCAGTGTGCAAGTCAGAAGTGAATTAGTCATAATTTGATGAGAGCAAGTTAAATAAGAATTACAGTCCTTTTGGAAGGTAAACTCAATAGATGCAGACACTACAGCATTATCTAATTGAAAGGATAATTGAATTGGATAATTGAATAGCGGTAATTGAAAGGAGAAGTTTTGACACCTCTTTTAAGAACCGGTCGAATATTTGCTGTTTTCCAAATAAAGGGTAACATACCAAAATTCATTGACATTTTGATAGTTTTTTAGGAGAATAGATGGTAATCCATCAGGCCCGTTGTTGCTTTATATAGGGTCAGAGAACTTTATTAACAACTCGAGATCGATAATAACTTTTGGACATAGATGAAGAGACGGAGATAGCGGACTTACAATTTGAATTAAACCATTGAGCCATTGGCCTATTCTTTTTATAACCGCTAGGAACGAATATCTTCATTATTTTAAAAATCACCGAAGTTATATTGTATACTGTGGAAGTAAAGGGTGTTTTTTAGAGTTTTGGTTTTTAAATTCGCAATGCCTTTTCTGAGTGTCAATTTGACAGTTGATTGTGGTCAGTACATTTTGCCATTTCACCATAAATAGACTTATGCCAGAACAACGCTTGCAAATTGTACACATTTATTTTGTGAATCATGCTTAAGTTATTGCTTCTGAGGAGAGTAGTGTTGAGGAGGACCCGAATGAGTTGATTTGCTATTACTGTTTTTTTAATTCCCTTATAGTTATATGGTATTGAAGTGGCAGAGCTTTGGTTTCAACAAGATGCAACACGCTACATTCGATGAGCGCTTAATTTCGTGTAGTGGATCTGTGAACTGGCCATGACGATTATGTGATCTGTCACCTATAGCTTTCTTTCTTTAGAGATATAGTATACACCAATTAAACACATACGTTGAACGTGGACCCCTTGAAAGCCAACATAAGCCACGTTATAGCCGATATATACTACCCCATGGTGGAAATATTATAAAGCGTGAGATACCGGTGGTCACTGGCTACTGAGTGAATTATTCTACGTGGTATATTTGTGTATAGACTTCTTATATAGACATACCGAAGGTTCACTGTCAGGAAACCTGGTAATGAAACTTTTTATATGTAAAAATATAAATTATTTCCGTGAATGCCAAGAGGGAAATTTCGAGAGATAGAGGGTTTCAATTTCAAGAGTTTACTCTCACAAAGAAAGAAAATTGTTCATTTTGCAATGTTGAATTTTTAATATAAATTTTCAATTTAGTAAATTCGTTGAAACATTTTAATTATTCGATTGCAAATTAGGCCATCTGATACATTTACCATGGCCATCCAATAGAATAAAATAAAAAGTAATAAAAAGTAACTAATTTGACCATGCAGTAATGTGACATCGAAATTCGGCATTAGAGGAAAGTGTCAGTTATCACAACTAAGCCTGAACAGTCATCATCAAAAAAGATTCAGTTACCCTACGTTGACTTAATTCTCAACAGACAACCAATAAATCCCTAGTAGATACGGGCTCCATAAAATATTTTAATCATCCAATTTGAATCCTACTTTAGTCAAATGACGAATGGTCATAGACTATAGGAACTCAAATGAGAAAACAAGAATACAAATTAGGGATGTGCATATACGTTACAACTCTGGACCTCGCATCTGGATCCCACCAGATCGAAATAAATCCAATAAACATACCTAAACAATATTAAGCGTCGAATTTGGACATTACGAATACGTTCGTATACGATTTGGACTTAAAAATGGCCCGAGCACGTTCTAACGTGCTATGAACCATGTCTTAGGACAGTTACAAGGCAAAATATGCCTTTAATATAAATGGATGAAATAATAATTTTCTCGATGTCTCTCCAAGAGCATATAATTAGTCTGAACAAGATTTTCACAAAATTACGAAATGCATCTTTAAAATTGCAACTTGACAACATTGAGTTTGTCCATAAAGAAATCGCAGAATGACAGAGTTCCTAAGCAAAGATTTTGTTATCAAGCTTAACGACAATTATATTAAATGCTTCGAAAATTGCAAAAAATTATTGTGTGAATACCGGATTTGGAGCAGCCCCACTTAATTATTCCAGGACTGTCAACTGGCAAGAGATCAAGCTTAAAGGTTACAAAATAATACTACCCATAAAATTAGGAACTACCAAAGTAAAATTATGCATATTGTTACGTTTTTTCTAGAGTTAAACCTAGAGACAACTATGAATTAGTATTAGTACTAGCAAAAATTCAGTAAATATAAAATAAAAGAATAGTGTAGTGACATCTCGAAAAAGTAGAATGAAATAAAAGAAAAATAGAATGTTAAGATACATGTAATCTTGATATATAAAAGACGTTCTGTCGTGAGCTGAGATGAGTTGTGTTTTAAACTCTAAACAGTTGAATTAAACCTGGCAACTTAAACCCGAACACCCTGTATAATCAATGCGAAATAAAATTAAAAGTTGTAAAGAAACCTTGTTCCTAAAATCAAATTAAATTTAAATTTAATTCATTATTTCTTTCACACTTTGGTTAGATCCGTTCATACTTAACTATTTACTTAATTTTTGTAATATAATATGACGTCTCTCTAGGAGATTTCTTAATTTTTTTCATTTCTACTTTTAACATTCATATAACAAACTGACGCCCTACTGTTATACATTTAACTAAGCGATATTTCGTAATGTATAGTTCTAAACCCATTTTTTGTCAGCATTTTAATAGTTTCAATTATTCAATCGATTTTCTTCGATGTATAGTCTATGTAGTACATGGCGTCTATTGGTAGTTTTTGCTAGATAGTAATTTTATTGTCGCCTTCTATCTTTGACGTCTTGAAGTTTTTTATGAACAACAACTACAAAAAAATCAGTATCAAGATTATCGAGCTAGGTTAAATGAGAAATATTAAACCTTTTGGATTTAAACGGACAAATTTTTTAACTTTAAATAATTTATAGTTAAAGGTTTTTCCCAAGAGTTGTAAGAAGTCCATCGGACAGTTAAACTTGGTCATCATTGTTAGTCTTGTTTTTATTTTCATTGTTAGTCTACTGTTAGTTAAACATGTCACATAAGTAAAGTAATCCGAGCATTTGGCAATTAGGATAAATATTTCAACGTTTAGTTTGGTAGGTTCGAGCAGAAACGACAATAGTTGTAAATACATTTTTATCTTGATTTGATTTAGAGTTAAGTGCATCCTCTATAAGCAAAACTATTTTCCATAGGCGACCAATATCCTTGGCAATACAGGATGGCTGAAACTAAACAAGTATAATACCGAAGTTTCAAAACCGAAAGTTTTTTATAGCTGAGGCCTTATAAAAATAAGCACTTAGTATGTACCATACAAAATGGTAAAGTTTATAGGCCTCTTATCAAAAGTACTACTTTTGCACTTAAATCCAAACATTTTTTGAAATAAATCTACTTTGGATTTAACATAAATTTCCTTTAGATTGCCCCTTCCCAAGTGACAGCTCTAAATGAAATCGATGTTTGATACTCATAACTACAATTATTGCTTTGTGCTTGTGTAAGACAAAATTTACAGTATAAAACGTTTCAGCTGATTGAAACTAGTATGATGACAGAATTTCTTACCCTTTTACTGCTGCACCGAGACTCCGTTGAAATGACTATTTGTTACAGTGCTTAGCCAGATATCTAGCCGGTTTATGTTTCGTTTACTATAAGAAGAACTGCGTTCGACCGAATCGTTTGATCTTGCGATTAAGTGAAACCTGAATTATAAAAATTTGGTTTATGAATTTAGCTTTAATATTGTACGGCTGTCGTTCTGCAACACATAATATACCGTACGCCGGCTATCTACGGAGATTGTTTGCTTTTTGCGTTTGATTTCGACTACAAATGCTTTTCTTAGCTTATACTGATAACTTAATATGTCGGGTGCAAGGAAACCTGTTTAAATTTTATCTACACGGCAACAATCGCGATTCGTCAAAGATTTTGGTACGAATATATCTTATTTTATTTGACGAGGTGCTGTCAAAAATTGTGTCAGTATTGCATACGCAAATACGCATTTGGAGCTTTTGATTAATACGTCGAATTTGGCCAGATTGGCAAAAAGTTTATCAATATGTGGCTTGTACTGTTTCTCGTTTTTTGATGTCACGAGAATGTCGTTGATGTTGACAAAAAATGAAATCTAACGACTCTATCTCTTGAACGACTTGATTTTTGTGTAATCTTTGAAATGTTTGTACAGCATTTCAAAATCTATAAGACATTCAAGCGAATGAAAGATACTCAAATAGGCTAAATGCATTTATGATTGCCGTTTTTGCACGTCTTCGGATGCATCCTGAATTAAATGGTATGCTCTGACTAGATCTATCTTGAATTCATAATCCCTCAATATTTTCATTGATTTGTTGCTCTGAAGTCAAACGACCAAACATTCTGCCGGCTTTTCCAGCAAGACCCTCAAGTGGTGTAGCCGTTCAATAGCTATACCTACCCTGAACTCATTTTAGACGGATTTACAGCCATTTGGAATCAGCTAAAATTCGATCATATTTTTGGAAAAATGCAAGACAAAAATGCCTATCAAAATTTGAATATTTTTCGCGAAAAATATTCAAATTTTCAATTTCATTCAGCGTAACGCCTCAGAAGGTTCCGCATCCCTTAAATTGTGTCCAGTCAAGAGGGCATCGAGGCTCATCTCATCGAATGGTGCGCATATATTGGATCTTCAAAAATGTCGGAGATTTAAACAAAGATCCAGTCTTGTCCAGTCTGATCCAGTCGTAGGCGATTTCCTTCCAGGACGATTCTAACGTGAAACTAAAATTGCGTATAATCCTCCTCTCTTTGGTATAGCGTTTATTTTTAGTAACGGACCAATTTTAGCAATACCGAACAAAATTTGTTCTTAAAATTTAAAATAATACCCTACAAGCATTATCATTTTCGAATTCTATCTATCTATTTGTAAATTGGCTGCCGGCCCAAAAACCATTATTATAAATCATTGCTAATCCAAATTGGCTGTTATCTAAAATTGTTGATCAATTTACCTTTAATTGTATCAATTTATCTGTCCATGGTATTGGTTTTCAATAACAGATGTACGAAATTATAAAATGTCTATTTGAAGTTACTGCTGCCCGAGGAAATTAATTAAGAGTTTTAAGAAATTAATTACCTAAAAAATTTACATCATCAAGAGAAAATAAATAATAACTTTTCTTGTTATTGTAACCACCGTCGGAAAATCTGGTCAATTTTTTTTTTTATTTTAACTAAGTAAAAGTTTTCCGGAAATTTATTTTAATGTTTTTTTTTTTTTTTTTTTTTAGTAAAATCATTAAAAGCAGTCCCAAATGATTGTGTCCGCACACAGGAAGCTTAAAATCAAATGTGAAAATAACCAAAACAAAAGATCAAAACTAATAAAATCTTCAGAGAGATTTCATACATTTTTTCGTACAACAACAAAAACGACGTAACATAATTTTTGGTATTTTAACTTTGTTTCTGTATTTTATTGGGACTGACAAAAATTTTCAATTTTCTCCCCGAAATTTCAACAAAACAAAAGTTATTTAAAATTAAATGAGGGAGACTAAAGTAGTATTTTTCAACGTGATTATTTTACAATTCTTAAATTATCCGTAATGAAAATTCGTTTCGTTATTTCTTTTTTTTTTTGTGATATTTATTTCATTTGTGCGAGCGTTGACTAAAACGAAAAGTTCAAAAAGAAAAATAATTTAAAATGAAAAAAAAAAGGAAAACTTTTCTTTTCTGCGAAGGAAAATAGAATGTTAAGTAAATATATACATATACACATCAAGTGCACAGTTTTCATGATAAGAATTACTAATTTTCATGTTCCACATAACATACACAAACATAAATTCACAACAGAAAAGGAACACGAAAATTTATACATACTCGTATATTTATAAGACGGAAACACATTCCCTGTTTTCGTCTTACATGGCAAAATGGTTATTTATCTGGATGGATTGTATACAGCTACGAACATAAGATAATAAATGATTTTAAAATCTATATATCTTCCTTTATGTATACATATACGTATTATGTACATACACAATCAGATGAGGATTCTAAATTTCTAATGTTATATACCGTTTGAATTATGTATACGAAATGAAAATCAGTGGTTTTCGTAAATGTACATAAATATGTGAGATAGGGATGGCGTATACTGTTGTAAAATATTCAAGAAGTATTATGTGATAAAACGTGAGTTATATTTTAACGTATCTTAAATGTTTGTTGACATGTTGTTAAGACAACATAAAAAAAACATAAAAAATAAAAACTCATGAAATTTGTATAAAAAGGCGATTTATAATTGGTTGCATATATAGACGATGTTATAACAAATATCCCATCTATACGTAGTTTTGATCTGCTATCGTCCAACATAATCGTATACATATGTAATGTACCTATTTATAAATTTCGCAGTTCTGAAAACAAAAAGTTTTAATGAAAATTTTTTTTTAACTGCTTCAGGTGTAAATTCTCAAGTTTTGTATTTTATGTTGTAATAAATTTTTAAACACATTTACAATTTTGTAGAGAAATACTTTTAAGGAACTGCAGAATTTTTCTTTTTCATGCTTCTTTGGTTTTTCCATATGCTTTGGTACATACTAACGGTATTTAGATAAGAAAATACCATATTTGGTTTGACGTTGCGAAATTGTTTTTTACTAGTGTTGAGTAGGAAAATTTAATGATAATAGCATCTGCTTAAAATCCAGGTTTACTTGAAAGTGAGTGATGTTTAAGCACCAAACCACGTAAAACGTCTTCAAGGCGAATTTACGAAGTTTAACAAGTGGTTCAAATGGTCTGTTTAGTGAAACGGTAAGGCCTCTTTACCTCATACCTTTGGAACTTTTGTCTCTTGCCATTCGGGCCTGTATAAATGCAAAGGTAATTTTCGTATATTCAAATCGGGAGTCCGATTTGAAAGAAAACATAAGAAAATCTACTAAAATCTTATCTGCAGTAAAAATATGGAAACCAATATCAAATTAACTCTTATCAGTGAAATGAAAAACATTTGATGAACGTCGGATCCAGATGGAAAATAGTTTGGATGGCTGCAGCAACGCAACGTTTAGGTGGATAGTGAAAACAAACCTTTAATCGTACCTCGCCATTTTGTTTACTACTGCCAACTGCTTTATTTTTGAATCTTGCTTAACCTATAACAAGAAGTATCCAAAACTTACAATCTAAAACTAAGTTTAAACTTATGTCAGTACTATAATGTTAGGAGACTTATTAAAAAATTGCTTGAAAAAAGCAATCCAAATAGGGATTAGGATCACCTTGCATAGTAAAAAAAACTACGCAGATTAGTGGCAGCTTTAACCTTACATTACAGTTAATTTTTGAAAATTTTATTGACATTTCTTTGTAACTTTGATTTAATGGTCGATCGATGATTGTTGCGTGTAGTCGCATTTTGTTTCCCTCTTCCAAATATATTTAGGTTTTATTTTTTTTATTTTATTGTATAATAATAATTATAATTAAATTTAATTTAGTTTTAGTTTTAATGACAAAATTTGTGTATGTGATTTCGTGGTGTTGATTGTGCTTTCGTTTAAAGATTTAGTGAGTTGACTAGTCATGTGACTTTATTTAAATGTTTTATTTTTCGGAATAAAAAGAAAGATTTGATTGATTGATTGATTGATTGATTGATTGATTTTGAATGTACTGCCAAGCATTAAGCAGGATATCCCGGAAAGCGCCGGGCCCACAGTACACCCGTTTTTACATATACTTGGAAGGATATGGAAGGATACTAGTTAAATTATTGAGATCGACCCGGTTACAGACACCTTGGCGGCCAATAGTTAGTAAATTTTTGTGGGTTAGGGAAAGGAAAAGTATGTTAGTTATGACTTAATTGGTCCGATTTCTCGGTATCCAATATTCAAACTACTGTTAGTGTAAGACAATCACATTTTTGTTGTACTGCTCTGCATTCTGCCATCTCTTATCAGCAACTCTAGTTTGCCACCATTCATTTGTAATCTGCAATGGTGCCCTGAAAACAATATATATCAATGAACTAGTTACCCTAGGTTGTAATAAATTAAATTAGTTTTTCATCTGAATTTATAAAAAATTAGTTTTTAATATTATAACATCATTATACAATATCAAACCTCCTACAAGCCACAGACTGTAACAAATTTAATTAGTCTCGTCTGAAAATTACAAATTTATTAATTTATACCATCGTTAAATGTACTTTTATTAATATAGAAACCATATATAACATGTAAATTGATATAAAAATATAAATAATGTAAAATGTAAAAATAAAAATATAAAGTCACAACAACACAAAAATATAAAGCACAAAATGCAAAAATGTAAAATAAGTAAATATATAACATACAAGTGTAAAAATATCAAAATATAAAATAAAATATAACAATATAACAATAAACTAATTTATAAATAAATAAACAATGTAACAGTGGAATAATGAGCGTTATCACCAACAATAGTACGACATACATCCGCAATTCATCCCATACTCACCATCGATAGACACCCTAAGTCACACAAACTCCACCACAACCCAAATTAGTTTAAAAATTACTATTTATTTATTCAAACAAATGTTCTCGACTGAAACTACACCCCCCTTTGAATCCTCCCTCCAGCGACAACTCCACCCATTCTACCCGGCATATCGACTTCAGTAGCGATCCACCTTCCCCAGTACCTTCAACAACTAGATAGTTGTTAACGGGATCAAGGAAAGTAGACCACCAATGAAATCGACATACCAAACAAAATAAACAAAATTGTCACTAAAAGGAAAATTCTACAACAAAAAATATAGTTCAAATATTTCAAAAAAATATTATAATAGTGACAGAAGATAAGAGCAAAAAATTAAAAAAAAAAAAAAAAAAAAAAAAAAAAAAAAAAAATCGAAAACTACCATTTAAACACATATTAAAAAATACGTTAAATAGGATCCACAAAAGAAAAGAGAAGTAGCGTGCACCATCAATGGTGCCGCCAGAACGCCCCTTTCGGAACAAACCTCCCTTGTCAGCAAACAAAAATTCGCCAATCACCAATCTCGCGAGCCCTACCGACACAAACCACACTTAGGCCAAAATTGCCAATTGAGACTTCGTTCAACGTTGACAGTCCAAACGAGAACTAGGAAGACTATCACACCAACCTGACTCTAGCACTCCTACAAGTGAGCCGGACCACACAAACGTGACGAGAGGCACCACACGGAAAAAACATTAGTGAAAAATTGGCCACACCACCCATGGAGCGTTCCCCGAAAAGCCACAAGCAGCAATTGCACAAACAAGCAAGCTCACAACCAGAAAACTAAACTTAACTCTAAGAAATCCAAGTCACACTTTTTTTCGGAATAAAAAGAAAGATGTGAATTAATTCGTATGTAATAAGCTCTGTCGCTGATCCCAGGGTGAGGTATGAAATCATAAAATTGTTATGTTTCATAATAAAAATGAATTTTCCAAATTACATTTTACAAAATTTTTCATGTGTAAGAAATGTCTTTTTTTATTGTAATAGCCTTCCCTTTTTAACCAACATGATTTTAGTAAAAACAACTGTGCTCCAAACCGGTCTAAGTCAGAGGTTAGTAGATAATAATTATTAACTGACAAAATCTAATAATATTGTCGTCTCAAAATAATCGTTAATCTTTAACTATGCAAATACATTGAGGCCACTGTTTGTTATTGATTTATTAAGTTGTTAATTATGTAAGTTACAGTATTTACAATTTTAAACTTTTTAAATAAATACACTACACAGAACAAAAATGGTGTTGTTATTAACTGAAAAGCTAAGTAGCTAAAACTAACAAAACAAATAGTAAGAACTCAGCTTACTATGTGTTTTGTAAATATAATAATTTTTGCTTTGTAAATTTAACAATAAGCTAAGTAAAATTGTGTTACAAATAATTGATAAAATTAGCATACATGATTTGTAAATTCACTAATTTAAAAGTTAAATTTATAAAGCGCAAAGTAATATTAGCTTAAATATAAAATCAACATATTATCAATATATTATATGTCAACAACCAAAACTATATTACTTTTATCCTAAAAATTTGCTGAAACATTTTCAGCTGAAATTGGCTGAAACAATGTTATAACTTTATCGGTTCTAAGCTATGAGGGTTTCCTTAGCAGCGAACCCTTTATTTGGTAGAGAAACCTTTAGCAGTGATCCCCTTTTTTAAATTTAATTGAAAGTTAATTCACTTTCTTAGACGTTTTACCTAGAGGATAACCACTGTTAATGTAGTCCGCTTAATAAACAGTTACAAATCGACGGTACAATTATTTTCAGCTACTCTAAAATTGCTTAAAACATCGTTGAAAAATGTTCACTCGCTTGATATTTTGTTTTAAAGTTCTCAAACTAAACTTGCACGTTGACCTATCTGTTTTTCATTTTTGGATTAACTAAAATTAACGAAAATATATGTTATTAGCCGAAGTTGGTATAAATTATATTGTTACTTACTTGTTTACGGAAGAATGGCTGATTCAAGTATTTAACTTCTTTTTGGTATACATTCTGATGTGTCTTGAATACTTCGACTTTCTCTATTATTCTGCTTTAATTTGAACGCTTTGAAACCACCATATAATGGCATAATCGCACCTTTAAATTATCTTTCATAAAACATATGAACACTTCTAATAATGGTTGAGGTATTAAATTTGGTATTTGCTTTACTGTATAAGAATCATTTTTAAAATTAAAACATGCAAACATATTATTTAAAAGCTTTAATAGGAAATATTTAAATATACCATTTTACTAAAATCACTACTAAATTTTAAAAAAATACTAAAATACAATTTTAAATCGTCCATTATTTAAATTTAAAATTATTTAAATTTGAAAATCTTAACTTCACTACATTACTATTATTTATTATCCATACATGTAGTGACTAAAATAAAACAAATATTTTCGATAATGGCGGCTGTAGTATTACTAAAATTATTGGTCAATTGTTATTATCTGCTAAGTTACTTTAACATAAAATAATACAATTGAACTGAATTGTTAAGTTAATATAACTTTCAGCTATGTTATTTAAACTAGCGCTATGCTAATATAAAAAACAGATTTTTTCTGTCCTTTGTCTGTTGCTTTGTTAATTTATTAATTCATAATTTTACTGCATGAGCAAGTGTAAATATAATTTGAAAAACTATATAAAATTAGGTTTAAGATTACAAAGGTTCCCCGAAATTAATGTGGAAATGTGTAATGTTGAAAATTTGACTAATTTCAAACTGTGTATGTCTACAATTCTCAAATATTCCAAAATATTAATATTTCAAAAATATTAAGAATACACTATTTTACGAAGTTTAATAATTTTCAACGACGGATTTGACGTAATTATGTGAGCTTTAAATTTTGTTAAATTTTAAATTATTTGCTATCTTAATTTAACATACCACAGTAAATTTTGATTTTCCCAAAAGAAAAATAATGCTAAACACATTTTTTTAAATTGTAATTTACTTTTTTAATCTTGTTACATTAACAAAGTGTATTCTAATTTTAACTTAGTGAGACATGCAATACAATCATTTTAACTTTCTAGTTGTAGACATGCAATACAATCATGTCTCAATGCTAACTTGACAATTTTTCCAGTTTAATATTTTACTTTTCCAATTTTATTTAATTGACAAAGCATGTGTTAATATAACTGCATAAATAAGTTAATTTCACAGAAAATTTTGTTGTTTTACAAATTTTACTTTACTTATCAATTTGCGAGTAAAGTAATCGTATTTTTTTTAGCGTGCAGAAAAAGTTTTAAAGTTCAAAAAGTTAACAACAACTTATATATATATATATATATATATATATATATATATATATATATATATATATATATATATATATATATATATATAAATGATAATCATCATCAATCTTCAAATTTCGAAAATGAAAATTTTTCGTAACGAAGCACGATTAGCTTAAAGAATAAATGTTGGCGCTATGCGAGCTCACAACGAAAAAATCAATATATTTAATGTCAACCACGATACACTTCAGTCAAAATTAAATTAAATTTACCATCATCGTATATTAATTTAATTTCGCCATAATATTATAGATCGAACAAAATTTCGTAACAGATGAAATCAACATTAGATGGAATTTATTTTTATATACGAGTATGTGTACAAGGATACACATTTTTTTTTTTTTTTTTTTTTGGTACATTCTCAACCAAACAAAAAACTCGAGAGGGATAATTTAATATCTTTTTATTTATTAGATTGTTTTCTTTTTCAAAATATAAACGAAAAAGAGTATTATCGTTTTGGAATTGTTTTTCGCTGCTTTAAAGATAACATTAGATGTGCTATAAAAATAAATCGGAAGCACATAGCAAAATACGAGTAAATACGCAAGAAATGCGAAAATTTAATGGAATTTTTTTTTTTGTGTCGGGTGAAATAAAAAATGCTGAATGTTAAGGATTTAATTTTGTGATTTATACTATAGGCACTTAGGATATTTTAATTATATAATTCCAAATGCTACGCGAAGCATACACTTGCACACAGTACATAATTATCTATAGAGAGGCACACAGATATTAAAAAACGAAATTATTATTGCTCATTAAATTTATTTTTATGAACACATTGTGTTATATACATTATAAATCACTTGAATTGAACAAATCTAGTAACAATGTGTATTCTATTCGCGTCATATTCATCGATAAATAATAGGGTTCTCCAATGACGCTGTTCCGATCCGGATGAAACCTGCAAAAATATAATTCGTCAGTGCAGAACATTGTTTTTCAACCATTCTTGGTTAACGCACGCTTAATGGAATAGTGCAGAATTATGTTGAAATGTTCAGGGCATGCGGCCAATATGTTTGCATTCCTAAAGGGTACCTGCTTTCTGGTGGCCCTCCGGAAGTTTAGCGTTTCGTATCACCTCTCTGGTAAATAAACTCATTCATTTTGCTTGTTTATAATGTGGAATGTAGCCTCAGTCATATTCATCCATATCCAGTCTATTTTTTCCTGATCAGGAGTAAGATTGTGTGCCTTTTGGAACTTTGAAGGCTTCGATCTTAACTCATTTTTTCAGAATGTACTGCATTCTTTCTATGGATAATATGTTCAGCTCAATTTTTTACTACTGCGATGGATATTTCGTCCAATTCGAGCCTTCACTTTTCGAGTAATTTCTTTTTAAGTTTCTGTTTGCTTCTATTATCACTTCTTTTGCATCTAGCAAGGCTGTCAATATCGATATAACGAGCGCGACGCAAAATTTGTAAGCACATAAATAGAAATGGTTTAATTCTCGAACAATTTATACTTGTGGCTTTCCAGCCAAATATAGCGCAAGAACACTGCTGCATTTTAATTCTAGATTAGCAATTTATTATTTTATTCTAACTTAAACGGAAACAAATGACTAACTGTCATTAGATTAATTTTGTGTGATCTGTCATAATTGTTTTGACAGATGTATAGGTGTGAAGTTTTTTGTATTTTTTTTCTGCAGCAAAGAATTGTTGGATAGCGTATAATTAGATATGAATTATGTATTTTAATACTCATTTTTACAAGATCTCGAGTTCTTTTACTTCATTGGTTCCCCCCATATTGGTCTTAGATACTCCATATTAGTCTTAGATAAACCTCGATATAATATGGGCATTGTACAAAAGTAAAAGTGTGTTTTTTGGAAGCAAATACCTCGTTCGGTTTATGTTCAATCCCTAGAAGGGCTTAAACTTTGTTTTTTATGATTTAGCACCAATTAGTTTGTATTAATCCACACTTTGAAAATTCCTAAATTTTGCTGAAATTAAGATTTTTAAAACATAGACTTTTCAGAATAAAAACGGCTTATATGGTATAAGAATACATCCATAACTTTTTATTTAACCTGCAAAGCTGCATTATTTTCTCAAAAGGCATACACAAAACCAATTAAACCCTTCCAATGCTACTAAGTTCGAATTGACTTATCGAGTACTGTCTCACTGAGCTCTGTTGTATTGGGGCAGTTATAAAATAGAATTTCAAAAACTTTAACTGGTTTTTCCAAGAAATTTTTCTTTTTAATCCAACAAGAATAGTACATTTTTAAACAAACCCTTTTAAAAAATGTGCCACTTCTCTTATACGTGAAATTACAACGAAACAAAATTTACAAAACTGAAAGGGTCGTAATAAATAGAAAGCCAAAATATACCATTGAAAGACAAATGGCATGATAAAGAGACTATATCGCATTTTAAAAGACCTGAAAAATAGTACTGCACTCCAATCCTGCATTATTGATACTTAGAAGCTCAACGCCACAAAATCAATCAAATCGATGCTTAACTTCATTTGCCAAACGATTTGGAATTTGTACTAACTTAAACCTACAAATTTAGTAGGAGGACTTGAGCCTTCATCCGTTAATGATTAAGTTAAGGCTCTGTAAGTTTAACTTTTGGAATATATCTCAGAAGTTAGTTAGTTAGTCTAGAATAGCGACACTGAAGCATCCTTATTTCATTAGAGTTCGGCCCTCAAATCTTGTGGCTTTGTTTTTCTTTCGTTAAAAAAACTTTTTCTTTTGTTCTTAGGTTATCTTTTGTTCAAAAATCTTTTGTTATTCTACAACCTCACACAGAACGTTGATTGGCTGAAAATAGGTCTTATTTCCTTAGATCCAAGAATTAAACAAGATTTAAAGAATTTAACTTATTTTTTGTGAATTCTGTTCCCATAATTGCTATATGTTGGGGTCATCACATTTAAATGATTTTGGTAGTCCTGTACTTACTATAGGTATATCTTTAGCCCACTGTGGTATAAAAAATACGATTGTTTCTGATACGATTATTCCAGTATTTCTCACTCTGGACAATTTCTAAAGTGCGATTACTATACGCAAAACGTCTTTCTCTAAATTGATTAATACTATACGAGACCTATTAATGTTGTCTAATAGTGCCTGTGCCATTTAAGATGATTGACATTTTAATGAAAAATGTATTTACCTTATACTACAATAAATATAACATATTCATTCAATTTCAATCTGGATTCTGATCACGAAAGGTACAAGCGATGATATTTCTAGATTGCTGCATGATGATGGCCAAGTTGTGTTTCCTGTCTCAAAGTCATGATATTGCTAAACAAATTAAAGTATCTGTACAGTTTTTTTTAATGAAGCCATTAAATTTGTACGTGATTATCTCTTCAGGTCCAACCCTTTCCAATTGAGACCAAGTATGACGTATCTCAAGGGTCGGTCTAAAGGTCGCTATTATTTTCAATTTCCAAACGATATTGCTAAAATTATTTCGCACTGTAAATACCACTTATATGTATAGATGAGATGCAAATTTATTTGAATATAGAAATTTGGGCTTCTTAGACTTATTTGACTATTTGACTTGGCACTTATTAATAATGATACTGTGGTTATCAAAATTATTTGTGCATCGCAAAAATTTAACAAATCACTCATTAAAACGTTTGACTCAAAATTTCACTTAAATACAAAAACAAATATCTAATTAAAAAAAAATTATTAATCCTAATTTCCAAAAAAACAGAAAAACAAAATCCCAAAATTATTTGTGCATCGTTATGAGAAGTAACGATCGTTAAGAGAAATCGGGGAACCCCAATTTTTTTTTTTTTTTTTTTTAAATAGGAAAGATAAAATGAGCCAGATGACAGTACGATGGTGACTATATATGAGGCACACTTCAAGGGCTATACTTTTCAAAATTAGCCAATCATAATCCATACAAATAAGAGAAAGAGACTTAAATTGGCAAATAGCCTTACCAGATAAAGTCTGTGAAGTTCTGACGTAATATTTTTTGGACCGATTAGCCATGTTTTAGTTTAGATGGAAATGGCGGCAAACTATATTTTATTCCACTTCCGAACAAAAAAGATTGCATCCTTATTTTGCCAACTTCCAGTAGTTGTAGCAATAAAATAAAAGAATGGGGTTGCTTATGCTACAATGGCATTGCTAATCGTTTAATCATGCCTTAAAAGGTAAATGCAAGTACATAATTATAATTGTTTAACGAGGATGCTCCAGTTTATACTTCAGTTATAATTTATGCTGTAGCAAGGCAAGCATTTACTTCACAAAAGTAATTTCATCAAGTGTTTCTATAAAAGATTTGGGTCAGCAAACACTTAATTAAGAATTTGTTGAATTATTTAATCAAGAAATAGCGGTACAAATTGGAAGGTAAAATAAATTTTTGCTGTAGTAACAAATAACTTGGATCAAGTTACCAAAGAAACGCCAAAAAATTTCGACAGTTCCTAATCTGAGAGTATTCAGGAAGTGATTGAATACAAAGATAAGAATGCGTCATTTGGACTTAATTGGAAATTTCTTCAATTTGATCGAAAATGGGTACTTCGCACAAATAATTTTTATTTACTTTTTTTACTTTTTGGAAATCCTTATTTTCAAAAAGTAAAAAAAGTTATTTTTTGTTTTTTTAGGTGAGACATTTAATCATTTTAAACAACAAATAAATTGTTTTTGTGTTTAAATCAAATTATGAGTCAAAATTTTTGATTTACCGAGTAATTTTTTAAATTTTTGCGATGCACAAATAATTTTGGTAAGGTATGTATATGCTGGTCCAAAGCGACTATACAAATTTAAGTACTCCACTCCTATCAAAACCAAACAATGTATCGAATACTCGTTCCACTTTAGTCATAAAGAGTGTATCAGAATTTTTTGCATTTTTGTTTTTAACTTTACGCATATCACATATAGTGGGAAAAGGGTTCAGTAGCGATGGATCGTTTCACGGGATTGGAGCGTGAGTTTTGTGTGCGAGCGTTTTATAAAAACAACGATTCATACATGATTGTTCGACATCTCTACAGGGCATATTTTAATTTAGCAACTATTTAACTCATCGAAAATTGTAGTTTAAGCTTGTTAGCGATTCTTCTCGGTTTATTTATGTAAGAACAATAAATCACTGACGAAACATTAATCCCAAATCGATATCGTACAACTTTCCGTGCCTCATTTTTTTGTTAATGTAGCTTACAATTTTAAAAGCTTTCTTAAAGACCTTAGGTGAATTGACATCCACCTAATCAAATGTTTTATTGTTTTTTATCCATTTTTGTTAGTAATATATTTGGTACAGTTTTAATTAGTCTTGTAATATTAAAATTTTGTAACGTATCCAATAAATAAATTGTATACTCGGATTATTGACTGATATTGAAATGCTGGAATGCCTATATTATGACGAGCTTTTGTTTACAGATTCATTCAGTATTGCTTTAATTTAGTAATCGTTTTTAAATAAAATGTCAACATATGTAATCCACTCTGTAGAAAATCAACAAAATCGGTACATTAAACTTGTGTTATTCTAGCGGCTGGCTCGTATTATGGAGTTGTATCTTACGTGTTAAAAGTGGTCAAAAATCTCATTTCTAAATTATGTTTATGTGGGATTATTATGTTTTGGTGGGACTTGGAGCAGTATTTTGAAATACATTAACTTTGTTTCACTATCAAATTGTAGTGGATCAATATAATGGAGCTGCTTTGGAAATCTTTTCAATCAACGATATACCTTTTTCCTGGCGTGCTTTAACCTTTTTATTTCCTTTCTCACACCTACATTTACCATTTCACATTTTTGAACAATATCTGAACAAACGATGATGCATATTTTGACCTCAAGGGGTTCTGAGGCAATGTGGAAAAAGCTAACCAATATATATGAACAAAAATCAGAATCTACAATCCACATTTTACAGCAAAAGTGGTTTACATTGACTAAAGATCCTTCACATGATATTGCAGCATATATCTCAAAAATTGAAGATTTCTCTAATAGATTACAAGCAATGGGAGAGAAAACTGAAGATTAGGGAGTAGTGACCAACATTCTCCTAAGTTTATAACCAAATTTTGACCATTTTATCAGTGCCTGGGAATCAACCTAACCTCAAGATTAATAATTGAAGAAATGAGACAAAGTCGAAGTAAAAGTTAATACACTTGCTTCTAATGTAAGAGTAAGCAGTAAGAATCATTTTTCCAAGAATAATATTGGTAACAAAAAACAGTATATTAAGAATAAAAACGATGACCAAAAAAATACAAGAAAAAAACCTGGAAAATGTAATATTTGTCAAAAACCTGAACATTGGGCAGCAGAATGTTAGAATAATCCAGAAAATAAACAATATAAATTTAAAAGTTCCAAAGTTTCAGGAGAAGAGAAAAGTGAAGCTCTTATAAGCGAAGCATTTGCCTCAGTACAAAAGACAGCTAAAACTAGTAAACTAGAGTCGAGGCCTGGTATATGGACACTGGAGCGAGCGATCACATGACTCATAAACTACACACCAATGAAAGATGGCATCAAAATAAAAATTGGAGACAGAGAAACCATTTCAGGCAAAGTTCGAGGTAGCATAAACATTTCAACATTTAATGGAAAAAATGGACAGAATATCACCTTTCAAATATACTCTACGTGCCTAAGCTGAAATACAATCTCTTTTCTGGCGGTGTGGCCTTTGATACAAATTTAACTCTAGAAGCTGATAAAAGAATTTGTGAATTCGTTTAAGAAGGCAAAACCATAGCTGTATATGTGAGAGACAAAACAAATTATTTGAAATGAAAATTAAGATAATGCCAATCGAAAATGGCAAAGAAAGTACCGAAGAATATAAAGCTTGTATTGCTGAGAAAAGTTCCTTTCAAGAATGGCATCAAAAATTAGCTCATCAAAACTACACTCAAATTAAAAAGATTTTAAAAAATTATGACATTAATCCAAAAGGAGATGACAAAATAGTCTGTGAGCCTTGCTCATTGAGTAAAGTCCATCGACTACCTTTTCCTCAACAAAGCAGTACAAAACCAGTTGCATTGGCCAAATAATCCACGCAGATGTGTGTGGACCACTACCAGAAAAGTCATTCACAGGTGCAAAGCATTTTCTTCTGAAGAATGATGAAGAATGATTACTCACATTACAGAATCGTATATTTCTTTGGTGCAAAATCAAACGTACTGGAATATCTAAAAGACTATATAAAGAATACAGAAAAACATTGCCCCAGAGGAATAGAAATTTTTAGATCTAACAATGGCCTGAAATTTGTCAATCAAGAAGTCAAAAAATTGATGAAAGAATATGGAATTTTTCATCAAAATTCAGTAGTTTATTGTCCTGCGCAAAATAGCAAAATAGAACGCGAAAACAGAACTGTTTTAGAAGCTTCTCATACAATGTGACATGCTGCAAAATTTGAACTTAAATTCTGGGCAGAAGCAGTGAACACTATCGTTTATATTTTGAACTGCACATAGGAAACATTAGCATTAAGAATCAATCACCTTATGAAATTTGGTACAACAAGCGACATTCAGGGATTCCATATATTTGGAGAGAAAGTTTACGTGAAATTGCCTGAAAATAAAGTAAAGAAGCTTGATCTAAAAGGGGAAATAGGTTACTTTGTAGGCTACGGCCATACTGTAAAAGGTAACAGAGTTTGGATTCCAGAGGAAGACGAAATTTTTGTCAGAAAACATATTATCTATACAGGAAAATTAATGGAATCTACTATAGAAAATCAAAATCAAGCACTATTCTATCTCCCTGAGGAAGAAAATACACAATTCAAAAATAGTCAGGCTGAAAGAAATGATGACGAGAAAATTGAAGAAAATTTAGAAAATCTTGAGTTACCTAACCGATTATCTGATTCAGAAGAAGAAAATGAGAACGTACGCCAGAAGCCGAAAAGAGTACAGGACTACAACTAAGAGATCAATCCAAACTAAATAAACCCAAGAAATTAGAAATGAATTCCTTAAAAACCAGCAAAGTGTGGGAGCTCGTTGAAGTACCAAAGAACTCAACCATAGTTGAAAATAAGTAGGTTTATAAATTAAAAACTGATACGAATAGAAATATACAAAAATTTAAAGCCAGATTAGTAGACTTCAACGAAACCTTTAGCCCTGTAGTAAGGTTCGAATCCATCCGAATATTATTAACAGTGACCGTTTAAGAAAATTTAGGACTCAAACAGTTTGACATAAAGACAGCTTTTTTAAATGGTGATAAAGAAGAGGTTATATACATGAAGCAGCCAACAGGATTCAACGATGGTACAACAAGAGTTAAATTACTAAAAAGTCTATAAGGTTTACGTTAATCGTCTAGATGTTGGAACCAAAGAATAAAAGTTTTTCTAACAAACTATCAGTCAAAGGCTGATCCTTGTATATACATGTTTATCAAAAATAATCTGATAATACACCTAGTGAGCATCTATATAAATGATGGACTAGTAGCTGGAATCGACGAAGAGACTGTGAATGATTTCTTGTGTGCACTTGAGAAAGAATTTGATATCACTTCTGACGGTACTGATACTTACCTTGGTTTACAGATTGAAAAACAAAACGATGGCTCTATTCTCTTACGTCAAAGTGCCTACACATAAAAAAATTCTCAATAAATTTAATTTAGAGCAAGCAAATGCTCTTGCAATACCAGCCGATCCACATCAACAGTTGAATCTAAATTTAAATGATGATGATAAGACTGAGTTAACAACTGCTCCCTATAGAGAAGCTGTGGGCAGCTTGTTATCGGTTAGTATGGTTAGTCGATATATGGAAAAACCAATGAAATTTCATTGGAATGCAGTCAAGGGAATAATGAAGTATCTAAAAAAAACTGTTGATTATGGTTTGAACTTTAAGAAGCAGAAAACATTATCCTTATGTGGCTACAGTGATGCAGATTTTGCAGGAGATATTGAAATACGCAAATCAACTTCAGGATTTATAGTTATTTGGAGTGGATGTGTTGTTAGCTGGTGTTCTCAAAGACAGTTTACAGTCGCCACCTCTTCCACTTATTCGGAATACTTTGCAGTCAAAGTATTCCGAATAAGTGGAACATATATTGACAATCAAAGTAAACTTGAATTGATTAAAAACCCTGTTCTTCACAAACGAAGTAAACATATTGACGTACAATATCACTACATCCGAGAACAGTATAACAAGAAAGTTTTTCCACTCAAATACATCAAAACCAAGGAACAGCCAGCAGATATCCTCACCAAGCTCTTGGAAAAAAGAATCTTCGAATTTCATCGCAACAGAATAAGCTACAAACTTGAAGAGGATTCTGATATTCCATAAAAAAGTGGGAGTGTCAGAATTGTGGTTTTTTAAATAGTGTTTTATGGATATCACTTGCTGTTTATTCCCTAGATGGCAACACTATTATAATACAATAAAAATCCTTTTGTTCGTTATAGATCTGAAATTTTTTTACCCATAATTCCACATATAACGACATTTACAATCATGTCAGCCTAGACATTTTCTCAAAATGTTCTATTCGTCCTGTCATGGCAATGTCAATTCGTTTTAGCTTTTTCAATTTCTCCTTGCATTTTTTGTATTTTGAACGTTTGCTACGATCGAATTTTACTGGTTCATTTTTAGGAAAATATTTTCTAGTTGGTAACTGGCTGTTGTTCCTTGATTTACATGTTCTGGTAAACCTTCTTTGATACTTGTTTGCTTTGATACAGATTAGCTTTGGATTTAGAAACTACACAGTCCAAGAATTAGTCGGCTCTTATTCACAATAAGATAAAATTGCAATGTTTTACTCAATCTAAACATTGAAAATGTTTATGTATATATATATATATATATATATATATATATATATATATATATATATATATATATATATATATATATATATATATTTATATATATATATATATATATATATATATATATATATATATATATATATATATATATTTATATATATATATATATATATATATATATATATATATATATATATATATACATATATATATATATATATATATATATATATATATATATATATATATATATATATATATATATATATATATATATATTTATATATATATATATATATATATATATATATACATATATATATATATATATATATATATATATATATATATATATATATATAAAGTAGTTATCAGGTGTAACATGGTAGTATTACTATTAGATAATGAAACGACCCAGATCTGTCAAAATAAATTTACCATCATGTCAAATCTCATCATACATCACAAGGTTGAAAATGAAATATTTTTATTTATTTACTCGTACCCCGTGCGCTACTACCGGTAGACATAGTGTTTCCATTTAGCTAGATACAACACACAAACAAACATTAAGACAATAAATTGATTGGCATTACAGTTTAACATCTGGGACACATAATAAAATATATAGACGGAAAATTTTCTATAATAATAGTACATCGATAGAGAGTCAAAAGATTAGAAAAATACGAAAACATTTTCCATCATTACGTTTCAGATTCAATTTAATGTGTGCAAACTAAAAAAATTTATAGAGCGTTGTTATAGTAATAAAAGTATTCAAACACAAGTCATAAATAGCAACAACAAAAATTCAATAAATTTGATCGGGAATTTCAACACTTGCTCAAATACTTTTGCTCGATTTTTTTAATAGGAAAATAATGTTCTTCCACATATTTTATACACTCGTATACAGTATTATAATCCTCATCACTTCACAATTTTATTTATTCGATTTAAATACGAAAAGAAATAAGAAAAATGAGAATATTATGAAGATTTAAAATAAATAAATTTAAAGATACATTTTCATTTTGAAATAGTTTTTAAATAAAATTGAAAATGAATATTAAAAAAAAAAATTAATAATGATGATAACTGAAACAGCGCCATTTTGAACGCATGCATATAATATACCGACATCGATTATCCTGTTATATCATCAAATCACAGACTTTATCTTAAACTTTACATATAATTTTAAAGAAGAAAATGAGTTTTCCAAATTACCCCTCTCTTTCATTACAAAGTATATAGCTGGATAGGTACTTAGAAATTTAAAAGTAGAAAATTTTATTTTTATGGATTTTCCTTTTTTAACGTTTTATCATCTAAAAGTTTTCTTTTTTTGGCTGTATAAATGTATGTGTGTGTGTGTGTGTACAAAATAAAATGTAAAAATTAATTTTTAAAAAGATAAATTTTCGTATACATAAGAAAATCGCAAAAAAAGATTTTAATCTGGCTAAGAAAATGTATATAGGGATGATGATGATCATCATTTTAAGTTTATTATGAGGGTTTGTTATTTATTAGTGATTTCAATTAGATTTCTAATTTTGTGTTGCCAAAGGATAACATTGTGTTTTTTTGGTTTGTCTAAATTTTTAATTGAATATTTCTTCTTTTATTTTTTTTTGTCTTATTTTGATAGCTCATAAATTTGTAAGTGACGGCAGTTTTTATGTCACTTTTGATATCTTTATGGATTTGTGTTTCTTCGAATTATCGTTAAAGAATGTTTACGACTTAGATTTTCTAGAGCGTATATTATGTATTTTTTTAACCTTATATTAGTGTTTTGACATAATTTTATTTAAAAATACATCCGCATTGATTGGAATCTTCTGGTTCTAATTTATTTACGGAAAATTAAGTAAGATATCGTCAATACCTTGTTGACAAGTGCAATTTTTGGTTTTACTCTAATTCATTTAAATAATTCAGAAATTAATTGCATCTAACGCTTAGACTTAAATTTGTGATGAATTTCATAATATCATCGGGCTTTGTCAATTCTGTTAAAATGTATGTTGATAATTTTCGAATAAAATAGGAGACAATTCGTTGCTGTGACAGGTTGTCAAGTCCAACATAGTAGAAAAATTGTCAGAAAAATTATCATAGAATATGCTTATGTATCCCAATCAAGTACAAATTGAAATCATAATCGAAATCCGGCACATGTACATTAGTGCTTAAAATAAGATTCAAAAAGTTATACGTACGGGAAATTTTCGGGGAAATTTTATCCACCAAATTTCGGTTAACCAAAGTGTCGTACACCAGAAAACCATTTAACACTTTGCCATTCTAGAGAAAACTATCGATATAAGTCTAGATATTTCATGAACTGGCCAATGGTGTTGCTTATATCAAATCAAAATTCAATAACATTAGCTGATGACTTTGCCAATGATTGCAGGTGAAAAGTTTGAACGGGATTGATTTTTGGAAAATATCTGGCAAAGATAATACGACGTACAAACGCCTCCACTTTTAAAGTTTAAAGCTTACGGCTCTTCCATAATCAGCCAGAAGGCTTGATCATCAAAATACGTTCTTATTACGTAAATCATTGGAACATTCACAAACTAATGTGTTCACTGTTTCAAAAACTAAATACTACAGCTATGAAATTTGAGTCGGTTCTTGAATTTTGCAAACCATTTAAATTAATTTCAGCCGAAAGGTTTGTCCTATATGTACATATAACTGTTTTTCTTCAAGATTTCACTTTTAGAACTTATATAAGTAGCAAAATATTGAAGAGAAAACCTGCTGGAAAGTATAAATGGCTTACTTATGAGGACAAACAGGCTCGACCTATAAAAGATATATCAAAAGGTCTGCCTCACACTAGTTTCATTAAAGAAATAAAAGAAGATTTACAAAATCAAGGTCGTAAAATGCCTGATGCTGTAAATCTTTAAAAAAACGGTGAAATAGAAAACAAAGAAGGACCCAAACCTTTAGTAAAAGGTCGTTATCATGACAGATAGTGAAGCGATAACCATAAAGGAAAATGCACCAAGACTAACAAATTCAAAATCATAAAAGATCACTTTTGCAAATTAATGGAGGAAACAATCAATCTCCAGTCGCCAATGATAAATTTTCTGCATTAGTTAAAGTCTTATTGTTCAGAAAAGATCTGAATACTTACTGTGAAAGGCGAGGAAAGGACTCAAAGACCCTAAATTCAAGGGCCTCCACTTAAACAGATGATGGGTCCTGGGAAGGAAGTCCCAAAAATTAGGCCGATCTATATTATTCCTGACGATGTTTTTATGGATATGACACTGACTAGGCCTTCGCTGTCCAGATAACAACAATAAAACCCATTAATCACTTAATTCTGAGCATATTGTCTATTGTATGACTACCAGGTCCCCGATTTTCATATTTTCACGCTCCTTAGTGCAGTTTCTTTACTGCTGCAAGGTGTTACGATAATTAATGCGCCACTGGTCCCAGAATTCTTACATTCTGGTTTGCACACTCTGCCATCTTGATATTCGATTTACGGGATAACTCTCTAAGAATTTGACTACTTGACGTATTTTTGAGGTAAAATGTCAATGAAATATGCCTTTTTTCTAGGTTTGATATTTCGATAATCATTGCTCCTGACCAGTCTTTCTTTGATTTGACTAACCAAATAGGTTCATTCAATCACTCACTGCACTCAAAAAGTTATTTAGTGGTAAAGCATCAAAAAACAATATCTGCTAGATTTTTTTTGGAGGCCACATGTCTCAATTGTACTTGAGGACTATTTTCTGAAATTCCTGAAGTTCTGTGCCCAATGAAGCATTTCCATCGCCTTGAGACAACTGCTAACCAAGATAACACGATCTTTGAATCGGTCCAGGCACAACCGCGTTTGGAGTTTGTTGTTTTCTCTCCGATCTGTATTTTATATGAAAATGTATTCTTAGTCGAATTCCATTGGAGATCCAACGTCTTAACTGTCGCGGACTCGTCTTCAATATCTGAATTGGTGTTTTCCCTGAGATCAGATGGAACAGCGCTTAATAGCTCAGGGGAGTTATATTTTCATTTTCGGAGAATCAAACTGCCTTTTCAAGCATTTCTGAAGTCTTCTCCAGCATTCTTTTCTATACCGGACCCTATTGAGTATATCGATTTATAGTCTTCTACGATCTGGTATACCGTACAAACGGCTAAGAACGGAGCACAAGATGTTGCATATGTGACAGTGTTTTACTGAACACTGTCACATATGCAATGTATCAGAAGCAGACGGTCTAAATAAGATGATTTAGATAAATCGTTAGATTCTATCTCCTGCATATGTCCTAACCTCCATTCAGTCAGTAAATCTTATTGAGAATGCAGGTCTGGGTGTTTCCTGAAGATACACTCCATAGCCAATCTGTTAGAAGTAGCAGAATCCAGTTTCAATATTAGTCGAACGATGTACCTGCCTTCATATATTTCCGTGTATGAGTTTCTATAAAATAGTTTTGTTGTATATTAGCTCGATTTATCACTGAATTTTTAATATTCGGGTCAAATTAAAATTCCGCTTATACGGAAGCGAGTAACAACCACAATGTACATGTAAAATAAATACAGCCAATCAAAAAGATTTATAATTCTGTCTGAAACTGTATTCCCTACAGCTGATCATTAAACATACATACATTTTTTTTAAAACTGAAAAGAGTCCCAGTTGCAATTTCTCTTTATGAATAACAAGATAAATATTTATTCAGCAATTCATTGAACCATATACACAAAGCCAATCCAAAATAACAAAAACAAAATAAAAAATTTAAAATACTTAACCATCATCGTTCAATGAGCAAGTAGAATGGTATATGATGCTAGAGACTAAACGATAAGAACTACATTATCTTAAATATAAAGATGTAAAATAAAATTAAATTTTTTCTCTCCAAAATCAATTAAAATTTCACAAATAACAGATAACAGCTTCTCATATCTTATTTCATCCATACGTTTATTTAAATTGGTATAGTCAAGTGTATTAACCTTATTAACTTTTTAATTTGTTATTTTTAAATTCACATCCAACATAAATATATTGAGATGGAACACATATGTGTATTTGATACGCAAAATTTTTGTATACAGTATGATCAGTAGAACAGCTGGCAGATGATATCTCGAAATGTAAATTTTGAAATATTTAAAATCGTTAAAAACTTAATCGGGTAGAATCCGCTATAATAACAAGTGACAGGTTCATTTTCAGTCCTTCAAAACCAGAACTTGGTTTCGCTACAGGTCCCAATTATTTTATTCTGAAATTTTGCTTTTATTCTGAAACGAACCAAATTTGTCTACATATAATCTTAATAATAACGCAGCACCACAGTAGCACCACAATGTAGATTGCTGATGTGATATTTAATAACAAATTTTAATGCAACAGCGGCTTTTGCAAGCAAAATAATAGGATAAAGAGGGTCACAAGGTGCATTAGCTTTGCCACCACCTACTCGCAGAAGTTCTCTTTTGTCCAGAAACCGATTTAACCGATATGATGTTGCTCCTTCGGGACATAGCGGTGGCCTTCCGAATGGCTTGAATTTTATTTTCATAACATTGCTTCTGAGTGAACCTCAGTAGAGCTGCCTCTGCTTCTCGTTAATATCGAGTTATAACTCCCAAATTAAGTTTTACCTGGAAATATTTCATTAAGAATGTGTGCAACAAAAATCCGTTTCGATCTGATGAGGAATTTGTAATTTGGTAAAAGTAATCACTATATTGCCTAAATAATTCAGGAACTCCTAAATTTCCTTTCAACATCATGCAATCACCTGACGGCAATAGTCAACGATTCGGTCAATGGGCATATATCCGATTTAAATAGCAATTTCTCCACGAAATACTAATCCGATAATTTTGTAGTGGTTGTCTGAAGCAGCTTTTCACAATCCTGGTCTTCCGGGAGCATTGGTAGGGGAGCATTATTAAACACCTCTTTACATTCCCAAAACTTTCTCAGGTACATCTCCAATTTGCTATTGTCAACAATCGTATTACATGGTAAATGATAGCTTAGCCAGGCTTACATTATCAGTCAAAATCCAGCTGAAGTGGAGGTTGTGAGCGTAAATCTTGTTGTTTTGATCCTTTAACTGTTTTGGTTTTAGTACTTCTGATAAGGCACCAATAAACTAACCGTAGCAGTTGAAGGAGAGGTTGTCGGTTTTCATAGATTTTCTTCAACTGTCAATTGGCTAAATTTAAGGCACTCGAATAAAGGATAATAGTTATTCTGACACACTACGTAATCCACTGCAGCACTAGTAAGAGCTTTTGGTACAACTTTTACTTGGGTGACTGCTCTGCAATGATAACCTTTTGCTGCCTCCAAGGCATTATCAGCTCGTTTCATAAAGAACAGAATTAAAGTTTGACACGTTGGTAGCTCAATGTTAGTATTTTACGTAGCCCATTTATCTCTGGTTTGTTCATCTAATTTATGGAGTAACTTATAAAAACTGACCATAATTCTCAAGTTTCGGCTTCAGGTACTATAGCTTTGATTCTGCGCAACACTTCGAAAGCAGTGTCCATTATACTCCGAATTTGTTTCAAAGTTGAATTAGAACTTGTTGCTATTTCCATGAAGCTTTTAATAAACGATTGAACCTTATACTTCTTGCCGTCATAGCGCGTCTTTGGTTTTTCGAGCCTCCATATATTTGGCATCTAATATTGGTAGATATTTTATACAATTAGCTGCTTCACCCCTCATGCTTTTAAATTTGAATTTCTGGGCTAGATAGAAATTTGGTTGTCCATGGATGATGGATGCAAACCGATCATAAAATAATTACTATTTTTTGTAATTACCGGAAAATGGAGTAATATTAATTTTTGCGAGTTTCACGTCTTTGTTGGATATTCGAGTCTAATCCCTTTGAATTCCATTAATATCCATAGACATTATTATGTCCGATAACCAGGTTTGTTTTTCGAATTAATTTATTTAATTCGGCCACAGTGGTACAATATTTACCTTCAAACTCGTTTTGGTGGCTTTCATCATTTAGATTTAATATAGCTATAGAATACTCCGATCACTTAATTCAGTTAATCCTTCCATTTGCCGTAATCTAACCTTCAGGTCTTTGACGTCCAACTGCTTAACTTCACTTGTATACACTGGGCAATTGCGTAATTGAAAATGTTGATCAAAGGACGAAGTTTTAATAGCGCATCTATTGGTGACATTATAATCCAGCACCGTTTACTTTTTCAACCAGTAATTCACCAATTCACCTAACTTTTGCTGTACTGTTTTGTGGGGTGTACGCTTTAGTCTTCAAATGTTACAGAATCTGATTACAAAATCTAGCATCGAATCTATGTTAATGATTATATGTTGAACACAACACTTAAAAATTTATTTTATGTATATGCTGAAGAAATTAGAAGTATTATACAATCATACCAGTCGGATACTTAAAGCTATAGGTCCAAACACCATTTTAAGCATCCTTTAAAATAACTACAAAAATCAGGCGTTTTGCTATTTACATGCATTTTCCATAATTGCCTCAGAGTCATTTACTTTCCTTCGACCAAGAAAAAATTTCTTTGAAATTAATATTACCGACCCATTAGTCTACTTAGTTCGATGATGAAATTGTTTGAATAACCACAAGTACGGTTTTGTCCGACCATTATATGTCAGAGACCATTATATAAATGGTCTCTTACATAAACTGGTTCAGTTCAACTTCCCTGCGAAATTAAAGCTATTTAAATCATATTTTTAAAATCGCCTACTTTACGTGCTGAAGCAAAACTTCAAATCAAGCCTAATACGTATTCCTTAAGGTGTTCCTAAATTGTTTTGTAGTTTTATAAACGAAATATTCTTTTATCGAGATATTTTTATCGAGCACTGTAGTAGTTTAAAGATTGGGGATTTAAACTTAATATTGAAAAAACTCATGCCGTTAATTTTTCACGATACAGGAAGTCTTGCAAAATACCTTAAACAAGTAAAAATATAAAGAATCATTCTTCGATGTCCGTCACCCTACAAAGGTTGACAAATTATTTTCAATTTACATCATTATAATTCTATGTTGTTGCCTGATTGATTTAGGTGTTAGCCAATAAATACGTTTCATACATTTTTTTTCAATGCATGGTTGATTAAAAAATTTAAAATTGTGTATGCATAACTTGTAAACCTCATTTAGGCTAATTATTTTTGTATTAAATAAAATGGTTGGTAAAAATTGTCAAGCATACTATAAAAAAAATGGAAGACCGATTAGCCAAAGCCAAGATATATTAACACAATTCGAAGAAGGTATGCTAAATGTCATGGCAGTCAAAAGCGGAACAAGCGAAATTTTCCGTCAGGTCCATTTTAATAAAACTCAACTGAATTAACATAGCTACGGTGCTTTAAAACGAGACGTTCAGTGTTCTGTGCATCAACAAACTAGGCTGTTCAGCGTCCTTCAGATGGAAAGTTTACCAGTTTTTGTCCAAAAAGTAACGTAAATTTAGGAAATCCATTTGATTCCCGAGGAAATGTTCACGAGTATCTTTAATTTCATACAGAATTTTTATTTGATCGATTGGATCAAAAAATGATTAACTTTCGTCAATGAAAGTCAAGAGAAAAGTCCTCTGACTTTCGTCAAAGGACCATAAACGTGTTCAAGATTCATGTTGATGTTTATTATAAAAGAAACCATCTGCAACCAATAAACGGTCAGTCTCGATAATACACTTAACTTTACGTTGTTTCAAATGCAATATCTTTGCACATTCTTTGCGGATTTTCGATGGAATCAACTGCTTTTTCTATAACAGTCACGGAGCCGATAACTGTCATAATCAAATCGGAAATCTTAGAACAATTTCGTTGAATACCACAAAAAACAAAGTTAAATTTTTGGTATCTTGAGAATGATGGAGAATGAATTTTTAACCATGAACTATTATTTTTATTAGGTCACAACCTGTTTTAGTAATTTAGAAATAAAACATCAATCTTTAAAAAAAATGTTAAAACTCACTCAATGACCATAGTTTGAGAAACATGGATGTTTTACAGATCATACTGTAGAATTCGCTAAATACTTCCACATCAAGAAAAATTACAAAAACAAATTCCAATATCATTTGTAGGTCTTCAGTTTTAATAAATTAAACAATAAAAAAAATTGTTTTTCTAAGAAGAGTCTCATAAAAAATTGTCGTCTTATTTATGATCCCTCCAAAAATAAATTGACGTCTTATAATATATTGCATGAAGATAATACTCTTAAATCCGGTTTGTGTTTGCAATCGTATTAAAATTATGCTGATTATCGGAAATAAATGAAAAATTCACATAAATTATAAATTTATTATTATGATATACCTAAACATAAAATGATCAAATAATCAACTCTAATCCAATTAGTCTAATGAACATATAAATTATAAACCAAACCACCCTAGACCATATAGAGTACGTCGAGTAGAAATATTCATACGTTTGCATAACAATATGACAATTTTAATTATCTCTCGAATTTATTTTCGGTATTTTTGGATGATTTCCAAAAAAAGATGAGAATTTTTTTTTATTTTTTATAATGGGAAATCTATCTCCGTACATAATCTACGTACATCGTTTTAATACAGGAATTTTTTATTTAAAAAAAAAATTGCAACAAAAATATCGATTTTTCGTATTTTTTGTATAATGCATGAATTCTCTGGCATATAATTACACAGATATGATCCTTTAGATAACTCATTGGATTCCTGCGATAATAATTTAAGAGATTAAGATATTTAAATGGTTAGCAGACTTTTCTTTTGCACAAACGAATACTCACGGTACGATTATAGTGATTCATTATATACACACTATACCGAACTAATTAAATTACAGTTTAATAAATTCTCTGGAGTTTCAAGTTTTTTTTTTTAAGCCACTGCACGAGGATAATCCAATTGGAAATAATTAAAGTTCGTTGAAAGTGGAAATAATGTTATCGTAGACTAGAAGAATTTTCTATACGGATTCTTAACAAACTAAAACAATTTGTAAACATTTTTTGTGTTGTAAATGGATGTTTAACAAGAGGTGTACACCTTTCGACACCTTGTGAGAGGAGGCAATTATTGTCGAGCATTGTCAAACAATAATTGTCAAGAACACAACTTAAGCTACTCTTAAATCCGGTTTAGCACATAAATGGTTGAATTATGTGTAATGTGAGATTTGAAGGATATGATTTATATATTGATTATCCGGTACTGTAATTAAAGGTGAGCTGATCCTCTAATCGCAAGATATCGACTTCGAATCTCAATGGACAAAAAATCAACAGCATTAGAGGCCAAAGATGACTCTTTACTGAGATCTTGTACGTGGTCAGCCCAACGAACAATTTTACACACAGTTGGTCACAGCTTTGTGTTTAGCGGTGGTGATCGAACTCAAGACCGCGGTGTCTTGAAGCCAACATCTTAACCATCCTTATGCCATAGACAAATACATTCTTTTTTATCTCTTTTTTTCTATCTCAACTTGATATTTTTACTTGCAAATTATGTCAGTAAATAACTAAAATGTATTAGTAAATTTTAAGAAAAAACTAAAGCCATCTTCTATCCCGTTTAGGAAGCTGTAAAAAATGAGAAAAATGTTGGATGTGTTTGTAAGATTATTTCGTCGTTTATATATGTGTATACAGTGTAGAAAAAATAATAAAACAGCAAACTAAAGAGGAAATAAAAAAAATGAGTGAACTTTTATATGATGTTATGGTAGTATGGGTTATTTAAAACCATTACATTTTGTTGGTAGTAGTGAACAAAACCAGATTTTAATTATTTTTCCTATGGATTCTTTCCGCACTATTACATTTAACAGGTTACATTTATGAAATAGTATCTGCATAAGGCGGGGACATGCAGGCTTCTTAAAAGAGATTGAAGACGGCTTTGGAGTAATCTAACATATACTCAAGTTCTTTTCAGAACTAAATAATTTCAAACTAAAATTATTGAATCGCTTCAATGTTGATACATAGAGAGGGGATAAACTTAGGACTCAAAAGTAATTAAAAACAAAATCTCAAGACTTAATTTGAAGATTTTAAAAATCCATTGAGCTATACTAATAAAGGAAAAAGAGTTTTGGCCCAGCTAGATCACAGTTCTTAAGAACTAAGTCTTGAGCTAGAGCTATTGCATTCTAATGTTGTAGTTCCAGCATTTCACCAAGATTATCTGGATCGTAAAGATTTGATCAATGTACAGTTGGGTCAAAATCCACACTGATAGTTCGGAATGGTCGTTTCAGTGAAGGGATGAATTTATCGAGTATAACGTTATTGTTTTCTAGACTCGTACTATTTGTACCCAGCTTTCTCCCGAAGAAAACTTATGGCGGTGGTGAATAGGGTCAAACAATTACATAAGTACTTTAATAGCACGTAAAGGCTAATGTAATTCAAGGTACCAGATGGCCAAAATATAACATAGTAAAGGGTTACAGCAACGCCGATAGAATAGCCACAAGGCTGTGTGATAAGTCAATAGCCAAAATGTGAAAGCGGGTAAAGCATGGCAGAATACCCCAGTGGCATGAAAATACGATGGAAAATGTGACCGCGAAAAGTACCCAGGCCAAGTGGCAGTCATTAAAACTAGAGAATATATTGCTCGTAAGGCTTTAGAAATCGGTCGATGGCCCAACACCAAACGGCAAATCATGCTACCAGCAAACCGAGCCTAAAATTGGTTCTATTGTGTCAATTGCCAAAGATACCGAAGAGTGATGTATGAAGTGTGAGGTTTGTGCTCCTAGCAAAGAACCCTAAACAAGAACAAGAAGGAAGATAAAACAATACAACTTTTGAGGAGGTAATGCTGGTTATATTCGATAAAGAATCAAGAAACTCGGACCCATTTGTGGACGTATGCAGATAGCAGAGCATCTATGGAAAAAAGAAAACAGCAACTACGATAATTTGGATCAATAGGCATTTCCCTTTTTATGATGATGTATCGTAGTGCAGTCCATGACACGACAGGATCTCATCAGCAATAATGGTCAACTTTGTGAGAGAACTTTGATTTCAGTGCAATTTCAAATTTAGATCATCCGAAACAGAACCAGTCTCCAAACATAGGATTGCGTCATCAACCTATAAGGAATAATAAGGAACCAATAAGGGATAATAAAGTAAAAGTTAGCAATCGAATGAAGACAATATATGACTGGCGGTCAAACAGTAATGGGTTTGGTGTCAGTAGTAAGAAATTGCAACAACGAATTATGAGAAAAGCCAACATTATAACACATTTACATTGCACAATAACTAGTAGCTAAATTACAGCTGCGGGATCTTCCCACGGAAGGCAATAAATCGTAGAGGTGTTTACAACTACAAAAGGCTGTACGAAAATAGATCCAGAAGAATTCGACGGCAATGCCGAAGATGTGCTACTTCTCATATCACAAACACCATCACTGGGAGAAACAACAGTAATGGAAATAAAATCCATAAGTATCAAAGGTAAAGGTGGATAGTATTACAACTGAAGAGAGTAAACCAGTACCGAAGTCCAAGCCGGAAAACACCAATGAAACGGCGATTTCTAAATGCTCTCTTGCTCCAAATGAAAGAACAGGCGCACAAAACAGTTCAGGTGTAACCATTAAACAAGTTGTAATAGTGATCTGAAGTGATGTTCAGTAAATGTGTTTTAAAAAGTTTGGCAAATAAATTTATAAATGTTTACAAATAGTTTGGTGTTTTGAAATTACGAAATTCAGTGATTTGAGGGAACTAATGAGCCCATAATTTAGCTTTTAGAATTTACATGGTCATCTTTTTTTAAAAAAAATAATGCATATAATGCTGTTTTCCAATTTTGAAGCAGCTCTTTTTGACCCCAGATAGCGTGAATTAGATCGTAGAGCAGCTGAGTTCCAGGTGTGGAACGAAATTATCTACGTCTGAAGTTTTCAAAGTACGACTGCCTTCCCGAGAGAACAGTTCAATTATTCTCTGATTTGAGATTAAAATCATTAGTAAGATTCCGAGCGTTGACAAAACCATTTTAGAAGTTGCCATTTAGCCTGAAAGGTCTTAAATTTGCTGTTTTGTTTTCTAGCGTTTAGGTCTCTAGCCATTTGGCTCTCGGAAGGTATTTTTGAAAAAATGACGTTATCGAAAATACAATCTGTCTGGGCTGATTTGTGTTCTAAGATCGACACTACTACTGATTTAATCATTGAAGTCGCCTACGATGAAACATTGATGAACGTTTTTCGACTGATCGATAGTTCAATAAGATGAATTCACACTGTTTAATGTCATGTAGTAAATCTGTCATGTACATAATATGATATATTCGATGTAGGCTTTTAAAAGATTAATCCCACATTTATAAGCTTCGTATTTAAAATGTATGCACATATACATTATAATGATATGACGGATGCATAGATTATTAACTCACAACAACATATATACCTATAATCCTAACCGCACCATTCAATTTTATTATCTCATCCAATCACTACAAGTTCTTAAGCAGATAAATCATTTTTTATCTTCATTTTCTCTTTGATGTTAATTTTAACTTAACAAAAAATAAAAATAAAATTTGACTTTGCGACACACTACAAAAATAAATACCGGATGATCGGTTTTTAATTTAAAAGTGAATGTATTTCACAAATTACAACAATAATCGACCATACCGCGTAACTTAATCGGTTGTAATAATTTTACTACCATAGTTGTAAATAACTGGTGGTAACCGAATATGTTAATAATTATATTCTTAAATTAATATTATTTATTTATATAAGAATTAATTATTTCCGCGGTAGCTATTTATATATACACGGTTTTCAACTAAGGAAAGAATTAATTTTGTACCTACGTATTTGGGCTTTAATTTGTGGGCAATTTTTAGTTATTATGATTAATCAAATTAAATCTTGTCGATATATATAATTTATGATTGGACGGTAATTAATTTATTTTATACAAATGACTAATGGTAACGGATTCGATTGATTGTTTCCCCTAATATTTTTCATTATGCCATCGTCGAATGTTATGACCTCGACCCGAAATAATGAAGCAGATTATTTTCATTCTCAATTTAGCTGAATCGGTCTAATAAAAATAATGTAAACGGTTCTCACAAGCAATTGCTGGTCTGTACCACATTAACATTCTGATTCCATCGATGATTTTTATCTCGAGCTTGTTCTTCATATTTTTCTAGAAAACCAAAAAAAGTCTTTCTCTATACTCCGCACAAGTCGTGCTTTTATTTTCCCTCTTATCTATTTATCTTGAGTAGAGAGATCCTAGATTTCGAAATTTCGACACTCCTTAAAATATGTGGTCACCACTACTAATCGGTCCAATACTTTGGTATTTTAAAATAACATTTACCGATAACTTTTTATCCATTTTTAAGGAATTGGTATGAATGATTTGGTGTGTATTCAAAAACTGTAAACGTCACCGTGATAGTCGATACTCGTTCTGCATTTTTTGAATTTTGGAAGTTTTCGATTTGCAGCAGAAATTTAACAGGTTTGATAAGCTAATAACCATAATGAATTTTCTAGATTTTCGTAATTTATACTGTGTGCCATAATATTCATAGTTTTAGTAGGATATCTTGTATTTTCTGGATTTTGAAATTTTTTGTGAGATAAATGCCTATGTTTTAATTGGTACCTACTTTGGTTCCTACTGTTTCGAGTGTTTGCAGAACGCTTTACCACCACCAACCACCTGACTGTCCTTCCGATTCTATACTAAGAATCGAAGTTGAAATACTAAAAAATGAAAATGAAGAATTAAGCAATGTCAACCAAATAGAGACTTCTGAAACCACTCTGACCAGTTATATCGAAACAGAAACTTGTGAGAAACATATTGGTTACTTAAGAGAATAACAGGACCTATCAAAAAGCGAAAAGAAATATCCACGCCTGATGTTGCACAACATTTACCAGCTAATTTTAATAGTTATAATGCATAGTTATATGCAAGAGCATCCCAAACAACGACCAAAGATTAAACCGAAATTAAATGCTCCGCTGCCAATTAATGGATTAAAAAAACAGAATTTAGCAGAAACAAAATAATATGTAGAAAATCCATTATCCAGATTCCTATACTTATATAGCTCTAGCTACAAAGCGCTTGAGGGTCGAAAAGAAAGATTTACATGTACGAAGCTAAAAATTAACTTGCAAATAAGATCAATACCAGAATACCCAACATGTAAGAAGGAGAATATTATTTAAAAGCAAAAGATCTGCAAATAGAAAACGCAGTAAATATCCTTAACCGGGAAAAAACTGAGACTAATTCAGGTAAAAAATTTAATAAAAAGAAGATGCGAAAGCTATTCTCAATATGAGGGTTAAAATAAAACCATTAAAAAAGAATACAAGGATAATACCTCAAAGCAAAACGTGCGAAGGATTCAACTACACACAGAAATTTTGCGGGTGGTAGCCGAATAGTGCGGATTGGAAAACACAAAGCAAGAAAGTGTATAGAAAAAAGGAAACTGCAAACTGTAAAAACTTAAAAGAACACCATCCTGCAAACTATAGAGGATGTAAAGTAGCCAAAGAATTTCAAAGGTTAAGAAGTAAGATATACCAATTTTCTCAGGGTACAAGGAGGCTACAAGATAGAAACTAAATAATTCCAAATGGAGTCAAAACCATTCATCTAATGTTTTTATTGTAAACCTTCTTAAAGGAATCTACCGAAGCATAGAAACCAAAACTGCTCTATTGAAGCATCTGGAAAAGGATGAAGCCACAAACGTTGCTTCGTCACTCTTATACTAAATAAATAAACAGAACATGACATGTCACCTAGAATGCAAACGGACTAACGCAGCATCTTCTAGACATAGACCTGTCATCGAAAAAGAAAGCACGCTAGGTAAAACCATAAGAGTTGGAATAGTAATAGTAATAGGAATAGTAACCACTTACTTGTTATCATAACTCTTAACACTACGATAATTAATAAGGAAAACTTACCTACACTAACAAATAGTAAAAATAACTGAGACCTAATGCGTGAAATAGTTGAAAAGCAAATACACCTACAAGTACCAATTAAAACACAGATACAGTTGGAAAACGAGCTCGAGGTACTAAACAGTACTATTTAACCGAGTACTCCTATGAACCACAATGAATCACGTAGGAACCAAAACTATCCTCTTGAAATTTAAAGAGTCAACCGGAAAACATGAAAAATCTCACACGCACACCAGATAACTAAACAATCCTCAAGTTTCTATGCAATAAACTTAAACAACGCATAAGTGGAAAAAAGAACCAAACTATCACTAACTATTTAGAGGTCTTACTGAACGTAAGGACACTGATTACTCTCTTTGAAAGCAACAAAGGCATTAAAAAGAACTAAAATGAACATGGAACATGCACCAAAAGTGACCAGGCAAACAGTTGATTAAAAAGTAACAACATTAAGAAATATTGATGATCATGACCAAAAGTAACAGTACAGAAATTAAAAGATGAGATCAAGTGTACCTTAAGAGCGAAAAAGCCAAAATTCCTACGTCATTGGAAAGTAACAGAAGTAATTTTGATTTACAAATCAGGGAAACCAATCATTTCAAAATTATTGCTCAAGACGCTTAAGCCAATAAGACCCATTCATAGAATAACAAGTCTTATAGAAAACGCGTTTGAGACAATAAGATATGCTCCAATATATTTTTAAAAGTAGCACAAGCCTTACAAATTGCAACGAGATTTATCTTAGCCGTTCTATCTAATTCTTAAATTTTATATCGCATTTTGGCATTTCCGTGTAAAATATAACGGAGAATACTGAGAGATAAAGTAAATATCAACACCACAAGGTAGCGTGTTGGATCCTATGTTGTACATTCTTTACACCAAAGGTGTAGCTAATATGGAAGGCATAAGCACTACAACATTTGCAGATGATAAAGCTATCCTGGCAACTAGAACAAGTATATCAGAATCAACAACTAATCTTCAAAAAGCAATAAATGCAGTGCGTTGTTAGACAAAGAAATTAGCACATTAGCCTGAAAGTTAACCATTAAGTTACCGCCCGTCAAATGTGAAACTTCATAAATTGCTAAATGATTTGAAATCAGTTGTAATATAAATTATAAATAAAAAGTAAATCAGTTTTACGGAGTTTACTAGCCAAAGAAGAAATGGGGATGAAGTCTTTAGCATTTTTACTACTTGCCTTCTTAATCTGTCTAAAAATGTTTTGCGCATTCGTTCGAAAGGCTGACAGCTAGCATCATATGGAGTGCATATGGAATATGCATCATGCAACCTTCTTCTAGCGGTTTTTAGGCAAGTATTAATATTGCGCTTATGAGAGCGTGAGTTTATATATACAGTTGGTCAATGGCCAAAGATCCCCACTATTGGTTTCTATAATTTTCTCTCTCATAGGTAGATGCTAAAACATTGTTACAGAAATTGCGTACTTCCTCCTTTTGCAATAATAAAAAATTTAACTAGGGGGGGAAGAAGAGCTTAAGATACAAGTATAGCTCATCTCTTTCGACTATAGTGCAATCAATCCCAAGTAGCGTGACCACACTTAATGCTCGAAAAAATTGATCGGTTTTAACAGAATTTATGTGAATAAATAGGTTAAATAGTGTGGTTGAACGAGTAAGTAAGAGCAACTTCATTCTCGCTCCCAAAGCTTGAACCACTAAGCCCTAAATGAACATTGAAATCGCCTAGAAACACAATACAGTGCAAATTTCGACAGCGCTCATTTATTGATGAAAAGGTAGAAACAATTTTTGAAGTTTGCCACTATACCAAGAAGCGTAATTATCGCCCCAAAGTACTTCTTGAGTGACATTGATTGAATTGGAGCCCATTTTTTAATTAAAATACACACCATTTCGCTTTACGTTAACACATTGGATGGTTTATCTGTGAAGCATCAACAGATAAACCAACCGATTTAACCGACTTCTTAGTAACGATAAATATTTAAAAGCATTACATTTTAGTGGAAGAATGTCAAAAAATGAACTCGGATCAATCTGACATCTTACAAAAAGGAAAATCAGTCAATCTTTGTAATAAGCACAGATTAGGACTATTTTAGAAATTGGTTAGATAAAAAAATACAAAACGTATGACTCCAACAGAAAGCATATAGATGAACTAGATGTAAGTAAAACCTGGACCGGGTAAAACTACGTTTGAGTAAGTGAAAAAGTATTAAGTGTCTTGGTCGGTACAAATTTATGTATACATATGTAAGCCCATGTAAGCGCATATGTGGATATGTGATATACGATGATTTATATGCTTGTAAATTTCAAAATAATTATATTATTAGTAAGAATTTTTCAGCGGAGTACCATATCTCTATTAAATATTTTTCAGTATATCAAATTAATTTAGGGGAGCTACATAGAAAGAAATCGGAATGGATATATAATACTAACTATTGGGCCAAGTTGTTTGGCCAACCGTTTCGATCACAATAGTATATCTAACTATCCTGTTCTATCATTCCGAGTATGTAAAACTTAGTTGTACACTCTAATTTTTAGAACAAATTCTGCATGGGAAAAATATTATTCTAAAATCTAGATCATCAAAATGGATTTAGAAAAAATTGTGGTATTGTAGAACAAGTATGGCATGACGATTTTCCGATTTCTACACAAAATCATTTCCAAATTATGTACTCAATCGAATATTTCTTAACATCAATAAGGCAATATCTGGGTCCAGTTGAATACTTAATTTACTCAGCAAATCTACCGACATCAAATTATAAATAAGTTGTTATAAATAAATCAAAAAAATAGTTGACTAATAGGCAAATGTTAAACTTAAGTTGCTGCCACACTCCACGGATTAACTTGCACAATCACTTAGACTAAATAATACTTTAAAATTTATTTTAATATCAAAAATGACGTGGAAACTTAAGCCTAGTCTGTATAATGTTTTTGCTTTATTCAATTTTGAATCTTCGTTCATGAATCCAACTTAATTACATTAAAGTTTAAATTGATAAGGACCATTCAACATATTATAAATAATTGATATTAGCCACGTGCCACATAACCTGTGAAATTGATAATACCGATATTTTCTTACATAAAAATAATATATTCCCGAGAGTAAAATAAGAATACAAATATTTTTGTTTTAAACCATCCCAAGAGTACTTTCTAGAGTACTAATATATATATAGTCCGATTTATCACAATTATAAAAGTAAACGATTTTGGCCCAAATCCAATTCAAAAAACAATCTGATTCGCCAATTGTTTACCAAAAATACATGTAATTCTCTATTGAGCTGTAAAAAAAAGTTTTAAATTTTTATTTTATTTTTTTGTTAAGATTGTCGCTTCTTAAACCACCATATGCAATAAAAAAATTTATCGAGTTTGTTTTTTTACCCAACAACATACAAAAAAAAAATGAAATATTCAAATAAATTGCTCAATTGATATAAACGAAAACGATTTTATTCAAATCGAATAACAAAATCATCAAATTTATTCCAACCATTACCTAATAACCATTACTAAATTACAACAGTAACGTGCAGCAATTTAGATCGTATAGGGTAAATTTTAACATTAAACAGGACCTATATATACACACAAAATTTCGATTGCAAACATACAACAAACAAATAAAAAACAATACATTGATATATAGGGGATTTATTATATGGTAGCCCACATTTGATACCACCCCATTTAGTAACAAAACTGAAATTTAAAACAATTGTGTTATGCAAATTTACGGATCGACATACTATTAAAATAAATAATCAGATTATAGTGAAATATCCTTATTCCTGTATATAAGCAGTATAAAGACGTAATTTTGTTGAATAAAAAGTCATATCATTTTCAAAATGTTATACAATTTATCATTTTGGGATACACAGCAGTAGCAGCATCACATCATTAATATTAAGAACATAGTCGAGAGAAAATTTAATGAAAATATCATCAATATAGATTTTCCTTTATAATATAATACTCGGTATGTAAATAAGGAGGCAAAATAATAAAACATAATATTATAATTAAATTATTTTCAATAAATACACTAACCTTTTATAATTTAATTTGAATTTCTGTAAAAACACCAAACATATATATAGTAAACACTGACACTGATTACACTAAAATTTGAATATGTATTATATATATATATTGCACACTAAACAACACAATTTATCATAATTTTTAATAAAATTTTTCACAAAACATAAACACACCGAGTATAATTTTCATTCACAAAAACATTTAATTTTCACAAAAATATTTTAAACGTAGAAAATTAATTTTCCATATTTACGTACGAATACACCGAAAATACGAGTCACTATAAACACAAATATATCATCAACTAAACACATTCATTATTCAAAACACCATTTATTAATTTTTAAATAAATTTTCCAATTTTCATTTTATTTTTATATATGCACATATAGCTACTACCTATAAAAGTAGTTTGGAAAAATCAAAACAAACTACAAAAAAAAAAAAAAAAAAACACATCAACAAAATTTTTTGCGTCTATCCATTTCGCGAGATAAAACTCAACACTCACAATCCAAAATGTATGTACACAGAGTACAGTGAAACAATAACAACCATATTCGTAGTGTATATTATGTACGTTATGTGTGTGAGATCAGAGAGAACTACTTGCTGTATATTATGTTTTTGTTTGACAATCGGAATTTTTTGTTTTTTTCCCTTTTAAAATCTTCTTGGCATTTTCTTTTAAATTTTGTATTTGTGTGTGTTTGTCTTTTTATGTAAAAGGTAAAGTAAAAAATGTAAAATAAAAATGGAAAAATTGTGAGTATGCGCACCGTGACGTATAGTAAATTTCATTATGTGAAATGAAAAACCATTTTCCACATTTTCTTTTTATATAACAATTGAAAATATGACGACAATCATATACTAGGTATTATTTTTATTCGCACACTGTAATTTAACTTACAATGGGCACAACGATAAAAGAAAAGGAAATTGATATAATTTTCATTTTAAATCACGTGTGAATATTAATTTCATTTGTTTTTTTTTTTCTATTTTCAATTGTACTTTGGTCGGAAATCATTTTTTTTTGTACCATGAGTATGTATAGTGTCAGCAGGTTGTCAGTGGTAATACTAAACTATTTAACACCGGAGAATCTTAAACGTGATTTTATTTATTTATTTTCAAATCAAAAAACATAAGTTGCAAAACTGATTTTCCAGTGGATTAATTGTCCTTTAAAGGATAATCAGAAATGCAAAAATATATCAATAATAACAAATGACATAATAACAATATTAAATAATAACAATATATAAACAATAGAAATAATAATAATAATATAATTTATAAAAACTCCATAATTTTAGATTTATAATATAATTTTAATTTTTTTTTAAACTTTTGACAATGTTCAGATCTTTTTAATTCATAAGGTATTTTATTAAAAATAAATGGTCCTAGAAAAGTAATAGCTTTTCTTCCAAACTCAGTCATAATGTGATCATAAAATAAATTTTTAGAATTTCTGGTTGTATAATTATGTTGATTATAATTATAAGTTAAATTAGACAAGCTAGATGCAACCTTCAAAGTTTTATACATATATGTATAAAACTTTGAAGGTTGCATCTAGCTTGTCTAATTTTTCTTTAATATATAAAGACACTTAGAATTCATGTAAAGCGTAATAGGTAAGACTAAGTGATCCTTATTAGCATATAAATCAATGGTAGAAAACAAAATAGGCAATTAATACACGGCTTTCATACTTTTATCCTGCATAACCTGCAGTTGAAAAAGCCTTGTTGCAGAAGCAATTCCCTATACAAGAATGTCATAGTTTAAACGAGAATGAATGAATGAATAATAAATCATTAATAAAATATGGCTTGGAACAAAAAATTATAACCTTCTGAGAAGCGCAACAAGTGAAGCAATTTTATTTCAAGTAAAATTGATATGTTCCTGCCAAGATTTATAAATATCAAAAGTCATACCTAAATATTTAAACGAAGTTACTTTATCAATAGTAAAACCAGACACTTCAAGAGCAGGTAAATCGATCATTAACTTATAAGGTGAGTGAAATATCATAAATTTTGGTTTAGGTACATTGAGTGAAATCAAATTAGAATTAAAGTATTCCAGCAGTATACTTAAATCATGTTTAATATCATTTATTGTGGTATTGGGATCTTTAGTCTCATAGAATAAAGCAGTGTCATCGGCAAATATTCTAATTTGACCAATTAGAGGTAAACTCGATATATCATTAATATAAATGAGAAACAAAAATGGCCCCAAATTTCTGGTTATCAAAAGCTTTATAAATCTTATCAGTAATTTCAACAAAGGCCAACTCAGTACCCACCCCTTTTCTGAAACCATATTGATAAGAATAAAAGAAATTTTGTTTATCAAAAAAATCAACCAAACGAGAAGCTATAATTTTTTCAAAAATATTGTCAAACACCGATAGTGTAGAAATAGGTCGATAATTATTAATTAATGAAGTATCACCACACTTAAAGACCGAAACAACTTTAGCTGTTTTTAAGCAGTTTGGGTAAACACCAGTTCTTAGTATTTCATTAAAATTATCTGATAAAAAAAAATAAAAACATGTAGCTCTATTTTTAATAACATCATTTCGTACATTATCAGGACCACCGCCCTTGGTCCCTTTAAGCGAACAAATAATATTATGTACCTCCGTTGGTGTAGCAGGTAAAAATATATGGAGTTGGGATTAACAGTAAATGATTTAAACTTATAAAAATATTTCGGTCAGAATTGATTGATTCTCCAATTAAGCTGCCAATTTGGGCAAAATAACGTTTAAAAATATTAACAATATACTTGAACTACAGATGAAACGGCCTTCCGAAAATATGGAACAAAAATTTGTAGATTTATCTCTTTTGTTTAAAAATAAATTAATATTTTTCCAAAGATCTTTCTGGTTAATATCAACTAATGTTTCAAAAAATACATTTTTTTAGCAAGGAATTTCTTAAAACTAAATCTGATTTAGAAAGGGAGTCTAGCTTTGATTTTATGGCAGTGTTACTTGGATTCTTTTTATACGTTTTCATAACTGCATTGTTCTTACGAATTAATTTCCAAATGTCATATGTGATCCATGGGCATTAGGTTGTCTTTAATTTAGCATCAATAGTCTTTATTTTAGTAAACTTCGCAATTAATGCATTATAAGTTTTAGTAATTATTTCAATACTATAATTTGAGTCCTGAATACTAAACTCACTTGATAATAAAAAGCTATTAAAATTTTCATTTACTTTATCAAAATCTACAATATTTTGTACTAGTTTTTTATAAGGTATTTTGAAGCAAATTCAAAATTAGTGTAAAGAAAATTATGGTCACTTATGATTGAATAAATAGTAGAAGTATACATGTTGTTAATATTCACAAAACTAGACATCACATGATCAAGAATATTACCACTAGCAGTTCGAGTCACATTGGTATTAGTAACAATCAAACCATAACTCATTAAAATATTTTTATACTCAAGAGCATATTATCTGGTTTGTTAATTGGAATATTAATATCACCAAGTAAAAGATTATCAGAACTAGTACTACCAAGTAGTAAATGATCCAAGAAAAAAAAACTCTTAAGATCAGAATCCGGTGGACGATAAGTTGCACAAATTCTAGTACTTGTAAAACAAGGAAGCTCAACTTGAATAGACTGAATTGAGTAACGACCATAATCAACATCCAACATTTTATATTCAATATCATTTCTAATGTACATCACAAGACCTCCTCCAGCACGATCATCTCTACAAGATAAAATACTACTAAAATTACTAATGTTAAATGACAAAGTATCAATACTCTGCACCCAAGTTTCAGTAATAACCAATATATGAACATCAGATTGCAAATTTTCAATGAATTCTAAAATGTTATCAAATTTATTTATATTGGTCATACAACGGACATTAATTTGAGGAGTTTTCAACTGTTTACCATTTATATCAACCCAACAAGGGATATGATTAGTTCTGTATTCATCAACTTTAGAAAAATATTCATTGTGACAATTAATTTTTAATAAACTATTAAACTTATTTACCTTAGTAAAAAATGGAAAAAAATCTTATCTTTTTGCAGATAAAAACATTTTTCGGCAACTTTAAAATGGATTTATCAATTTGGGTATTTTTTAATTTATAATATAACATCTATCATTAAGGTTTCCAATATTTTCATTTTTCGTTTTTCAAACTTGACATCGGAAATTTTTTTTGAATAATGCACATATCGGCTGGAACATTGGTAGATTAACATCCTTCAATAACAATATCTCAAGTTTTCTGTCAAGTTTTATAAGCTCTTCTTTTTTCGTTAACCAACTCTCTTACTTCTTCTGGATAGTTTATATTTGTTTTTACTTTTTTTGAGTACTTTCACAGGCTGTTTTTTGTAACTTTTAATTAGACTTTCCAGTTCTTTTTCTATCATAAAAGCATTCGGGATCTACATCTGTAGGTTCACGCATTCTTCGACTAGATAACGAGAATATTCCTAGTTTATTTTGTAATTTGTTAGTCTTGGAGAGCTTGTTTGCATTTATACCATGCCACTTATTGCTATGGATACTGGAGATGCCCTGATGTTGGCTCTTGTTTATTTTTGACTGCTAAGCAATTTTCGGAGTTATTCCTTGATAAATTTTCTGTTATATAGAAATCCAGAAGGTCAAGAATTTTTTTGGTCCGTAAGACAGTAAGTTGGCTTACTGCAACGACATTTACATTTTAATGTACTGCGTTATCTCTAGCAACATCGTGGTGGTTTTATTGGTTCACGTTCTCCGTGCTTTCAGTATTTTCGTTCTACTGCTGAGTCACAGAATGCATTTGTCTAGATATCAGTATTAAACCTAGCTGCCACCTAAGGTAATGATAACTTTCAGTGTGTTTTTCATTGCATTGGGTTTTGCGTTTGGTCAGCAGGAAGTATTTTATTTCCTCCTTACTCTTCAGCATCCGTAGCTCACAAGATTTTCCCGATGCACCACCATAGGGACATGTTGTTTGGCGGCTACACGCTCAGCCAAGAGCCTTTTACATTGTTACGACGATTCTCAAACCGATAGCGTTGTCGTAGTAAAAATGAACTTACTTTCGGGCCGGGATGATGATTAAATACGTGGATTTGGAGTTTGATAAGAAAACACATGAGATGGGAAAAAATCCTTCTAATCGGTAAGTTCCACATCGTTACCAAGGTTGAAGCGGCCTACCACTCAAAAAACACACTTTGTACAATTTGTTGGATATTGAGAGAGCTTTTGACAATACTGGATACGACACAATTGAGTAAGTCAGTCACGATTACGGCAGCTTTGCTGTGGACACTCGTGATCGACGAATTACTTGATGAGCTACATTTACTCGATTATGACGCCATTGGTTATGCGGACGATTTGGTTATCATAATCTCTGGTGGGCATGGATGTACGATGTCTGACCTTGCACGGGTAGGCTTTCGTGATATCCCGTGGGCCAATGCAGCCTACACAATTAGTAAAAGGGGCAAAAATACAATGCTTGAGTTATTGGTTTCAGTTCCTTCCAGGTCACTGAAACCTGAGATATCATTTGAATAAAATGAACCTGTCTACAGAGACAGAGTACCGACTCTGTTTAGAAGAGATAGAAACCGCAGAGCACATACTATGTGAGTGTATTGCTCTGTGTATACTGAGGTGTCTTCATTTTGAAGAAAAGTATTTAACCCCGGAGAAATTTAAATTGGTCTCTTCAAACAGCATTCTCTGTTAGGCATTCTTTATTAGGAAGGTGAAGAAGCGTTTGGACTAATTAATCCCAATAGCACAAAAGATCTTTTAGGTCGCAGTGCTGGCGGTTTAGTCAGGGAAGAAAATAAATTTTCCGCATGCATCAGTCTTCCGCCAACTTTTAAGATGTCATACTCAATGGTTTCTTGGCCAATAACTTATAATGTTCGCTTTACGATTGCCAACAAACTGATCCCAATTACTTAGGTGACCACTAAGCCATAGGCTATCAGAGCCATTAAATTTGTCCAAGCGACCAAATGTTTTGCCTTATACCGAATTCTGGTGCCAAACTATTTTGTAAGATGTTGTGTGCACATAATTCACGCTTAGAAGTTGACATCAATTTTAATGGTGCTTCCTTTGTTTTCGCGCCATCAAATAAATTTCAACCGCCTTGTTGTGATAACAATTCCGATAATAAATTACCGCGACGTATGCATATTTTCTAGCAGCAGAAAATTGGAAGTTCATCATTTTGTTTTCTTAACCTTTTCTTGTTTTGCTTCAAATTCAATTTTTTTCTTGTTTTGCTTCATCGAGAAGCACCAGCTGCCAGTTTCGCAATTCATACATGATACTGACCTCATGTATTTATTTGCCCCTCTGGTGATCTGGTCAGTTGATCTGTTGTTATTTCCATCATTCACCCCAAATCTTCCTGTTCTTGTATAATTAATGTAGTATAGGCAGCCTTGAACCATGCATAATCACTGGCAAAGGTAGTTTTAGGTGATTACCAAGGTGGATTTTAGCCAAACTGTCTCACTGATCAAGTTTTTTCGCTTAGGATTAGATTATTTCTAAATATTACGAGACATTTACTCCCAAATCTTTGACAGTTCCACTTTTAATGTTCTACTATACACCTTTTTTACCCAAATTAGACAAACACGTTTGGAAATGTTCGCTTTGGAATTTTACAAGAATGTTGATCATACCCGTTGTCATCTATAAAGAAATAGTTTACTTTCAGAGAGGAAAACCATGCCCAGTAGATTTGGCACAAACAAAACAATAAAATAATTTTAGAGCACTCTTATATTTCCAATCGCATATAAAAACCACAGCATTTGTTCAAGATGGCTTCGTTTTGCTATAACTTAAGAAACATCAAAACGTAACTTGTTGTTTTTTTTTATATAAAACCGCAGTCGTTATTCAGCCACATAGTCGTAAAATTCAAACAAAATGGTTCATAAAATCAAAAGATTTTAAAGTAAATATAAACGGTACGGAGCACAGCATGTAGTTTTTTTTTTCATAATATTATGTACTCTACCATATACTCGTATATTGCACATCGTTCAAAAATATTATTATTGAAAATACTAAAAATCACGAAATCAGTAGAGCGTGACGATTTACCATAAACTTTTTGGGTTAGTAATCTGGTATATTATATTTCTATCTATAGAATTAGGAAATTAGAAAATTGTCATACTATATGAATAAACTGTTTAGCAAACCAAATAAAGTTATTAAAAAAAGATTTAATCAACAGGCTAAATGCGAAATCGTACACGCGATAAAGTTTTTGACTTTGGCACGATCACAACATTATTGTGTTACTATTGCAAACACAAATTCCACTTGTTAACAACCAAAACAGATATAATAACTTGTAGCATCAAATTTAATGATTACCTCGTTTACGGAAATACCTACTATAATTAAAACCAGTACTGTATAGTCTTAACTAAAATAAATTCTTCACTTAATTTCCAAAATTAAATATTAATGTTTAGTTAAATACAATAATTATTTAATTAATCGCTGCACTTAAATAGTATACTAAATTGTTATTTGTATTTATTTTGAGTTGTTGTTTTAAACATATTCACAAAACTACAAATAAAACTAGTTTGGCGTACACACAGACAATACATTTCAAATGACATAAGTATAGTAATAAAATTAAAAATACTGCATAACTTTGTTCTTAAAAAAACAAAACAAAATCGAAGATGGTAATTAAATTTAAAATTAACTAAATAAGATAAAAATTAACTTCTTCGTCTTATTATTATTACTATTAACTATTTTTAACAATTACATTCGATAGTACGATATTCCGAGGTAAAACGAGATTTAAATGGATTCAATAATTTTTATGATCTATCTAGCAAAAGAAGACCGTATACATAACGAGATGGCTAAAAGTATAACCCGGGCAGATGTCCGTGGCAGTTTACGTGGAACCACACAACTACAATTTACATCCAGACTTGATGGCAAACAAATCTCTATAAAGGCGCTTATAATTCCAAGGATCACAACACGCGTCGTTACCAGAAGTTCAATTTGATATGAGCAACATGAAAGGCATGCTATCACGTAACCTTGCCAATCCTAACTTTTGCAGACCGGGCCCTATCGGAATACTACTGGGAGCAGATATTGTTTTCGAACTATTCGAAAATGGTAATATGAAGATTGACAATTCTTCTTTAATAGCACACAGCACAAAGCTTGGCTGGGTCATAGGAGATGCGACATTGAAGCGCAGAAAATAATGCAAGTGTGTTATCCAAGGAGGAAATAAAATGCGAAGAGTGGTTTTAATCTAAAACCCGACGAGCAAACGATGGGCGATATGTAACGAGGCTTCCACTCAAGGAAGAAACGAGTACCTTGGGATCAACATATAATTGGCTATGGACAGGCGATTCCAAAGGGTGGATAGTTTCGGAAAACTATATCAAGATTTTTAGAGAGAGTACCACGAACTGGGCCATATGTCAAAAATATACCTAACGAATGAAAAGCTGCAGTGTTCTTACATATTGCCACACTATGGTGTAATGAAACATGATAGTACCACAACCAAGTTGCGTGTGGTGTTACCACGGGTAAGTCGCTTAATCAGAATCGCCTTATAGGTCCCAATGTCCAGTCTAGCCTGTTTGAAATAATCATCCTGTTCCGAAAACATTTCTATGTAATGGTTGGTAACATAAAAAAGATTTACCGCCAAATGTTGGTCAGCGATGAAAATACTGGATACCAATTAACCCTGTGGCGAGATGAGCAGCACCAAATATGTCCGTTTTCATTGAATACTGACGTATGGAAAAGCATCTGCCTCGTTCATGTCGGCCAGATGCTTAATGGAATTGACACTTATAAATCTAGAAGAAAAAACAGCAGCCGCTCGCGCCATTCATGAGGATATTTCTATTTGTAAAAACTTGAATCCAACCATCCGCTCATAGGTGACCAGCCAGATGTTGGATTTGATGGGGGCGGTTCTATTAAGTCGACTCGCAAAACAAATTACGAAAATTTTGACGATCGAAATTCAATCTCTTGTATTATGGACCGACTCAAGAATCGTCTTGGACTGGCTATCGCGTCCACCAAGGTATTGGAAAACGTTCGTCGCGAATGGTACCACTGAGATTATATATACGCACACAAACGGGAAATGTGGAGACACGTTCCTTCTAAATTTAATACAGCTGGTATGGCTTCCCGAGGAATAGCAGCAAAGGGCTTTGGGGAAAATGAGCTGTGGTGGCATGGACCTCCATGGCTTCAGCAGAGTAAACCACACTGGCCGGATCAACCAATAATGCCAAGGACTGCCGAAGAGAGAGTATCGCATGATGCGGTTTACAGCATGGCCATCAAGATTAGAGAAATTGTTAAAGGCCATATTTTAAAAAGGCTCGCGAACAAATTTCCCAGTTATTATAAAATGTGCATAAAACAGTATCCAAAAATGATGCAGCAAATTATGGGACAGTTACCCAAGGATCGAGTTAAGTTACGATGCCATTTGGAGCAGTTGGCGTTGACTTTTGTGGGCCGTTTAGAATCCATCCAACCCGAAGGCGAGGTTCAATACCATTTAAAAGCTACTTATATATATTTGTGTGTTTTAGCACTCACGCTCCAAATCAAATTTAATATCAGCAGGCGAGGATTGTCATACACAATTTATTTATGAATTTCGTTGGGGCGAAAAATTATTTAACCGAGGTTTTTGAGTTTTTAAAGTTACAGGCAGACAATATCGCATCTAATTTATTGAAGGACGGCATCGAATTTATCCCATCTGCTTCTCCATACCAGGGTGGCTTATGGGGAAGCGCTGTAAAGTCTACTAAAACCCAGATAACCAGCACTCACCTTGGAAGAATTCAATACCCTTCTTGTTCAAATTGAGAGTATCCTGAACTCCCGGCCGATTTGCTCTAGCAACCTCGATGAATTAGATGTTCTACCACCAGCATACTTCCTAATTGGACGACACATCCATCAACTACTGGATCGTATAGACGATCGTAAAATATCACCACAAGCAAGATGGGACATTGTGAAGCATATACACATTCAATTCTGGAAGCGTTGGCAGTTGGAATATTTGACCACCCTTCAGCAACGATCAAAATGGCAAGCACAAAATAACAATACAAATTAAGGATATCGTCCTCGTACAAGATAATAATCTACCACCAACTCAATGGATGATGGGGCGAGTCGAAAAATTATATTTTTAAGTCGATAATTAGCTTCGCTCGCTGATATTAAAACAAAAACTGGCACAATTAAACGATCGATTTAGAAACTATGCCACCTTACATACTTACCAGCTGTAATTTCCTAAAGAGAGTTTCAAGGCTGCCATATGCGTCTAAAATTCAAGAGAAAACCATGGAACTCATTATCTTAACATATTAACGTAATTATAATACTCATCTTAGAATCCTATTAGTATTGTCTTATATTATAGCACAAAGAGTGCGTTTATTGTATATTATAAACCGCATAATGTAATTAATGTAATGTCAAACGCTATCATTCAGGCAAGCACTTTTGATATTACCCGGTTTAAACCAAAAGCATAAATATGGCAACCTAGAAGGAAATCGCTCTCTTGCAATTCATCTAAAGACAAAAATGCATCAAAATAAAGAAAAAAAAAAGTGATATCGACATTTTGTTTTACCACACATAAAACCATTAAGTTTGGCAATCCAAATCCGTGGAGAATAATTCGTCCACTAACTACGAAATTGTACAACGATGAGCGTAAAAAACGAAGAAGATATGGCGACGAAGAAGATATGGCGAAACAACATGCAAACTTTGCAAAGCAAGCGGATGCGCCAAACGAAAAATTTAAAAACGAACCAAATTTGTTTTAAAAGTGAACAGAAAACTCAAAACGTTCAAAGACTGATTAATGCCACAATTATTAAGACATAACGTCGAATCAAAATTAGTGCAATTTTTCAATGATGCGACATTTTGTATCGCAAAGTGTATACACGCTACTGTCAGATGTAGCCGTTGCAAGTCTGAAAGTAATATTTTGGTTTTTTTTTCTATTGGTTTGTTCTCTCCCATAAATAAAAACAACATTTTTCATTTCTTTGTTCCTACACTGATTTTAAGAATTTTACAGTTTTCTTTTTCGATGTCTCGAGAATTCTCGAATTCTTATTTTACATTTGTTATTTTGTTAATAATTTACAATTCTTTTAAAATCTACACGTTGATAAGGAAACTTTAAAAGTTGTTTACACCAAAAAACATGTCAAGCATCAACAGGTACGATGAATCATAAATAAAGTACATACTATATAGCTTTAGTTTATGGATGAATGCTCTATTTCTTTAATAAAATGTTAGCATAATTTATTTTAACTGACACAACTTCATTTTTATTGCGTTAGAGAAAAAATTATACATATAGTACTACCATCTCAAGAAAAAAACAATTTACCCATTGATGTTCCAGATGTCGGGTCGACAGAATATCATCATAATGTAAATGTATGACATTTAGGCGATTATACATATAAAAATATTTTGATTATTTTAAAACGATACCAGTAGAGACATCTAGCACAGCAATGGGCTAACATACCATAGTAGTACTATATGTATTTATATTATGGAGGCGCCTTTTAAAGCACCACGGGTCCTTCAACAGCTGGGATTAGACTCAATAACAGAATATCCACAGGCTGCGCTAATGCGGTCTTAAGGGAATTTTATGTGTACGACCTTCTAGAAGATCGATTCAATAATATACGTAATAATCCCAGAACTGCGGGCTTTACATTACACAAGTTTGGCTCAAACTTGGAAGAGTGGCTATCGCCAGTAGCGAACAACCACAAAGGAACACATCCACCATTTGTAAGCCTTGATAGACTAACCGAACATGAAATGTTTGCCTATACTGCAAATCAAAGGTGGACAGATTCATTTTCCGAGTAAACGATTTACGAGAATCAACTGCTCTTACTAAACGAAGCCTTTTTTTCAAAGCATCTCGTCTGTACGATACTTCAGGATGGCTCAGTTAGTCAAGGTTATTATTTCAACAGTTATTGCTATATTGCATATTGGATGGGATGATTCTCTGTCCCATTGAACAATACAGGCTTTAGGCAGAACAATACAGGCTTCAGGCAAACGACTTCAGGCAGATGGAAACAATAATCATCGTTTTATATCGATTGAACCAAGTTGTGAGCATCATGGGTTCGTTTATGCAAATTTTTAGATGCATTTATGAATGTACATATCCGCCTCATTGCCGGGAAGATAAAAAAGCACCAATCAAGACGATTTCCATTCCTCGACTCGAGTTATGCGGTGTAGAGTCCATGCACCTGCTATTCTGCTTCGGTATATTCGTGGACAGAAAATTAGCTCGGAATACTACTAATTGATTACTAATGATTCTATTATTTCTCTAAAAATTATTAACTGGCTGAAAATTTAACAACTGATGCCTTTTTAGCCGCTCTGAAGTGGTTTGTTAGCAAAGGAGGCCTGCCACTCACTATATTACGGGAGTAATTTCGTGAATGCAAATAGAAGACTATATGCCAGTTATATAGCATATATATTTTAAATGTTTTCGAAGTTATCAATTAGTAGTATAAAAAAGGAAGTCCGTTTTTGTCACAGTTACTAGGCTATTCCTTCATTTGCCTTTTGCTTTTTTTAATAAAATTCACAGCACCCAGAATTAAGAAAACTTTATTTTGAAGGTCATATAGGTTATGACTTTCCTTGGACATATTGGGTGTGCTCCACTAGCCATAACTTCGATAGGGCGAACATTTTTAATCTCGTCATATGCCACTGATATTTCCCACTATTAATGTTTTATTGTAAGATTTCATTGTTGGATTTTTGAGAAGTCAGATAAAAGGTTTCTCTTTTGATTGTACTGCAATTGTTGTGTTGTTTGAAATTCTTAGAATAATATAATCGGACTGTACAAAAAATAATTAAAATAGGTTTAAATAAGCACGAAAGTTTTGATATTTTGACAAATTACTCGTATATGGACGAAAGCTTTAATACTAAGCTGTAAATGTTAAAGTTACTTAAGAATATTATTTTAGATTATTATTATTAGTAGATTGGCATAAATAAATATTTAAAAAAGTTTCAAATATTAAAACAAATGTAAATTATGTTCAGCTAAGGCAAAATTAAAAGGAAGTATTTAATTCTCTAAATAATGAATCATGATTCCAACATAATTATTTTGTCATCTACAAAAGTTTGTTCAAAATGTTTATTAAATATTTTTGAAAAAATTAAAACTTAATAAAGATTGAACTATGGTCAGATATGGCAAAGGTATCAAAACGGTTTGGAATCTTTGAAGATAAAATAGTTCTAGATTTCTTATACATAACAGTTTTTGTACTACATTTTAAAATTTTACGAAATAAGGACATTCAGCAAATACTGTGCAAAGGTATAGTAATTATTTGTTTTTCTACGATCAAAATAAATAGTTCCATACGAAATGTCACAAAAAAATCCTTAAAATAAATTTTCCAAACGCTGAAACATCCTTCGTAGTACAATCAAGTAAAAAACAGGTAGTTTACAAAATTTTCAATTTTATAAATTAGCTTATATAACAGATGTACACCATTAATTAAGGTCGTGTAATAACAATACGATAAAATTCAATGTTAGCTGGCAGATGGCCAAAAACTATTTCACCAAAATATATATTATAGGCCTATATTCTATACCCATAAGAATAAATCGATTTTATATAGCAAAACTTTACGTTTCCAAATGAGAAGCTTTCAATTTTATGTTCGCATAAAACAAAAATTCTTAAACAGTCAAATATCTGTAAAAATGTTTAATAAATATATCACCACAAACACAATAACTAATAATCATGGTTACTCACGCAACCACTTAACATTGTTTACGGAATATATGAAAAATACAAAATGAAAATTCTATCATTTTTCATCTATAAAATGTTTATTACATGCTTATTAATTTATAAATATAAAAAAAAATGTTCATTCATTTCTATTCCCAAAACAAACAAACCATTTCTAAATAAAAATAATAATTACCATTTTCCAATTTTTTTTTTTCTGCTGTTGATATTTTACTCGAGTCTATACTCTTGTGCTCTTTATATTCATCATCATCGTCATCATTGAAAATTACTATGAAAACAGTATAACAACAAAAAATGATGTACATTATTACAATTTTCCTACCTCTTATATAACCAATGTATACGAGTATAATATACACGATACTCGAAGTTGTCATGGTGACGTGGAAAATAAACTACACATATACATTGAACATTTGGATGCTGTGTGTATTTGTATTTCTATATATGGATACAATGTAGCACCAATTTTGCAATTCAATGTATACCAAAAGTTATACAAAAAATATTATAATAAAAAATTCCCTTGAACTTGAAATTTACAATAATATGTGTAAATTATAGGAAAACTGAATACATACATAGATCAAAACGAAAAGCCTTGGGAAATGGTTTATTTTTGGTTTGAATACAATTTTAGATTAATTTATCATATTTTTTTGTTTTTATAAATGTTAATTTAATTAAAATTTAATTTGGTGAAAATTTTTTTTGTCTGTTTTAAAAAATCGAAATTTTTGGTCACAGTGTACATAGAATAATTATTACAGTATTATGATGGCTATATACAAAAGATTCTGCGCTTTAGTTACTCGTATTTTGTTTTTTTTTATTATTTTTCACTATTTAAACAAAAAATCTATGAAAACCTATAAAAAGTGAGACTTTTTTTCGCAGTACGGAGAAAACCTCATTTTACAGAACCGATTGCGATACAAAAAAAAAAAACAAAAACAAATAAAAGTCACTAACATATTATAGTGTTTTGTACTGAATGATATACAATTTAGTATCGCTTTTAGTTATAAATTATAACCCTTTTAGAAAATTGAGAAAACCAAAAACAAAACATCCCTAATTTATTTCAATTATAAACCAAAAAAAATTTTTTTTTAAATCATAAAAAATTAGGGGCTAATGTATAATTTTTAATGTTTTTTATGAAATAAAAATTTAAAAATTTTGTATAAATGTGCGTACGATTAAGGAAAATTAAATAAATTTGTAAGTTTTTTTTTTTTATTTTATGTTGAGAAGAATCATCGGAAAATAAATGAAAAACATGTTTTCCATCAAAATATCATGATATCATCGGGATGTATAATTCCAATATATTATCAGGATATCATGCAAAAATTTGATAAAATAAAAATATAATCGGCAATTTTGTAATTTAATATGGTTTAATTACACTCATAATTATATATATATATATATATATATATATATATATATATATATATATATATATATATATATATATATATATATATATATATATATATATATATATATATATATATATATATATATATATATATATATATATATATATATATATATATATATATATATATATATATATAATTATGAGTGTAATATATAAGTTAAGTTTAGAACCTTAGTTTAAACTAAAAAAATTTCAGACTATGTCTGCTTTATTCAATTACCAACTTATATCTAAATTTTACATATTTTGATTTTGCTTTATATAGAAAGATGCAAGTGTATTATTTTACACGCGCATTTACAATTTTGCTGATTAGGAAAATGTAATTAAATGAATTATGTCGTGTGTACATAAGTATTGCTGATTTAACCAATTTATGTAGAATCAAACTCGAACCTCTGTTGAATGCACATTCCATGTGTTTGATGATTTCCCATGAAATGTGTATGGCATGAATTGATGACATGGCAGTATCTTGTGCCTTAACTCCTCCCCCTTTAAAAATCCTCGTCTCGTGGATTAGAAGTCTAAGTTGGATGGTTGTATTTCCAAGTGTGGTGTTACTTGTGTTGGTTGTTGTTTTTCATTATTTTCATGCGTGCTATGAAAATAATGATTGCTATTCTAATGGTTGTTATTATCCCGATGTCTGTTGCACTATTATTTTGGTAGTCTATGGTGAGTTTGTCCAGTAGACTTATGTTCTTTTGTTGCAGGTAGTGCAGGTACTCTAGGTTGAGTTTTACTCCTCTCTGCGGTATGTTTGTTAGAAGTACGGGTGGGAGAATTTGCGATGTTTTTATCTCCCTGTTGGTGAATGTCCATCCTTTTATTTCCAAGATTTCGTTTTGGTACTGGATCAGGAAGTTCCTGTTTAAGTGTTCCTCCGAACTGTTTTGCTTAATATGGTTCGATTATTTCTTTCTCGTTGAAAGAAAATTTACGGCCTGCGTTAAATCCGTTCATCAATTGATTTATACAATGATCCCCATTCAACTCCTGTAGCAGGTTAAGCCCACAAATGGTGACTTCTCTTCTACTATCGCATTGATTGATTACGCCATATATTCTATGTTGGTTTAGTAGGATTTCATTGTATTCTAGATGAATCTGCTTATTGTTCTTGAAGGTCGATCGTAGTTTCACGTGGTGAAATTCCTTCCCATTCGTTTTTGGTATTGAAATTACATATAGGATTATCATATCTCGCATTAACATAGTCGGTTCTGCATGCTCTATGGCTTCTACCTCGTTGTAGTAGGGCAAGGTTTGTATTTCGTTCACCAATCGATTAATTTCCTCCTTGTCCAGTAAATTGGAATTTACTATTCCTCCTTTTGCCAGCTGGGCAGCTCTGACTATTTCTTTGACCCCTTATTTTAACAACTGAAGGCGATTGAATAGTATTTGTTGAAATCGTCAGCGTTTCCTTCTAGGTGCAGCTGAATTTCGTTCTAGGTGCAGCTGAATTTCGTTATTTTCAATTATTCTTATCTGGCTGTTGATTATGGTATCCCAGTCAGTAGAATCCGGTGAGCCAACAATCCATTTCCAAGCTGAGCCGATCCAATTAATGGAACGTTTGTTCTTCGGCTTGTGGTACTTTAATTCTCCTAGTAATTTATGGATTTTGTTGATCTAGTAAGCTATCTGTGGTTTTAAGATGCTAGGTGGGCTGATATATTTTGTCTCCGATTGAATTCTGGATAGGACATCCTCATAGCAGCTAAGATCGATTTGATGAATCACTTTGAAGTTGCCACTTATTATATTACCATTTCCCTCTCGTATAGAAATTATTGAGGCCAGCCTTCATCATTCAACTCGTTAAATAGATTTGTACAATCAATAGAGGTCACATAGCGCTTCAATTTTGGTAGTGGAAGACTACCGGTCAAAATGTTCAATTGAACAATAACCATAGAAGCCATACAGTGATCAGGAATATGCAGATCAAGAATATCAGCATGGAAACTAAAATTAAATTTCAAAGAATGTCTAAAAAATATGTGATCAATGCATGTTGAAACATTAAAAATTCTTATTGGCATATTTAAAACAGATCAGAAAATAAACCTATAAATAACTAAAGCCGAACTGAATTAAATTCAAAATTTACCTGCAAAATGGCAGCACTAGTAGCATCAATACAAGAAACAGTAATATACTTTAAACAATCACAAAGGTAAACAACAACTCCTCAGGCTCTATACATAGCATTACATTTATCGTAAATTGTATATCTCGAAATTTTATAATTATCAAGTTCATATTGTTCAATCCACACCTCTGACAGAAAAATGATTTGGGGCAGAATATCAAGTGCAGCAATGTTAGCTAAAAATAAATTAAAATTTTGCCTTAGGCTTCTAATATTTTGATGTATTGTAAAACAGGTTAGATTGATTCGAGTTGATAGACGAAGAAAGCACATCTATATCAAGGTTTAAAGGTGGGGTTGACGTACCGCTAAAAAAGGATGACTTCGGGTTTTATTTTGGAATTCTTTTACGAGAACCTCAGCTGGCGATGAACTTGGAGTTATCAACTTTTCAAAATCGCTATCAGAAACCCTTATTTTAAATGACGAGTAATCCTGCTAATAATTATCTCGTACTTTATGTTTAAACCGAGGAACCACAGCATCAGTTACATTAAATTTTATCCGAAGGTATTGGCTAATATTAAATTTACCGATATTTATATGCAACCTTGAGATAAAAACTTGTTAACGAGGTGCAATAATAGGCAATAAGCCTTTAATGTCACTACCAGTGCCAATTACAAAATTATTCAACTAGTCTTCCAATTTTGGTTTCTTAACAAAGAAAGTTGAATGCTGAACAGAAGCACTTTTAGACAAACGCTTGCTTTTTTGCTTTTCAATAAATCCCTTTTTCGCTTTTTTCTAATATTTGTTCCAATAAAACACATGTTGACGCTTTTTAATGCTTATCAGTTGTTCAATATTCTCGCACGTAACACTGACAGGTAAATACTCAGTTGGGTTATCCCAAACATTAAAAGCTGGTAACAATTTTAATACTGTCTAATATCATATCAAATTATTTCTATTACATCCTCTAATTTCTCTTCTTCATGAACCAATGGACAAGTAATTTCAGATAAATTCGAAGAATTTTCCTCGAGTACATTAAATACTTTAGCGATATCTTTGTTGTCCTGGTTTTTGTTGAGTCTGATGTGTCTACAGTTAAACAACCTGAAATTTATTTTTTCGATTGTGGTATTTTCCTTTTGAATTTTTTTGTTTTCTACTAATACTATGTTTACACCACTACTTTAAAAGTAGCTACCAAAAAAGTACGAATGGTGTAAACGCAAAGTATAATACTTTAATACTTTAGTCCATACTTTTTTGCTATCTCAATAATGTATCAAAAAAGTATTGGTATAATATGTTGTTGTTGTAATAAATGTCATTCGTTGAGAATTAGTTTTGTTTTGTATTATTATTATAGGTAAGCGTTATGTATACATATTTAGCAAAATTTTAATTAAAAAATGAATAAAAATATTTTTTACAGATTTATATTAACCAAAACCTTGCAAAGTGGATTGTGTAGGCAAAAAACAAACAAGAGGTGTTAAATGGAGTGACGTTTATTAAAACAATTAAAGTAATAAAGTATTATAATAAGGGTTTACACCACAAAATATCAAAAAAGTATTATGTGGTGTAAACTGACCGAGAAAAATACTTTAATAGTATAATAGTATTATACTATTAAAGTATGTTTTAAAGTACTGGTATAAACATAGTATTAAAGGGTTTCTGAGAAAGAATTGAACAAAACATTTTATTTTTTTCTCAAATATTCCAACATGTTTCAAGTACATCGTCAAACTATAATAGTTCATTTAATTAGTTTTTCAGCATTATGGATAGAAACAATGCTAGCTTGTAATCCGATTGGTAGGAGAGCGATTTATTGTAGGACATCGGCCAACAAAGCTAAATCATTTATAAAATATTTGTTTGCCAGTCGATCTGCAATACCAGAATATTTTGAATTTTTGATAAAAATTTGTAGAGAGGGGCACGTCAAATTCCAAGCGGTTCATCTAGGTCCTAAAACGCTGTCATTTTTTACTATTTCAATTCCCACTTATCGGGATATGTTCTTTAACTAAAAATTTTACTAGTTGTTCCCACATATTTATTATTTATTACATCTATATTTTTTGGCACCTCAATTCTTTTTGCTTGTGCCAGCAGTTTCAGGACCATTAAGTGGGATTTTGAATTAAAATGTTCAATCATTTTGCTACGTAAAGAAACCTAGGCTCCTACTATTGAAATCGATGGCTATCGTAAGGCGTTCATTTTATCAAATTCGTGCTATTGGTTTCGATGGTGTGACAAAACCAACACAAATGTTTTATACAAGCCGTGCTGTACCAATGCATATGATACACAAAAAGTTCACTAAGAGTAGATGTATTAGTGTCAAACGGCAAAAAAGTAAAGTAGAAAAGTTTTTATTTGGTTTATAATTACAAAACACTATACATGCGCAATTTTATATACGTTTTTCTGCACTTATACACATTTCGAAGTGGACCGTTTGTATTAGTGTATCTGTCTATGTAACTTACAGCACGTATGAGTATAAACATTTGTGTTGGTTTTGAGTATTGATGTACGGAGAGTACTAAAATGTGTTAAGTAACGGAGAGTACTAAAATGTGTAAATTCTCTTCAAGGGTTCAAGTTATAATTAAAGACAAACGAACATAGCTACGATTCTACGAATACTTATTAAAATTATATATTTAAAGGTTATCTTACACTCTACTTCAATTATTGCTAGAATTTAAGTATATGAATACATAAAAATCAAAAAATTGCACTTAATCATAGTGCATGACTTTGCATGACTCTCGATGCCTAGCTCACGTGGAGGGATCATGTAAAAAAGAAAAAATAAGAACTTAACGTAAAGTTCAGATAAATGTATTGGCTCATAGGTAAAGGCTCTTAACTTTGAATTCACATCAAAGTGCTGCTATATATCGGAAAATTCTAAAACCGATATGAACCTACGTTATCCAACTTTGGGAAGGTACTAAGCAAACATAGAGTAAGACCTAATTCATCGAACTCAACGCGACGCCACTAGTAGCAACTGACCATTAGTCGCACCAGCCTGAGTAAAATACTGCACAAAGACCTCAGATTATCCGCCTACAAGGTTCAGATGACTCAGTCATTGACCATCCGCTTCAGTATCAGTTCTCTGATTCCATAGACCAGCTTGATAATGACGTCCATTTGGGTCGAAAAATCATCTTTTCAGAATAAGCCCATTTCTATATCAGGGTCTATGCAAACAAGCATAACTGCCGAATTTTGGGTTCGGAACAGCCACACTTAATCGTACAGAAGCCAATGCATCCACCAAGAGTCACAGTTTGGTGTGAATTTGAGAGTGGTATCATAATTGGCCCATTTTTTATTCGAAAAATTTGCTGGAAACATAAACCATCAATGGCGGCTGTTACAGAAGCATGCTAACCGACTTTTTATGGGTCAAACCAATACTATGAATTTGGACGACCTTCGGTTTTAACAAGATGTCAATTTATAGGGATAGACGTAATGTGGATAATCCAGGGACAATTCCCGGTTTTAATCATATCATTAGGACTACTATTTGCGAGATAGCCGAAAAGTCAATAAAATCTGGAATCATCTAAAAAGTTCTTGAAAACTGACAGGATGGCTTTCTGTAAGGCCAGCAAAAGCAGCCACATAAACGAAATTGTTTTTCATTATTAAATCGGAGACTCCAACCTTCACAATAAAATAAAAAACTTTTAAAAGGCCCACTCTTATTATAAAAAAAAACAAGGGTGTGATTGGACTGGAACTCGCGCAAAAGAAGATAAAAGCGCGGGCTTTCTCCAATTCTCAGAGGATACTTGCTTTAGAGGATCCCTACTTTCCACTAATATGTCCTGGTATATTTAATTACCATGGTTAGGGTTATTGAGCCTATAATTATTATTTTTTTAATATTTCTGTTCTTTGGTTTTTCCAACTCGCTCTCGGTAAATTTAATGTCCTGTTTTACGTTAACACAGTTTCGTTTTAAAAATTCACCTACCATTGCTTCAGTCAGCCTGTACATAGTTGCAATCATGCAATCAAGTGTTAAAAAATTCAACTCCCTCAGCCGCAACTTTAACCACTGCCCCAATTGCTCGATTATTAACAAGTTTCTATGACAAGTTTTAATCAAAACGTAACACAAAATTTCTTACTAATGTAATACAAGTTAATAAAATTTCAATTGATTTGTTTGGAAATTTATTATCTCACGATTATGTTTTTTTTTTTTTTTTCAATTCAATCGTTCCAATCTAAATATCGTACGTATATGAACCATGTATACGGCCCAATATTGTGTATATACACAAAAAAAAAACTTCCAAAAGAAATGAAAATATTGAACGTGATCTGTTTTTTGGTTGCTGTATAAGGGGTAGATTTTTTTCTTCAGCTACATCTTAGATATTTCACTAACTTTTGTAGTCGTGATTTTTGGTTAAAACTTTTTTTTTATGCTCTCACACATGCATTATGATTTAAGTGGCAGACATATACTTATGTACAGACGAATGTTCGATGAAGATAATACAATTTTGTTCAAAACTATTTTATATCCAAATGCTGTTGTTGTTCGGTAAATGACTAAATCTAAACCACAAAATTTCAAATCAGTCCTAAGTTATAAATTTTTATGGCCGATCATCATCTCTTTGCATTTATTAGCCCTTTTCGAATGCGATTTATATCTACGCAAACCCATCTCAACCAATAAGGGTTACTTTATATACACACACACACCCAATTTAGTTACCTGTTTAGTTTGTCGTAAAACCTTTTAATAAAATCAAATTGAATTTAAAAAAAAAAAAGTTGAATTTTGTATGGTCGGTAATAAAGTTAACAAAACCATAAAATTAACTATAAAAAATTCGAGGGTTGGCAAATGGACTACCAAAAATAACGAAATATGTCTTAGACCAGAATAATTCGTGATATTTTCGACATCTAATAATAATACTAATAGACAATGTTTCTATACTAAAAGCTTTATATTGCCAATGCAAAGTTTTTTTTTTTTATCGTGTTTAATTAAATTTTCACTTTTCCATTTCCTATTTAATGTAAAATTTTGTTTTAAAACATCGAAAACTTTTTTATAAAGTTTTTTGTTTAAAATAAAGAGGTAAAATGTATTATAATGAAATCTGTACAGGAAGGTATGCAACAAAGTAACAAAAATATGTCAGGATATGGAAGAAATATGTGGCAGATATTTAGATACGAGTATACATTTTATATTCTGGTAACCTAATTATGTTGACATATCAAAATCAATATATGGTGTATACCTATACAGGGTGAGTCACTTAATGTGAGACGAAAACGCTCAGAGATATATTGATAATCGAAGTAATGCTCGACGAATTAAAATATTTTATGTGTTGAGTCGCCTACGCCTATCAAAAAGAATATTAGAGAATATCTATAACTATCATGTATCGGTTCAACACTATAGTTTTTACATCTTCGACATCTATAGTTTTTAAATGGCTTTTACAATACAGTTTTTAATTTATGAAGCAGAACAAGGTTCTATAATAAAAAATACCGGGTTCATTTAACAAAAATAAAATTAACATAGAAAGCATCCAATGCATTAAAAAAAATTAGTTGAGAACTTTTTATCATAAAAGTTCACTTTGGGGTTAGTCAATTGACTCAGTTTAAGTGACGCACCCTGTATATAAGTTTAAATTTTCTATAGAAACACAAACAAAACATTTCAAATATTTTCCGGGTTTTCTTTAGTTTATTGTTGGTTTATACTTTATATTTATAGATGAGTGGTTTGTTAGTAGAAGTAGTGGTCAGTGTTAGGTAATATAGGGCACAAATGAACCACCATAGACACGTTCTAAAACTTTGGTAATTTCTAGCATAAGCTGACAGTTTTATTGGGCCAACCAAATTTCTGGCTGTTAAACATTGTGACATAAATTTTATATGTTATCTGTATTTCAAACATTGTCAATTTATGCTTTTGTATCATAATTATAAATTATGCATTCGAACTTTACCGAGTCTAATACGAAATTTTTTGAACCGCATGTGTTCGTTTTATGTGTGCACGTGGTAGGTGGTCAGCATCACGATTGCTTATTTACAGATAATTCAGTCACCGAAGCAAGCTATATAATTCACTCGTAAATTAGGCATAGGTGGTTTCATATGATACTCCATGTCGTAAGACCATGGTAGATGACAAAGTAACGGTAACTTTTGAACTTTTGTTTTTTCACTGTACAACATGGATAGACTTAATTTAAATCAAGCCTTCAAAAAAAATACATCCATAGAAAATCACAGGTAAGAAAAATCATACTTTTCGTTCTATTATCGTTCTAAGTGTATAATTGTTAATTCTAATATAATAATTTTTTTTTTTGTTTTCCTTTATTTTACAATCTATCTGCTTAAAGGCGACTTCACAGTTCAATTTCTTCGTTCATTTATTCATTCAATTTTCTTCGTTCATTTAGTAATTTTATTTGGACGATTCACACTTCTTGTGAAATTTCAGAACGAATATCGAAAAGATTTGGTTTCCATCTTGTTTTTGACAATTAAAATCTTTTCACATCATTCATCTTATTTGTGGTTAAATATATTGTGGTTTGATAAACATATTGTGAGGTTATAAATATAGTGGTATTCAATAAATATATATATTGTGATTTGATAATTAATATACAATTAGTTACAATAATATATTCAATATATTATTTATATGTTAATATACATATTATTTCCGCGTCAAACAATAATTCTCAAAACAAATGGCTTGACTTTGTATCGTTCTCTTTTCATTTTTATTATGTTTTTTCTTTTACTCGACGTTCGTTCAAACAAAAATATAAAATTAAACCAACTCTTGTGAAAATTTTCTTAAGAAAGTCACATGACTGTTTTGAGCTATATAATTGGTTGAAAAAATTGTTTGAATGAATGAATGAACGAAGAAATTGAACTGTGAAGTCGCCTTAAAAGACATTCAGTAAATTTTGTGTTTTTACACTGTCATGATTAGAGTATTTTTATCCATTGATAAAATCTCACTTACATATAATTAGTATAAATTGATGCAACACATAAATTTGACTATTATTGATTCGATACATTAGAGGTTTTAGAAATTAGAGTTTATAGTTAAGTGAATCTAAGACCTAATTGGCAAATCAAAAATTTTGCTTTCCCTCGTCGTGGTAGTGAGAAGTTTGTTCACTAGATCGTTTGGATGAATTGTCAATCTTGAGTGATACCTGGCACTAGAATTACTAATTTCTTCCCGTATTGTTGGGACCTGGAGGTCTCTGTAAATTACATCGTTTGACACGAACCATGGTGCATCTACTATGATTCTTAGAAGTTTAGATTTAAACCGCTGAACATTCGTTCAAATTTATTCAAATTTAAGTTGCTGATCGTTCCCGTACAGCTGTATACCATAAGTCCAGATAAGTTTTATTATCATTTTATAAAGCAGTAGTTTATTTTCAATCGTTAAACTTGATTTTCTGCATATGAGCCAATACATTTTTGACAGTTTTACTCCCAACTGCTTTCTTTTTTTCCATATATGTTTACGCCATGTTACACGTTTGTCGAGGTGAATACCTAAATATTTTACTCATCAGTTTGAGGTATATTCTGGTTATTCATTTCTATTGGTAGACATGTTCCTCTTCGCATCGTGAAAGTAACATTTTTAGACTTTCTTAGCCATTTTTTCAACCATACTTGAATACTGTTAATATTCTCCTGCAAAACATCTGTCGCTTTGATGGGGTATTCGTGTGATGAGAGCACTGCTGTGTCGTCTGCAAATGTTGCGACAGTTACTTGTTTACTTGTAGGTGAATCTGCAGTATATAGCAGATATAATATCGGGCCAAGCACGTTACCCTGTGGTATACCAGATTTAATTGAACGGACATTTGTAGAAACATCCTGATGTTTTATAATAAAATATCTGTCCTTTAAATACGATGTTAATATTCCATAGAAGTCACGAGGTAAGTATTGCTTTATTTTGTATTGTAATTCCACATGTCAAACCTTATCAAAAGCTTGCGCTATGTCCATGAATACAGAAGAACAATATCTTTTTTCTTCCAGAGCTTCTTGAATTACTTGAACTATTCTTTGTACTTGTTCAATAGCTGAGTGCTCTGGCCTAAATCCAAAGTGATGGTCCGGAATCAGCTTCTTTTCCAGCAATATAAGCTTTAGGCGCTTAAGTAGTAGATTTTCAAATAGCTTAGTCATTATTGGTAGCAAGCTTATAGGTCTGTACGATGTTACTTCTTCTGGAGGCTTGCCTGGTTTTGGTATCAAAACCCCATTTTGGTATTATTTGTGAAACCTTCCATTGTATTGGGAAGTATCCAGTTCTAAGAACTACGTTGAATAAGTAGGTAAGAAATCGAATACCCTTATCTGGTAGCTCTTGCAAAACCTTTCCTGTGATAAGACCATATACTGGCTCCTTCTTAGAATTTAACTCTCTCCGTATTACAGTTTTTACTTCAAAGATAGAAAACGAGATTATATGATTCATTTGCAATGGCATTTCTAAATGCATTTAAATGTTGTTGTTCTCTTCGGCCGTAGTTTCTGATAGGTATGGTTGAAATACTCTTTCGAAATAGTCTGCAAATACATCAGCCTTTTCTTTCTTCTTTCTCGCCCACTGACCGTAACTTTTACGTATTGGCGGAATATAATGTTGTGGTTGTTTCAGCTTCTTAGTCGCTTTCCACAGTGAATAGTCCGTGTTTTTTGTTGGTGAGAGTCACGACAAATATTCTTGAATTGACTGATTTTTTTCATAGAGCAGCAGTTAACTGTTTGACCGCCTTGTTTAATTGCGTTTATCTTCTATTAGTCTATATCGTTGTCATTGCTGTCTTAATTTGCTTTTGGCCTTAATCATTTTTTAGACAAGATTTGAACATTCTCCATTATTTTTTTTCTCATTTTTTACAGGTTTGGACTTCCAAGCTGCCGACTGAATACATTCATTGAGATGTTCCACTGCTTGATATATCGAACTACGTCTTTAATTTGATTGTTGTGTTTAGATTATCGGTTACCTTACATCTGGATTGATTCCAGTCTGTGATTTTGTTGCTTAACATCGGTTGTTTCTTCATGTTCCTTATCTTTGTAGCCAGAGTGATTAACACAGGGGAGTGGTTCGATGATAAGTCTAAACATGGCGTCGCTTTAATGTAATTACTTGCGATTCCTTTGGTGACGCAGAAATCTATTACGTCTGGAATCTTTCTTCTATCACTAGGCCAGTAGGTAGGTACGCAGGTTGACACATGATTAAGCTTATTTTTTTGAATTGATTTAAGTAATGCTCGGCCTTTCGTTGTAGCCAATCTTGATCCCCACTCTTGGTGTTTTGCGTTATAATCACCCCCTGCTATAAAACGATGACCAAAAGATGTATAAAAATGATCAAATTGTTCCAATTTATTGCATGTTTTGGTGGGCAATAGATGGCCGAAATTGTTATAGGACCTAGCTAATCTATTACCACAGTAGTTGCTCCTTTTCATACTTTTTTATTTCATTGTGTTTAATTATGTTTTTGATTATAACTGCAGTGCCACCATGTGCTGTTCCATCAGGATGGTTTGTGTCATAAATGGTGTATCTTGGTATTTTGAGACAACTTCTGCTGGTGTTATGCGTTTTGGATATTAGCATGATATAAATTTCTTTATCTATCAAAATTATATAATAAATTATATATAATTATATAATAATATAATAATATGAAAATATAATAATATAAAAATATTATAATATAATAATAGACATATTTTTTCTATCGAGTTGGTTTAAACACACCGCGATCTTGAGTTCGCTCCACCGCTTACGTCGTGGTGTAACCAATTGTATGTAAAATCGTGCTGATCACCTACAAAGGTCATAAAAATATGGTCGAGAAGATCTTGTAAAAGATCTCAGTAAAGGATCAACTTTCGCCTGTGACCCGCTGCATTTAATATAAGATTTCGTTTAATACAATTTTCAAAACGATTGATATAAAGTAAGGATTAATTCCTAAAGCAAGGATTAAAAAAAACAATGATTAAAGATTAGGCCCGAGGATTTACTAAAATACCTAAATCTAAAACTGGATCAGCAAATATATTTCAGAGTTACGGGAAAATAATTCACCAACAAATTAAAAATAAATGTTCACAACTAAAAAAGCAAAGGTTAAGTAGAGTACAATTACCACGAAACCGCCAACGTTTGGTTTATCTGTCCAATCGGATGTAGTTGCGATATTAATGGATAGCGCATCCGTTATGAGAAGAGAAGGTAGCATTATCAATGCTAATTTGTTTAACTCACGGCATTCAGTTTATCATCAAAATCAAGATAATGACGAAATAAATCCTACAGTGACTTGAAAAATATAGACGATGAATTTGGAGTTATTTCAACGAATGATGATTGAGAACAGGAATTATAACTTGGTTTAGAAAAATTCAAGCGAATTTTAATGATTTTAATAGTATTACAAACAAATTCCTCTGAGAACATTTTTAAAAGTTTTTCACCGGTCATCTATTAACAGCGATGTCTTTAAAGAAAACGGATACTGAAGAGATCAACCACACCAATAACAGATAATCCTACCAAAAACTAAAGGGGACCCTAATTAGGGTCATTAAATCCGAAATACAATATTTTCAAGATGAAGAGGTAAACGAATGTTAAAAAACAGTTCAATCAACAAGCGTGGATTCTGAACGAGTATTTTCTTGTGCGTGGTATTAAGATCCCTGGTATTAAGAGCTCTTTACCGAGAACTACCAGAAAAATTCGTTAACGAATTATCGGTTTAGAAAAATGCTCCAGTAATGGACACCCTAGTACGCTGCAACTAAACTCGTCTACCGCATATTTTTACCGCATAACAGAATTTTCAAAATGTATATGGCTGCGGGTTTAACTCTAGGCGCAAGTGCAAGTTCCCTTTCTGCGACTTAATGCCACTTAATTTGATCGTTATCTTTATTATAAAACTTAAGTTTTAATTTTAAATGATTACGTATTAATTAGATCATGTGTCAATTATCTAAATATACATACATAATTTATTGGCACGCCATCTACGGTTTTTGTTATAAAAAAAACTAGTGATTAGATAGTAATGAATGCGTCATAAGCAACATCTTAATATATTAGCTATTGCTATTGCTATACGATCGGAGGGACCATTTATATTACTCACCCCAAACAACAATGATCCCTGCAAAGACGTATTGATCACAAAAATGTACTCACCTATAAGACTTTTAAAGAGTTTTTACTGTGGATGATTTTAATTGTTAATGCTTTTCGTGAGTATTACAGTGGATCCATCGGAAGTAAATTCTAGGCTTTTTTGGATAGGAATGTTCTAGGCTCATTTGGATATTTTGCAATTTATTCATGTGCATTAAAAAAAATGTCTAACCGGAACTCCCGACGTATTCAAATTACTGCGTTATTAAATTATGTGGCAACTCTTTGAAGTATAATTTATAATTTTTTACTGAATGTGTTCCAAAAGTAATAATTTTATTATCTAATTCTAGTATTAAACAATTAATCAACACAACCTATTAAAAACCTACAATCATAGTGAAAGTTGAGAATTGCTGAACTCGGTGTAAACATCGGTATCATAAATCGATTATTCATTCAATTTTAGAATATGATAAAATGTAGAGGAATCTTGCAAAACGGGTCCACTTTTTAAGAGAACGAGAACCTTCTGGATAGTACAAATCGTATTCTGGACTATTGAAAAAAGTATTTTGGAATAATTTATAACCTAATTTGTGACTTTAGCTGTGTTGCTTTCGTAAAGCTAAGCGAGTTTTACTTTAATATCTCAAAGCAACAGCTTTTGGCTTTATGCGCAATTTTTCTATCGTAATTTAATTCACATTTGAAGCCCAATGGCTAGTCCCAAAGATATATATAATTATTTATTTAAATAAATATTTGCTATAATATAGTATTATTTTAGTTTGAAATCACTAGATCCATTGGTTTGGTTTTTTGTAGGCGTCATATTACTATCGGACAGTCCCGCATACGACGTATTTCGATATTCTCATGGTGTTGAAGACGTGAATCATGTTTGGCAGCATAAACTGCAATTAATTCATTGATGTCTTCCATCTTTAAGTCACGGTGCCGGTCTTCATTTCGAATGTACCACGGGGCATTTACAATATTCCGAAGTACTTTATTTTGGAACGTCTGAATTATCTTAACGTTCGTTTCTTCGTACAGCCCCAAAGCTGTATTCCGTAAGTCCACACAGGTTTCAGAGTTTGTCGATATAGGAGCAATTTATTATGTATATAGATAGTTCAGAGTCTCTACCTATGAGCCAATACATTTTCCTGTATTTGATGTTTAATTCGTTTTTTTTTTCTTTTTGAAATGTTCTTTCCATTTAAGTTTGGCATCTAGCGTCATCCCTAGATATTTTGCTGTATTTGCATAAGGGACTTGTTTAGAGTTTATTACGATTGGTATACTGACATTGTTTGTTAACTGTATTAATCGATGTTTGTAATTTTTCTGTAGCTTTCGTTACATTACTCCCAAAATACTGTGCCAAAATTGCTGTGTCGTCAGCAAATGTAGCTATGGTTGTTTCTTTCATTAGTGGTATGTCTCGTGTGTACAGGAGGTATAAAATGGGGCCCAAAACGCTTTCTTGCGGCACTCCTGCTGAAATTTTCTTTAGATCCGAATATTCATCTTCATATTTTACGCGAAAATGCCTGTCGGTTATGTAAGATTTTAGGATTTCATCCAAGAAGAGGCTTGAACATATCTTTTTCGTTTCTAGAGTAAGTTCTATAATATCTGCGATTCTGTGAACTTGCTCTAGGGTCGAATGTTTTTCTCTGAATCCAAACTGATAAGCAGGTATAAGATGATTATCCTCTAGTCTTTAGTCTCTAGCTTTAGTCTCTTCGGAAGTAGTTTTTCAAATATCTTCGATATGGTAGGAAGTAGAGATATTGGTCTAAATGGATTTTTATCGTTACTGTTTTTATTTGGCTTTAAAATTATGATCACTTCTGCTACCTTCCACTGCCTTGGAACGTATCTTAATCTAAACACAGCATTGATTATATGCAGAAGTTTGTGTATTGCTTTTTCTGGTAGTTCTTTTATAATTTGTTCAGTTATTAAATCATATCCAGGAGCATTTTTGGATTTAAATTTTTTATTTCTTCTTTTAACTCACGGAGCGTTACAGTTTGTATTTCAAGCCCATTTGATCTGTGTACAAAATTAACATTTTCATTCGCAGATTGTCTGGGTAGTGGTTGAAACGTTTACAGATCCGCTTTTTGCTTACTACTACGAGCCCACGTATCATTATCATTTCTAATAGGTGCTGTTGAATTTTTTGGTCTCTTGATTGATTTTGTTGCTTTCCATAGGGAGTATTCAGTGTCTTTTTGACCAGTAAGTGAAGATAAATATGATTCTATTGTTTCATTTTTAACTTTCCTGATAAAAGATTTCAGTTTTTTACATAAGTTATTAAGGTCGGTTTTATTAGCTGCAGTTCGATTTATTTGCCAGAACTTACGTGCTTTACGTTTTTTAGCCACCAGTTCTCTTACTTCGAGTGGATAATTTGTACCTCTAATGTTACTTGTAGGTAGAGTGCTCTGCCACGGTACTTGCTGTATATTTTCAATTAGTTTGTCAATTTCTTCCTCAACGTGCATAGATCTTCTTATTGGCACTTGCAGTTTGATATTTTCATTTAACAATTCTCGAAAAACGTTCCTATTGGTATTCTTGTTTTAAAATCTTGGTGATATTTCTTTTTGAATAATAGTTTCACTTAATGTCATGATAACAGGATAGTGATCTGATGTAAGGTCTTCATTATTTTCACTTCGTATGTAGTTATCAGATATTTCTTTTGTTACATAGAAATCTATAATATCAGGAGTTTTGTTTAGATCTGTTGGCCAGTAAGTAGGTGCGCCACTAGGTTGAAAGTCACATTTTAATTTTTTTGCTGCTTTGCTTTAAACAGTTCTCTTCCTTTTGGTGTTGTAATTCTGGAGCTCCAAAAACTGTTTTTTGCATTGAAGTCACCGCCAATAATGAAACATCGTCCCAAAGAGTGAAAAAGTTCTTCGTATTCTTCTTTTTTTAAGTTATAGCGTGGTGGACAGTATAATGCTGAGATACTTACATCTTTGTTCTTAGTTCGAATGTTCTTAGTTGGAATACTGCGATGATAGAGTTTTCAATTGGTCAAATTTGAGTTTATTTATTTCAGCTTGCTCGTCAAGTTTTTTACTTAAAGCTTCTACGGTTTTGATGAAATCTATTTGAACTTGGCAAGTATTATTTACTTTTGTGGTTGATTCTTGATTTTTAGCAACTTCTGCATATGATGCGTTACCTCGTAGATTGTATAATCCCTTATTTTTCGGTTTGTTTGATGTACCAGAGTTTCTTTGATTTTGCTCAGAATTTCTTGCACGGTTTCACTTAAGCATTTGATGATAAAATATTTTTTGAAATTTATATTTTTCTGAATAATTTATGATTTACTTACCACCGTTTTTCGATTAATGATTATTCGAAAAGGATTTCGATCATTTTAAAAATAAATAAATGATACAAATGTAAGCCATCGGGATTTCTACATTTTGACCCTGATAAAAAAAAATCCCAAAATCGAATTTAAACATGCATTCCATCAATCTTGTTGTTAGAAAAAAAAAATGTATATAATTTCATAACCTACAAATAAAAAATCCAATTTCATGATATATCCGTATTAAAACATGATTGATGTTTTTCCTACATTCATCCATCCAATTTTTTCGTTTTACTCTTCTTCTATTTAACTCTTAAGAGTTTTCGTACTTCAAGCGTTCAATTTTCCTCTTTCAATCGATTTTTAAAGACAAAACCTGAATTTCTTCTTAGTTTTGTTTTTCATTTTAAGATAAATTAATTTAATTGGATTTATCCTGAGGTAGATCATAATTAGAATAAATAAACAAAACCCAAAATATGTCAGGATATTTATTATATCTAATTCCAGGGCATTTGGAATTTGTCAGACAGAACGACATTAATTTATAATTTATATATTATGAATATATATATATATATATATATATATATATATATATATATATATATATATATATATATATATATATATAATAGGTTGTTCCATAAATCTTGATACATTTCTATTTGTATTCAAATAATCCGTTCATTTTGTTTCATACCTCATATATTTATGGTTATGTTCACATCGACTATGTTTTAGTTTTGGTACACAATTATACCATTTTCAACCAACCGAAATTGTCAGAAAATCGTAATTAAATCTACGATCCCATGTTTTATGGATTCAAACAAGGACATACTCTAGCGGTAACAACAAAATATATATTTGCAAAAAATACGTTGACAACCGACAAGATGGTTGAATATGATAGATTTCTCGATTGACAGAAAACCGAGTTCCCTGAAACGATACACCGGCGTGGTGCATTTAAACTGTTTCCTTCTGTTACAGATAGTTTGCACGTCTACCGTGTTCAACTGTACGATATATACACAGGCAAACGTTAAATTTCTGCAAGAAAATACCAACCAAAAAACACGCAAATTCCACCGAAGAGAAATAATTTTACTGCCGCGTTGGCAAATAGAATTATCGAAAATAATGGCGATTAAAATGTACCTAAACTTATGTGACAACCTATGTTATATGTGTGTTGGTTCAACTACCTATTTATACCACCGTCGCACCTAGCTGATATGATAATATTGCTAAGGTGTATAGAAGGTATAAAAAAATATTTAAATCCTATTTTATGTAGTTTAAAGTATAATCTACACCCCTCCATACCAAAAAAAAATCGTCCTTATGCTAGAAAAACTTTTATTATTGTTACGTTTTTTATCATTTTTTTTTTATATATTAAATTGAATATGGAAAAGTTGGAAAATATACAAAAAAAAAAAAAGAAAAGTTTTATATTTTTCTCCAGTTTTTATATTTTAATTTGCTTATTAAGCGAGAAAATAGGATTTACTATTTCTGAATTACGAATTATTTTGTTGTTGGGGTACTCTTGTTGTCATGTACCACATACACATTGTAAGTTTCTCAATTAAATTAGAATTACATTTTGTTATTGAACAAATTTGTATTCGATGTTTGGTTTTTTTTGTGGCGTTGTGTATGGTACCTTCAATTTTGCGAAAGGATTTGAAATGGAATCGATTTTCCAATTAAATTAGCGACAAAAAAAATTTTATTGGATTTTTTTTGGCGTCACCATCTAGAACGATTTTTAATAAGATTTTTATGGAATAAATGTAGATAGATAGATAGATGAAAAGAAAACGAAGGTGGCTTAAGTTTAATTTGCGGTATAGTAAATTTTATTGGTTGTCTCTTCTAGTCTGCGGCTAAAACACACCAAAGTATTTCCATTTAAATTTAGGTGAATCGATATAACTAGCAATGCTATAGCAATAGCATTATGGAAACCGTTCTAATGATGTGAACGATCCATGAGAAGCATTAAAAGTTGCAGTTGTCAGTAGCGCCCAGGCAATTCTAGGTACATTTTACAATCGCACGGAACAACAAAACCGTCTTTGCTAAGAGAACTGCCAAGCGAATTTGTAAAGGCTAAATTAAAGTAAAGCCACTCAAAAAATATTGCTGTAACTCATTTAAAGGTATCAGCGGAATGCACTATACCTGCAACGGAAATTTGTTGGATTGCAGCTTATCAAATTTTTATGAATTTACAATCATACATTTTTTGAATTTTGGAAGTTGTCGATTTGTATGGCATTCAACTTTCTGTGGAATTATAGTTTCCAATTAAACGGTAATTTACTATAATTTGACCACTTGGTCAGGTCTTTGTACTATCCCTTAAAAAAATCGGCTATTTAAAATAAAAAACTCCTAATCGAAAAAATCCTTTAAATACATGCTGTATCAGGCAATCTACTACATCTGTTCAAAAACACATTGAAGTTGCTAAAATAAATTTGAAAATCAAAAGTGTTGGTTGGTATACGTCAATTACCCAATGTCATGCAATTTTGATTCCGTTATTAAAGTCTATATAAAATGCTAATGACTTTAATGCATTTTTAATTACTCATCCTAAATTTAATGCGTTCGCTATGAGAATTTTTGATTTTGCCCGAACAAATTGTAAAACAAAATAAAGTTAATGAGAATTAATTACCCCGTTCCATTAGTTTTCATTGCATCATTTATCAAATCCTTTTGCTCGCGTCTTCTCTAATATTCCCTTTTTTCAAGTATTCTACTGCTTTTCCCTTTGCGAAAATTTTTCTGTTTTGTTTTCAAATAATAAATAATTTTCATTAAGTATTCTTTACGCGTATTTAGAATTTCCTCACGTTTTTCTTTTCTTTTTTTTATAGTATCCACTCGAAGCACAATGGCACAATAGATTTGTGTGAAAGATGGATCGTTTTTCATTTCATCATTATGACATACATCTCTAAGGATGATGACATTTTCGTATAAATATTTTAAAATCATTAGCCTGAGTTTTCCTTTTTCTATTTGGTTTCGTCACAAAATAAACAATTATAAAGGGATTGTAGTTGAACATCTGTTGCTTATGTATCAATTTGCCTGTTTTTTTATGTTTATTTTACTCTAGGATCTAGATGATATAACTACATATAATATTTTAAGAGTTTAAAACAACTTTTAAATAAGTTAATTGATGGCTATATTGATTTTGGGTAAAGCTTTTAAGTGGAAAATGGAAAAACTAATTTAAGAGCAAATTTTTACGATTTTATGAGGCCATTACCCATTTGTGTTTGTATATATTTTCAGATCATATTACGAAATACTGAAAACTAATAGTTAAATTCTAATATTGGGAAATTATGATATGGTCTCAGTTTTATCCTCGCACTTAAAGCAGAATGGAGAATTATCGTGCTTGAACTTATTGTGAAAAGCACGAAAACTACCATGCTCTGTTAGGAAGTGGCTCAGGTAGAAATCCACCTTTCTAATAAATCCACAAGCCGCATTCCCGTTATTAGATAGTTGGCTTTACCCAACTAAACCATTCTAAATGTACAAACCACTCTTAAGGTGATATTAACCTACAAACAGATGCCACTTGCTGCTTATATTTGATCTTTTCCAAAGCACGCGCTTAAATCAGTGTGCCAAACATTAGAGTAACCACGTTACTAAATACTCTTTCGGTTATATGATAGACTTTTTTCCCTACATTGCTCTCGTACTTTAACACTATATTTCTAAAGTCATTAGCCACCAGTCTTACTACTCACACTATTTTGTAGAACCTTCTTTCCATCTGACACTTGCAACTACCTTTCGCGACATATCTACCATGAGCTTAGTCATGTCAATAGTAAAGCACATCTTACAAAATCGATATTGATTTGCAAACAGGCCTCTTTATAGCAGAAGCACCAGCCGTTGAAACTTAGATAAAAATCCTTCCTCTGGGCAAGTATTATATAAGCTAACAAACCGCTCAGGCTACATTTGGATTTTTTTCAGGACAGGGAACAAAACCACAGGGTTATGTGAGAATTTTTCTCGCATAGCCAGGCTATTGTGGAAATAACGTAGAGACAATATTTTCCAACAATTCTATGAGCACGACGGCCACACATTGTATGTACCACTGAATCTTATTACAACTATTCTAAATGGCTTGCCCGAACGTTCCCGGTCTACCTTTTCAGACAATTCTTGAAAGCAACGCTAGTTGCTTGCTTTGATGGAATACTTAGTACTGTGCGAGAGGCACAATATTATTGCTGTTACTGGTATTTCGTTTCGAGCCTTGCACGTTGTCATAAGCGTTTATCAGAGAAGCATTTTTTACGCAGCTAAATCGATACCATCGATTTTACAGCTTACAAAACCAGATTCAGAACCGCTAGCATTTTCTTGAAAAAGTAACTTCCCATTGACCCAGACAGGTATTGTTCCCATTAACAATAACAACCGCTGCGGCCTCAATAATGTACTGTTTGCTGTAGCAGGTCTTGCACTCATTTGCATCGCTTTCTGATTTAACGCACACCTTAAACTACCAGCGGAGTATCTGTTCCCTCTAATAACTTATTACTATAAAAAGCATACATTTCGGATCATTACTGCAGCCGTTTGCAATATGACCCCTTCTCCTCACTCCCTACACAGCCTAGACCTATCCTTTAAACTTCTATTTTTGAGCTTGGTGACAATATTCGAGGCATTTAAAACGTTTTATAGGCTATTTCTTGAATTCGGCAAATCACCCACCCAATCCTTTTTTTTCTTTTGGATAAGACATTCTCTACTATTTGGCTAACCACTGCCATTTGAGCCAATAAGAAGCTTATTTAGCGTTTTTATAGAGCGATTACAGTACTTAAAGTAATTCGTTCTATGTTGTCACTATATCAATGTCCCTTATTCATACAAATGCTTCCTGTATCAAGGCCTTAACATCACCTTCCTGGGCGATACTTTTGTTCAATTGGGATTTGAAAACAGCTGTTGGTTCCCAGTGTTCTCCTTCTCTAGCAAAAGATTTTCCTTTGAATTTTGGCGTTACTGAATAACTTTTTTCCTCGACCAAAAAGTTCTGAGTACGCCTATACTTTCCTTAGCATTCAGCTTATGATACAGCTCCTTTATAAAATCAAAAGCGAATCCAGTCGTTTTCGTTAACGCAATCGTTTTCTATTTGTTTTCCGCCGTTTAGATGCTACTTTTTGCGTTCTTAAAAATACTTTCCTACCCCACTATAGGATAGTTTAATCAACCAAACCATCCTCTTTATTTCACCATGCACATTTTTCCTATCTGTCGCATATTCGAATCTGCTTTTTAACTGTAGATAATTTCGGAACACTCGGACTTTCGAACTTAAATTTTTGGCCTTCGTTTACCGAGTCCTTATTTAGATCAAGGAGTTAGACTGTCCTAGATATATGTGTTTCTGTAGGTTATCTCTTTTTTTTGTTTCGGTAACCAAGTTCCCCACGGCTGGAACATTACGGTATTTGGGTTTTGATTACTAGTACCCTGCTCACTCACCGCCTCCGGTACTAGGATTTCAAATCACTGTACTTTAATTTTATCGTTGCTCTTCTTCATTCTTGGTTTTTAATTTGAGTGGCTACCCCTAGTATCATATCCTACTACTAGATTTTGTTACAGCCGGCTCTGATAAGAGGAACAAACTCCGCATCACAAGATGAACAGACCCTTCATGGCAGTTTTGGTCTGCGATTAGTATTTTATTTCCCACCTAAGGCGAGCAATCCAGGTAGGGGTTCCCTTTATCCGAGGACGCCTCTGATGGGAAACTTCCAGCACCACATGGAAATCAGTAGAGTAGTTAGTTTATGGTAGTAGATATGAGCCATAGAGTACTCACTGTAAGTAGAGTGTCATCTAATAAAAATTTGACTGTATCAATGTATCCAAAAGGATAAAAAAACGAGAATGTAAAAGATGATTGATATCTTAATCAAAAGCTCATAACATATATGGCTACAAAATATACCTACACATACTTCAACTAAAATGTTTTTTTGTACACAATTTGGAATGAGCTGTTCATTATAAAGAATTGCATTAGTCTATAAAAGTTCAATAAAATGCAAGTAATGCAATGCAAAAGTTGTTTGATTCAGATGGTTGAAATCTAAAATCAATTAAAAGCTCTAAGAAGTTCAAAACAAATATGGCTACAGTTAAGGCTGCCAGGTTTGGTTCAAGCCAAGTCGGAAAATTTTCAAAAAACGAATAAAATTAGATCAGTCGAAATGTGATGGTTTCCAGTCACGTTGTGTGCCGAGATATTTCCAAGTTACAATATTTACAATATTCAGTTAAGTCTATAAGCAGGCCACTGCAGCCACTATAGTCGAAACCTTTTTTGAAGCCGAGGCAATCCCAGTGAAATGAGGACAGCTGCTAAACCCAACTACTATAAATATGAACAATTCACTAAAAATGTATTTTGCATAAAACTTCCAATGGGATATGCATCACAAATGTATAATGTGACTTAAAGGCTCTATAATCCGTGAAGATGACAAAGCACTCCTAATTGAAGTTAATATAAAACATGAAATAAAGTGTAAGATCTAAGTAGCAATTCTATAATAGACAGTTGGCTGAACTAAATCTACTTAAATAATGGCGTTAATACAGATTTTACACTTACATTAAAACATCATTTGGAAGTTGAGCCACTATAATTGATGGACAAATACTTGATAAAAAGAAAATGGCTTGATTGCTTCCATTTATCTATGATAACCATACTACGAGAAGGACTTAAAATATTAATTTTCAAAAGAACTGATAAAACCTACACGAGTTCTGTATCAACGATATGACACATATAGACCATTTAATGACAACATACAATTTAATTTAATTAAAACTTGATTCCGATTCGAAGCTTCATATATAGTAAACAAGTACAGTGACTGCTTTTAATGGTTTGCCTGCAGCAATATGCTGTTTCATTGTTGGGGGTACATAAAAAACTTATATGTTTTATACGAGTATATAAGCGGATAACTTATTTTATTCATTAGAAATTCTTAAATAAAAGGATTTGAAAGCTTTTTTTTATAACATATATACGACATCGAAAATCGAATATATATATATATATATATATATATATATATATATATATATATATATATATATACAGTTTAAGATTAGATATAGATTTAATTTAAATGAACATTTCAATTATTAAAAATGTGAACAGGATGTTCTGTCTGGCGATACTTGGTACATATATTGAATGTACATAAATAATTGAATTTTCCAATTAAATAATTTTAAAAAAAAAATTAAACTGGAAAAATTGGAATAAAATTAATTAACAACAAAACATTGTTTGGTAACAATAAAACAGAATATACAATTTATTTCAATTTAATTACGATAAACAATACAAGTCAATTACATACATTCACGAGTTACACAATTTATGATTAATTACAATGTTGCATATATGTATGTACTACATATGTACATATGTGTTTTGTTTAAAAAAAATGTAATTTAATTTGTTACGTCGACATAATCGTATTGTCAAATGTAATCAATAATGTTTAATTCTATTACATAATATTAGGATTGATTCAAGATTATCAAAAAGGAAAAAAAAATTAAATTTCTTTGTTTTAACTGGGCATTCAATTGGTCATTATGACCCGTATCGTGAGGTACCGTATCTCACTAAGAGGCGCTGCATGGCTAAGTGGAAACTTAGTTTCTAGTGTGCGAACTGCAAATTAGGATTTATTAAGTTTAAAACGTAGCCTTATCAAGTTAACTCAGAGCTTTGTCAAACGTGGCTGTTATTCCTCGTGCAACTCACACGAAAATAAAAATTAATAATAGAAAAAAATATACAACATTTAAACCAAGCTTTAAACTATTAGAGGGTCTCCAAAAAACTCCAAAACTCCAAAAACAGAAAAGTTTATTACCAAAAATACCCCTGTCAAAAGGCATAAGCTCAAGAACTCCAGTAGATCCTGAACATCAAGACACCAAATAAAAATTTAAAAAAAACTACAGCTTCACAAAATCTTCCAAGTAAATGCAAGACAAGCCACGAACATTACCCTGTTTCACATGTCACCACCACGACTCCATAATGATGTACAACAAAACAATTCTCAAAAAAGTGAAATCCGAAAGCCTCATCCAGGCCCATCAACTAAGAGCAACCAAGCTCACGGAAATATGGCCTGAATAAGATAAGAACCTAATTCCATCTAGCCACAAAACTCACAGGCATGACAGAGTACAAACCAACCAAAACACTAACAAATCCCCTAAAACAAATCCCACTCAACCAAGTAAACTCAGAAGTACCGCCGCAGCTACAGAACCTGACAACCAAAAGCCAACCTTTGCAGCCATCCATATAACACTTATATCAAACCAGAGTAAAGAAGTATCACCATGTGTAAAGAAGTATCTTAATCATCGCTGTACGATCGGTGAAAACTGGATACCAACAGATTCCAAACAAATACCATATGCGAACACAGCTTATCATCTTAGCATGACTCTTGATGCTAAGTTAAAATGGACCATGTCAAAAAGAAAAAAGTATGAACTTAACAACAAATATCGAAAAACGTATTGGCTTATCTTAAAATATTCAGAATTGTCAATATAATAAGTAACTATTATACCAACAATTTTAATACCTGTACGGCTTGTGGTATCTAGCTTTTGGGCGGTACAAAGAAAGTAATATTAAATAATATAAGCCTTCCAAAATAAAATGTTACGTGAAATAGTGAAAGCTTCTTAGTACATAAGAAATGTTATAGGCCTACATAGAGACCCACGGATGGAATAAGTCAGTCAATAAATCACTAATCATGCGAGGAAATACTTACCTTCAGCATCTCGGGCAACACGATAATGCTGAGATTCTTGGTATAGAATAACAGAAATAGAGTACGACGGTAGTTGTAATATTATTGAAAATTAATTAAAAAAAATCTCGTGCTCTACAACCCATTTAATGTCGAAAAATGATATAGGTAAACCGCTACTTTTTCGAGTATAAAACTCCTTTAATTGTTTCGCGCTGTTGCAAATCAGTGCCATTTCGCACCTATAAGATAACATTATAATCTTCTCTTGAGCATATTTTTATATTACAATAAACCTAATTGTGCAAAAATTTAGATATCCCTTAAGTTAACAATATAATTTTTGAGGTATTCTTAGATCAGAATCAGGAATACTTGATACGTCACGAAATTATTTGTAATATTAAGAAAGAAGTATCCGTGTAGAAAGACTACTTGAAGTCTTACTGATTTGGCGAAACCCTATCGGTAATATTGTTTATAGCTGTTCTCCTAACAAGGTCTATCTAGGTATTTCCTGCATATAGGCTATATTTAGTTGATAGTCAGAAAAATGATACTTCACATCAACTGCTTCTGAGTTTAATTAGCAACGAAATTTTTAATACCTATTTCATCTGCATTCTGCTACCACCGTATATTTAATGTGATCAAATTCAAAGACGGTCATTACCATTTGTTATATATACTATATACGTGGTGAAGATAAATCTATCAAATAATTTATGCCGAATTCGGTTGATTTTTTTACTACTCTGAAAAGATAACCTTCATTTTATAAATTTATGAAACAGAAAGGTAGTAAAAAGTTCACTGCGTACATATTTTCACTTAAAAATGTTACTTTTTTTAAATTTAGAAACAACTTGTTCGAAATGAGCAATAAGCTCATTTTTGATTCCAACTAATGTAAGCTCGGTTATCTGAAGACCTTATGTTAGAAAATACAAATTTAAAATAAAGTTAACTTTACTCAATTTACATATTAATGAGCCAATTATCTGCGAGCCAGACATCTTTATATTAGATAGGTTTGCTGTGTACGCAGGATTAAGTTGCTCAAAAAATGTATTCCTATTTAATTTTGGAAAAAAAGTGGGTCTTTAAAATTTGGTTAGTAAGTAACAGCTGAAAAAAATTGAACAGAGTGAGCAATTTGTGGTTGAGATTTGAACTAGCTAGGGAGAAGGATAGAAATAAAAATTGGAGTAAAGGAAGTAAATAAGTTGAAACGTCACTAGCAAAAGCTTTAAAATTTCGATAAATTGTCAGACTAAAAAATTATTTTTTTTTAATTTACAATAAAATTATTTTATGAATTTTTAAAATAATTACAACGCATAAGGTCAACCGATATGTCAACCGAGTTCTACAATACACACATAATTCAAAAATGTACATAAATAAATGAATAAAAAATATATATATTTAGCACGAAAATTAAACAAAATAACCGTTAAACAGACAAAACACTTCACAAACAAAACGTAATAGAAACTATTTAGTCCTTTATTTCATTACTAAACAACCATTTTACATTTATATATTTGTAATTGAATATTCATTTTTCACTAATCTAGACCAATTTGGTATAGCTAAATATTTTTAGAATAAAAAAATTAAAATAATAATATTTAAAAGATCGAACGAAACACGTCTGATCTCTTAGAAATAAATGCACCGAGTTCTCTACTCCAGCAAAAACCTAAGTTAAAAAAATCCTCCGAGTGCAGAAAACATTTTTTTAATCGAACATTCAGTAAACCCTATATTAAAGCTCCCTATATTGAAGATGGAGCTGATTCAAAGACAAAGATGAAAATCAATTCAAATGAGGATTTCATGATTGGTAAAATGTTTTCAATTGTCATCGATTGAAAAATCATCGAACAAGGATTAGGCATATTAAAAAGATGGTTAAGCCACAACATACAATGTTTGAAATAATTGCGGTGACGATTTTGGACCAGAAAAATAATAAGAGTGATGAGATTGGAAAATTCTATAAACTATTGCTTTTCAGGGGCCAAATAAATCGAAATATTTAATTTATTTATAGTTATTTATGGAGAATAACTTAATTGTCGATATTTATTATTTATGTTGATATTCAATAATGTCAAAGCAAATTATGTGTGACAGTAGCAAATATTATTCAGCACAAGTGCTGAATTATTTACTTGCGACTATAATCGAGGATACTTAAAATGTAAGACAAAATATGTACATGAATCATCACCTTAAAAGGTAGGATCGTGCTTTTGTATAAAGAAACAAAATGTAAGAGTAGCAATGAAGTAATGAAAGCATTTGTTTTCACTTTGTGATCCTTTTCTATTTTAGAATATTCCATGACTGCTTATCGGGTTTAAATAAAATATGCCGCAGGATACGAAATTTTATTGTACCTATTCAAAAACAAAAGCTCCCAATGTAACTTAAACTAAACCAGAAAACAATTTCAAAGGAACCAAGTGGGTACTTTCAGAAAGTATGTATATTACTAGGGATCACTTATATAGTTCAAAATAAAAAGCAGATATCGTAAGAACATGAAGCGTATAGAAACAGTTATCGTATTTTCATTAAGCTTCTTATTTTGCTGCTTACGAAAAAAAATGTCTTCCGCACCACATTTTTAATATTCTATAAAATGTTGATGTCGATTATAAAGGATCAACGATTTTAACCAATATACTCAAGTTCAATTCGTTACGGCAATCATTTATTTTTTTCGTATGATACAAGATTAGAATAATTTTTTGGTTTTTATTTGACTTGGTCGATTTTAAGGGTCGTTTGATGATTTATGATAAAGGATATATATACTTACCTTATCAGAAATATGATTAATATGTAGAAAATAATTTTAGGTGAAACTTATTCAAATTTGATACACTACTATTAGATATATACAAAACTTTCAAATTTAGATTTAGCTGTCATTTCTGAAACCTTTGGCAAATGTATCTCAAAAATATATACAGTATGATCTCTAAAACTTTTAACAGGTTGCATTTCCAGCTTTGCTTGAAATATTTAAATGTTTTAGAAAGTTGTTGATTTAGTAATTTAGTTCTAACTATAATGAAAAATATATATCGACCGTCCAGAAGCCTGTTTATCACAAATTTTAGATTATGCTTGCTATATGATCACCTGTGTGTGATTCTAATGGCAACCAAAATACATTATAAATATAATTCAATTAAAAATGAGAGAAAGGGGTATAAAGATAAAATGTCGATTTCGATTCGTTTTTTCCCCTCCTTGAAGAAGCAATCTGTATTTTAGCCGCAAATCAAAAAAATTAATTTCCCCAATTTTAATTTTTTACGTATAAAAAAAAATTTGTTCGACAGATCGATTTTCTTTTTGATTTTTTTTTTTTTTTTTGTTTTAGTCGATATTATAGTTGATATTCGTTCATTCCTTGAAATACTGCTCCAAAGACACCTATATAGGGCTTTGAAGCGACAGTATATTTCATTTGCTAATATGAATTACAACTAAAACAGCGACTAATTATCGAAAGAATATCGAATGAAGTCACACTGTTGAGTTTTAGTGTCAACCTTTAGATTTAGTATAGGTTTTCCCAAATTTTAGGATTTAGTATAGGTTTTCCCAAATTTCTTTGAAATTATTTGGAATTAATCGCCAAAGCCATCTATTGAAAATATAGACAACTAAAATACTCTAGCGTAAGTTTTATGTGTAAGTGCTTTTGTTTTCTGCACCGTCATATAAGCATTAGAAGTTGCGAGTAGATACAAAAACTTGTGAGTAGTTTGCTTTCGCTAATAGAACACGCTTATTGAGTCATATTAAAAAACTGGGAGAATGCGACCAATACGTGAAACTCAAGTATGCTCAGCCTCAACATGAAAATATTGACTTGAATGATGCATTTCTGATATGATAAATGGCACAAAAAGTCGATAAAATCATGGCAAAATGAAACCAACCCGCATATTAACAGTTATAATACGCACTTTCTCTATAACTTGATGCCATCGATATTGTAATTTTCGCCGTTGCGTGATTACGATAAATGTTTTACAGATTGTACTGTATATGTATACGTATTCGACTATAATTTATTCCGTACATTTTTAACGGTTCAATGGAATAATGTTATATTTGATTCGGGAAAATGTATTCAAAGGGTGCCTGCATTTATATACGAGTATCATTCATTTAATGTTTTATTCCTATTTTTAAAGGTTTGCTCCCTCCACCTTCGCTCAACGAAACGTAAAAAAGGGTATTTTTATATTGTTTTTGTTGTCATTGTTATTATATTTGTTCATTTCGAGGATTTTCACTTTAAAAATTGGTTAAAATTATATACACCAAAAAATGGTGTTGGTTGTCGATCTGCCACTTAAGGTGACAAACACTAAAAGAATTTGGTGTAAATAAACATTTTACTTGAGCACATTGTTCATGTTGGTTTATTGCAATTATTTTTGTAAATGTGTATAAGCATGTGCGTTGACAATATGGTGTGGGCGTGGCGGGGTACATAAAATATTCAAAAGGTTTAATTAACCAGAAGGGGATTTTATACATACAGTGACTAATTGTGAAAATGATCCACTATTATCAAAATTTGATTAGCTAAAAAACACTGTAAACGACTCGGCACTATTATTTGCATTTATAAAATATTGACCGGTTGTAAAACTATTTTGTTGGGAAATTAAAAGTGCGTGAGATTAGTGCGATATTCGTCACAGACCACTTGCGTGGAAACGAAGCAATTCTTTTGCTCTGTCCAGTCTATTTTTGTCTGTTCAATAGTAAGAACGTGTGCCTTTTTGGAACTTGGAAATTTCTTTTGAGAAACATTGAGACTCATTGAGTTGGCTTAGTTCTCGAACAATTTGAAATATAGGGCAATAGCATTGTTGCGTGTGAATTCCACGTAAGGAATTTACTACTTTTATTTTAACTGAGACTCAAATGCTTTAACACACAACAATATTGTGAACTGGCATTAGTATAATTTTCAGGGTTGCTTTGACAGATATATCGGTGTTAAGTTTGTTTTAACTTTTTTTAGCAGTCAGGTAATTTATTGAACTATATAGGGTTCAAATTAATTTGGAAAGTCGGTTTCTTGCAAATGTTTTATTTTCAAATTGGCAACTCTAATTGGCTTTGAAATATTGCTAAGCAACGTTTAAAAAAACGCTGATCATGTTTAACAGGCCCTTTGCAGAGATTTGAAGTGCAAATTTTAGAATTATTTGACCGATTTAAACTTCACTTACGAGTCTTCAAATTTGAAACTGTAACGGAAACAGTTACCTGTCTACTTCCACAAACAAATTCAACTATTAACAAATCATTTTTGTCTAAAAAATTTAACCAAACACATTTACCATACCTTAATTTCGAGTGGCTTAGAGGTTTTTTGATTAGGAATGTCGTGAAAGGACATAATTATGTGATTCAAAACTTAATGTAGATTTTTAAAGTCTAGTTTCGACTTATCGTTATTCGAAAACAATGAAAATTATGGAAAATTAGCTGGAAAAAGCTGATGTCGACTGGTTAACTACTTAGTAGTGGCGACAATCGTTTTTTTTTTAATTTTAAATATGATCGCGCCATTCGTCACTAACAAAATGCAATTTACATTGTTGCCACGATCAATTATTTGAAATATTATTATTTTCCAAAAGCATCACTCCACAGTACTCCACATTAGACTGGAGTTACCAAAATGTTCTTGGAATTATGACTCTTGTGCCCCTTTTGGTAGTAATGCCAGTCAATGGTTGACTTGAAACAGGTGGTGGTAAAATTTGTGGTGATGATTATGTTCGATTTGATTGAACAATCAAAGATTCGTTTTAGATAGAGCAATTGAATTGTCCGGTGATGTTACAAGGAACGCTGCGGTTTAAGTCGATCAATGGATACTTTGGTTGGCTTTTGGTAACGCATAATTGGGGTTCTCTTAAGCACCTTAAATGGGCTCAAATTAAGAAAGAGCTTGTAGTACTGTATCAAGTTTTAAAAAACATGATCTTTTGACCGTTGACACGGTAGGCATAACTTGAAAAACTTTGTACACTCCATTTTTAGGCAGGTCCTTTTTCTAACGAGGTCGTGTAATTTCTTTTTGATAGATGTACGTAATGCTTTGGTGATAAATGTACGATTTGATCCATTGACGATATCACAGTACATTTTTCATGAATCTTATAAGGTCAAGTTGACGAATTTGTGGTGAATCTGATTTATCCAGTTTTTAAATTCATAGATGTGGTTTGTTATTTGTTATTTGGTGATTTACTGCACCCACTCAATTTTTGCGACCGCATTTGGTATGAACCTGCAATAGAAGTTTATCATAGCCAGGAATCTCTTAAGTTCCTTAGCTACTTCTGGTAATTTAAATAAGCCAATTACTCCTATTTTATTCTGGGAGTGGAATAACTTCCGGGATGGTGTTGTAAGACTACCCTAAAATTTTAATTTTGCTAAATTCGCGCAAAGGTTCAAATATAAATCGGAGGTGTTGCACGTGTTGATTGATATCTATGCGATTAGTAGGTCATCTTTATATGGAAAGAAAAGGTCGTATCCCCGCGGTATGTGATGGATGTAACGTTAAAAAGCTTTGTGTCATGTAACATAATAATGTGCCATTATCATGTAACACCAACGTTCCGTGGGATTCCAATCGGTGTATTTTCGATTAAAATATTTTGATTGATATCAATCAATAGATCGTATAGTAAGCCAAAAAACTCAGAACCAATGATAGGTGATTTAAATTCTGCTATACAGGACGAATACCAACTCAAAACATCAAAGAAGTCCAAGGTTTATTTGTCCACTTATTTCTAAAAGTTGTGATGGGAGTTCTATTAGCAAGCTGGTAGTTATATCTGACTTGTCGGTTGATGTATAGATGATAAAATTGTGAGTGATACCAACATGTGTAGCCTGTTTGTTTGATGAATATTTTCAGTGAACGTTATTATTTGTTGGCTGGTAAATAGTTACATGGAGATTGTTGTTTTGAATTGAGTTGATTGATGCTTAAATTTCACATCGACACATGTGTCGAGATAGACACATTTGTTTGCTGTAACGACGTGTTCTCAATGATACCAACAAGTCGTAGATTTTCTTGGTTTATTTGGTGTTTTGTTCTGCTTTGGCATACCATGGTACTGATTTAGTGATAAAAACGATGTCGAAAATGAACTTGTTTTAAATGGTTCGTTAAATTCTTAACGCGTTTCCTTAATGATGCTATTGTTGTAGTGTGATTAGGTGAAGTCACAAGTTGATTATCTAAATTACTGTTTGCCGAACTAAACTCATTAGCATGAATGCTGTTATGGTGCCTAGCAGTTTGAGTACTACATCAGCACCCACATCTAGTTCATAGTTTCTCTTTTGTTGCTACAAAAATTGGTCTAGCTTGTATTGGTAACCGGTTCATCTACAGAGTTTTAAGGAAATTATCGCGGACATTTTGACTGATAGTAGTGGTGACCATCGTATTTTCAATTTTAAATATGTATCGTCATTCGTCACTACTATGTTGCGTTTTACATTGTTGCCGCTATTACCCATTTTTGAAAATATTAGTTATCCGTTGGTGCCACTCTATAGAATTTTATAAAATTGAAAAATTCAGTGGCGCTAGGCTCTGTTCGGTGACATAGCCTTAGAGGTTGTAACATATTTCAATCAAAGAACATAAATCGACGACCACTTTCTCATTTGGATTAATTTAAATTAAACCAATTATATAAATCTCTACGATCCATTCAAGATAAGTTTCACTAGACGAATAACACCAACTCCTGAATCGATCAACTGTCTTTTAAACTAATATCAAACAAATATAGGCTGACAATCTGCTCCACTATTGATCCACTATTGATCCACTATTGTACTTGCTTTATACGATGATTATTCAAACCCTCGAGTTTTAATCTGTTCATCTTCGTACATTTATGTTTTACTCACCGCAAGTAAATCAAACATTGATAATATCTCGTCAATATCTTAGGATGAACAACTAAACTTTGGACATTTAAGTTAACTATAATCAAATGTTTTCTCCGCTTTTGTTGATAGTTTTATCAACAACTATATGATAGTTGTAGCTTATGATTATCTAATAAAAAATATTCGTTGGTAATTTCTTTAAATCTTTACTGACTTTATTTATTGTGGAACACAATTTCATTGAATGTTGCACCCTGCAGTTTATGTACGAAAAATTGCTCCGACTGAAACTAATGGACACTATATGAGTCGACATTAAAAAGTAACTCAATTTTTAATTTAATGTTGCATGGTAATATTATTACTTTTGCTGATCGCATTTGGCCTTTGTAAACGCAAATTCTGAGATGAGCTCAACGAAATGTGCAATGTCAGAAGACATGCATTTATTTAAAAAATGGTTCCACATAAATAATACCATTCTGAGCTGTTAATCTAAAATCATGCAACATTTTAAAACGAATGATTTATCATTCACTGGAATGCAACGAGCTGGCCTGTTATTCATTTTGTATTACAACTGAAGTTTTGAGTCTTTTAAAGTATCTAGGTTTATCTCTGAACAGTCAATTTAGGTTTAAAAATTATGTGGAAAGTTTAAAAAATGCTTCGGAAGGCATTGTGATAATTTTTCTAACTAGATTGAAATCTTGGGGAGATATTTACCTTTCGAATGTAAATCCTTTATCTTGGAACTACAAAAAAATTGTTTTAAAAGTAATGAACTACTTGACTAGAACCTTTTTGCCTAGTCCTCATTAATGCTTCAAAAAACACCATCTTTTAAACTAACTTACAGAATTTTGATCAATGGCGAGAATTGAACTCGAGACTAGGTTCTAGTAAGCAATTATAAAACATCGATAAAACAAATTTTATCCGTCTAGACTCTAGACTGTACTACAATATCAAGATTTGATTTAGGTGGGCTTTAAACACCTGAACGTAATCACAAAAATGTTTTTTAATATTACTGATCGAGCCTTGTAATTCTTGAAGTATTAAATACAATTGCACTTGTAATTTGTAGTGGTTCATTTTCACTGAAAGCCACTGTATATATTTACAAAAAATCCAAACCCCCTATATTTATGTTCAGGATAACCAAAATACAATTAAAGTAATTGAAGAATTCTTAAGCATAATTCCAAAATTAAATTATACAAACCCAAATTTTTGGAAAAAGCTTTTTTTCCATATTAAATGAACATAAAACAAAAAGCTTTAATATAAAAAACGAAAGCCATTTTTTTTTGTAGAATTTTTGTATTTACAAAATATTTTGTGTTTATTTGTCATTATTATTTCAATAATATGTATTACCTAAATAAAACTTTATGTACTGAAAATATATAAAAAGAAAACCCTTTTCCAGCTCGACATACTTATATATATTTATATATATATATATATATATATATATATATATATATATATATATATATATATATATATATATATATATATATATATATATGAATATATATATATATATATATATATATATATATATATATATATATATATATATATATATATATATATACATACGTAATAATATATTTTTGCTTCTAATAAACCCTTAATACCACTTACTCAAAGTAGAAATCAAATAATAAAGATCACCATAAGATGAGGAAGAAATGTATTGAAAATATTTCTATTTCATAACACCAACATCAGCATGAAAAGCATGAAAAGCTTGAAAAGTAATGTCGAAATATTATTGAAATATTGATTCGGTTTATGTATACAACAAATATACAATACATTTGTATATTTTATAATTCTAGACATCAGCAAAAGTCTGCAAATACAAATGATATTATGTAATATGTATATATACACAAATTTTTGTTATATTTGTATTTAAAGAAAATGTCAAAGGATTAAGGAAATTGGATTTGAAAATTGGAAAAGTTTTAAATAAAAATAATCAGAATGTGACACGGATATATGCTTTTTAAAATTTAACTTTTTGTAAACTTTAATTTTGGTAAAAATTTATCGTATATATCGAGTGGTTACTTCCTATACACTTTTTAATGGCTATATGTATATTAATACTTGCTGAAGTTAGCATTTAAGCAGAATTTTTGATTTTTGAGTTTTGATGCGGAAATTTTTATTTTTAATTAAAAATATTTTGGAATTAAATTAAAAAAAACTCTTATCATCAACTTCCATATGAATGTGTATTTTCCATTTTTTGCACCAGAGAACATATAACTTTATTTCTGCCATTCGTGTGAATTAATCATATTGTAATTTGTGGAAAATTTTCTGGTGTTTTTAAGACATTTTTCAAAGTACATTATATTTCAAAGGCCATTCTCTACCACATCTCTTTAGCAGTTTTCCAGGAGAATCGGTGTTTTACTTTGGTTAATGTCTTTTTGACGAACAAATATGCTTTATGTCTATCGTTATCAAACATGTACATAAGTTTAAGATGATTTTCCACCGATCGTTTGCTTCCTACTTTAACTCGTCTAATTTGGTACAAGATAACTCTTCCTTTCTTTCTTACAAAAGGAGCTTCTCTGTTTAAGCTTTAGTCGAACAGGAATGAATCTATTAGTCCATACTAATAGAAACTGTACCAAAGTTCATTTAAATCGCTCAATTATTTCTTAGCTGCTAAGACCAAATTGTATCCGTTTTTTACTTAAATAGTGGTCCACTTGGGGTCAATAATACCTCTAAGAATAGGTCTTGTTATCCACATAAACTGTACCAAAGTTCATTTAGATCGCTCAATTATGATTCTATATGACACGGTATTAAGTTTCTTTTATATGATTGGTTTTGTTTGGGTAAGCATTTAGTCTCATGAGGCGATGGAACAGCGGCACAAAGCAAAATAGGAACAATGGTTCTATATTCAGTGTCTGTTATTTTGGAAGCCTTGAGCTGGTTTTGCCATATACTTATCTGCTTTAGTCTAGCCAGTTACTAAGCTGGTGTTTGGATGTTTTGTATCCAATGTTTATGTCAAGACTTCTTCCAAAATTTTGCCTTTTTTCAGTCATTTTTTAATTGTGTTTAACTATGGACTTCTCTGATTACTTTTAATGAATATGTTACCATTTTAAGAAATCTAGAAAAGTAATAATTGACCTGAACAACTCTTTTGTGGCTTATTTTTGTAAAGAGTACTGCTTTTAGATCATTCACTGTATTACCTAATTATGCCAAAATAAAAACAGCGTGTTGCTTCTCATATCTTCAATTGAGTGCAGTCAGCACATCGTTAATTTTGGTACGTCGAAATTTTCATCGCAGTATGATTGAAATTTAAGTTAAACTTGATAGTTCAGTAACACTAATTTGATTTGGAACTATTTGTAACCACAATTCGGTCACCGATGCAAGTAGTAATTTAAAATTACTTTCTTCGCTTTTCAAATGACAAATCTCCATTCAGAATCATTCTTTCGAACCATTATGGTCACCAGTTAAGATGCCGCAAAATATCAAATATATCGCAACGTAGCTCTTCCACAATTGATCTAGTACTGTTGCAAAGGCTTCAGTCAGGGTTTTGTGTAAAAATGTATTTCTGACCCATCAGCTCCAGATAAAAAGAAGCACTTCTGAGATCTACTACCAAAAACTGAATCTTAATTAGTGTCGAATGCATTGTTTTGCTTTCCATTGAAGAGTAGAGTAAGTTGATTCAGCACATGTTCATTCTAAATAATGCCATCAATATACTAAATCCAAAATTTATGCATATATTTTTTCAAATTGCATGAAATTTTGTTATGATCGATCTTTAAATCGTATCTCACAGCTATCGCCATCAGAGCACGTCTCTTCGTATTCAATGCCTTTACGCTGAGCCCAAACTTTAACTACTAAAAGGGATTTGCAAAGAGATTTATTTATACTCTTTCTTGGTGCGCTTGGTCTTAAAAACCCATTTGCACTGGATTGCTTTACATCAGGCGGCAAATCTGAAAGTGACCACTTTTCATTTTCAACTAACGATCGATACCACTTCATTGTTATTATTTTAAGAGAATAAAATTTATTAAAAAATAAGTTCAGTTAATTAGCTTATTTCCAAAGCGTTGATTCTCTAGAGAAACGACATCATCACTGACATCCATTCGTAATTTCTCGAAATCTAAAACTCGTGAGCCTTTACAATACACGTTGTAACCGACCAATAATCCTGGGATTTGACGACTAAAGTTGCCATCTTTTTGAATAAGGTATACCAAGTAATGGACGACCAATGAAGAAATGTCCGGTGTTAAAGGTGCTACGTTGTCATCTGTTGTTAGTGTTGTCATCGGTCTTGAGTTTACTGTAGCAACCTGTTTGATGAAAGTGTTGAGTTCCTCATAACACAATGTTTCCCATCATTCGACGAATGTGGTATTTAGCGGATTTAGTTGCTGCACCATTAAGTCCACTAAAATGCGGTGAATTAGGTGGAGAAAAATTCCACTTAATTTTATCGTTTTGTTAGAATAAAAAACAAAAAGGATTGTCTTTGTCACTTTAATGCAATTTCAGGTTTTTTTTTTTTTTTTTGGTTTCACAGTAAAAAAAATACTGACAGTAATGTTTCATTGTGGTAACACGACTTTATGCATGAGTTTAACTAACAATTAAACAGCGGTCACCGGTCGTATAGTGATGGTTAAGGTGTTGGCTTAAAACCAAGTGTAAAAACCATGGTCTGAAAGATATTGCAAAAAGATCTCTGTAATGCTGTTGACTTTTTTTTACTTACAATAATGCAACACATAATTCTATCCATGATTTTGAACATAACAGAGCGACAACAAATGTATTTGTGTCATGGAAACGCACATACACTGCAGCATCATAAGCCTTTTCACTGGCGACAGCGAAGCCATGCAACTGTATGCGTTGTGGATCTTGACATGAATTGAAGTTGTTGCGAGAGATTTTCTCTCTGTTTAGCTCAGACAAATTGTGCAATTAATTAATCCACTACGTGTGATGACCCATTAGGAGACTTTCATCCCAATGAAACTTTAACGCCAATAGCTTTTTTAAGACAATTTTTTCCAATACTACAGTTGGTGCAACAAAGCCGTTTGGATCGAAAATACTTGCCAGCTCTGAAATAACGATTCTTTTGGTTATTATTTTAGTTTGCAAAACTGATATAGCCACTTGAACATTGAAATGGTCGAGTTTTGGCTTCCAGTACAGACCCAACGTTTTTATAACTAATTAGTAAGCCACCAATTCTCGATCTTCCTTTGGCATCTCCAATAACATTTTGGCGTCATTAGGACACCATTTTCTGTAAAATGGATGAAATAGCAAATTGGATCTGGATAATAGGTTATCGGCGTATATATCATTTTGGATGTCGATAAAGCTTTGTTTACCAATAGAAAGTGACTCTTTTTGAGAATAATTTTGAATTTTAAAAATAAAAATAATTTAATTGATATAATTTTTCTCAAAAAGAGTCACTTTAACGAATAGATCTTATATTGGTTTTCTAAAGCCAATTGTAGAAGACAACTAGTAGCTAGAAAAGGAGATGTAGTGGTACCGTATACGTAACATTTTTGAACTTGTAAGTGTGCAGTACATCTCGAACATTATAACGTAAAAATTTAATGATATTTCAGTTCGCTCGAGTAATGAAGTATACTTGATGGTACATTTTGGATAACGATGTGATCTGAACCGAATTTATATGGAATATGTCATTAAAATGTCTTTCAATGAATAGACTATTGACAACATTGCTGAGCCGTCAAACACTATTTGCTCTAACAGTGTTAGAGCAAATAGAAATTTAATTCTTTCAATTTAACAACTAATTAGACTGCACCAATTAGAAAATAGTACCACAAACCTTCCCGACTCGTGTCTTGAAAATGTTTCAACAAAGTAGCGATTACACATATTACCATGAAGTGCATTACTATTAGGAGTCTCGCATTGATCACTCTCTCAAAGTATTTCCAATAACTCATCAAGTCGATACCACATTACTGCATCTAGTAGTTGATGACGCTGTTGTACCGCCTAGCACGACCCATCCTTATACTTTGTTTTGCAAAATCGGCAACTTAAGTTAAGCGAGTTTAATATTGTCTGTGACTGTCGCCAACTGGAAATATCACAATGCATTGAAGGTTGATAATCGGAGATTTTTCGCAGAATATGCGCTTGAATTTAAACTGAAAATTCGTTTATGCGAGATCGAACATCCAAACGTTCAAATCGAGCAAATTTGGCAGGAATGCGTCCGATTCAATAATTGGAAAGTGCACCCATTATAAAATTCAGCTAGGATTCCGAATCAAGAATTGCTCGAGCCATGATTCTTAGGCCCTTGCTGACTATAATGTCGCCTAAAGTGGTGGCTAAAAATAAAAATTTAAGTTGGCTTGTAGGCGAGATATGCCGGAAGATCTGAGCTAGTGGTAGTGGAAGAAGTATCAGAAAATGCTGGTTCAATGTCGCCGATTTTAGTGAAAAAGGGTGTGAAGTCTTGATTGGCATACTCGGCCGTTCTCTTGACTGCTGCATTGAGCTACTATGTGTGATGATCTAAGGCAGTGTATACATTGTCAGCATTCTGTTTACGTTCCGCTCACGAACCAAACGACCAGCTCTCTTACACAACTCACAATGATAGTTTTTGGTTGTTGTAAAAAATGTAGACGTTCGTTAACTTGGTTTGGTTGAATTAGTTTATGTTATCTTCGCAATTTCATTGAGGTTGCTGGTAATGAGCCGAAATTGACTTTGCACACATCAATTTTGTTACTACGAATTTTTATTAATGAGCAAATGTCCTTGAAGGTGGGGATCGCATTGCGAGGTGCTTCGTCTTTGCATTTCACCTTAGTGTCTGAATCAAGCTTAGTGTTCATGAAATTCACGAGTAGGTCATCCCAATATCGAACTGGTCGCTTCAATGTATTCAATGACCTAATGTGTGAGTTAAATTTATGTGCTAAGTTTAATAGGTTAACTGATGTTGCTTTATCCAGAGGTTTAATCGAAAATAATTATTTAAATGGGTGATTTGAATGGGTTTATCAAATCGCCCGAAAAGTAAACTTCGAGCTTCTACCTAATTGGCTGCCACAAAACCCAATTTTTCAAACGCCTTTGTAGCAAATATCCTTTACCGAGTGCTTTAAATATTGTAATTTTGTTTAATCATTAAGCTTTGGATTGTTATGAACGAGATTGTCGAATCTTTCATTTAGTTATTTCACCATAAAAATTATCAAGTATGATCTCAGGAAGCCTTGGAATAAAGAATAGCATATCAGGCTGCATAGATGGAGTTCCTCTCTTGATTTTTAGCTCATCGAGCTTTTCTTCTAATACATAGGCCTTAATTCGTAATAATATCAATTGATTTTGTTTTGTTTAATCCTTAGTCGGACATGACTTTTTTAAAGATTTTTTTGCTGGTGATTAACAGATACAAAATATCGAGACCCGCAAAATGAATCAACTGTAATAAAATATGAGACTTGCAAAAAATAGCCCAAGATTATTAGTTAGATTAGATTAGTTAGATTAATATTCCCAGATTATTAAAGTTTTTGAAAAGTGTATTTTTAAAGCATGGTACGTAACACCACATGTTTAATTTGTAAAGATAATTCAACAAAATTGAACATACAGTTTTGCAGACAATAATACTAATTACAAGTGCATATTAAATTAACTATTACAGAATACAGTCCCAGCTG